>JAFEMH010001502.1:0-463745 GCA_022495995.1 Adenophora triphylla var. japonica
TAGTGATTTAAGATTTCCATTTTAGGGAAAGAAACAAAGTGTGAACCATGTGTAAATGGACGCTCAAAATAAAAAGTGTGAACCATGTGAAATGGAAGGAGGGAGTATATGGAAATGATGATGATCACAATGATAGCATACACTTGTAAGTATACAATCTGCTCTCCTTAAAATATACGCTCGCCAAAGCGTTACTCTTTTGGTTGGCAAAAAATTAGATGAGCGTAAAAGATAAACAATCTAAGCCTAAGCAAAGCCAACTGTAATTTGTTTCTTTTCTTTTGATTTTTTTGATTTTTCAAGTCAGAGGGAAACAAACTGGAACCAACAAAGGCTAATGAAACACACAACTGCCTTTTCTTTCTTGCATTTTAATCCAATATATATGCGAGTAACTCTCTTGAAAAATACGTCTTTCTTATTAATTAGAAAACGTGTTTTTAAATATATTAGATCATTTTTTATAAATAACTGAATTTTTTGTAAATGTGCGGTGACATTCTTATAAAATAATTGAAACTTCTCAACACTTACTTCATGATACTCTTCAACACACAAACTTGTCATGTTAAACCGTAGGTACTTTTTTTTAATATTGATATCAAAAATGTTTGTTGCTCATGAGTTTGTTAAAATATACTTGTTAATTCATATGAAATGAAGAATGCTTAAATATTGTTATTCATAATCTTTTGAGAAACAAATATTCGTAAAGTTCGTTGGTCATGTATACGGTACGAACAAAGTTTCAATTATTTAAAAAATATCACCACGGTACAAAATTTCACTTATTTATAAAAATGTCACCGTATATTTAAAAACGCGTTTTTTTCTAATTACTAAGAAAAACACAATTTTTTCCTAGATTTTCACAATAAAATTATGGGTAGTACTGACTAATAAAACAATGTTGTGATTGGTTGACGTTTTCAAGAAATTATGAACACATTGGAATATCAAATACTCCCTCCGTCCCGAAACTCTGGCTTCACAAACATTTGCCAGACTGATTTTTAAGGAGGGAGGGAGTATTATATTGAAAGTGTTGTGAGTGTGAAAATAAAATAGGTGAGAGTAGAATGAGTGGAGAGAATAAGTAAATTATAAATGGCAAGTGTTGTGAGTATTAAAATAATGTAGGAGAGAGAGAATGAGTGGAGGGAATAGTAAAGATTTCTTTTCATTTTAGGTAAGTTTTAAATGTGTGACGTAAAGTTTTGGGATGCTCGAAAAGGAAAAATGTGAAAATCTGTTCCGGGATTCGGAGGGAGTACTTCTATGACTAGTTAATAGAAGATTTTTACAGGTATCTAATCAAATTCATCAAAAAAATTAACTTTATATACTACTTCGTACCATTATATGTTTCACCTTTTTGAAAAATCACGTAAATTAAGAAAAAAAGGTAAGTGGAAAAAAAAAGTGTTGTGAGTGTAAAAGCTAAAATAAGACAGAAAGAGCTTGAGTAGAGAGAACGTGTAAATTTGAATAATATAGTAAGCATAAAAATAAAATAGGAGAAAGAATTGATTTAACGAAAAATAGTAAAGATTCTTTCTATTTTTAGCAAGGGAGATATAGTAGATACATTACCTGTAGAACAAATGATTGAACATGTCATTATCAACTTATTAGTCTGAAATTAGCAATGAACATCATTAATGACTCATGTCAATTTCTCCATCAATATAACTTGGGACTTTGTCATCAAAATTTATGATCCATTTGGAATGTTTAAAACTTCAATCTATTGCGGAAATTTTGGGGCTCTTAACTCGAGTGTTATACTCTCTTCCACTCCACTCATTTAATTTCGACTTATCACAAGCTTTGTCATTTTGAACATTTCTACTCAATTTGCTTATGCCTCAAAATAACAAAGCTTTATATTATTTTTATAATCTATACGACCCACTTATCATAAATAACATCAAAAATTCCCCTTACTATTCTTCTCCTCACTGCATTCGTTCTCTCATATACTCCCTCCGTCCCAATAATATGCTTCCACCTTTTTGACTCGGCTCCTGATTGCAAATTCAGAGTTGAAAAGGTAAGTGAAAAACGCTGTTGTGAACTTGTAAAAAGTAAAATAGTGGAGAGAGAATTGAGTGGAGGAAATAGTAAATTTGGCATAAAGTGTTAGCGGTGAGTACTTGAAAGTGAAATATGGAACGAGAATTAGTGGGTGGAACAAATAAAGGTCTTTTTCTTTGCCATTTTAGAAAAGCCGAGTGAAACTTTTTAACAGGATGGCCCTAAACTGGAATACATGGTGAAACTTTTTTTGGGATCGGGAGGGTGAATATTACTTTTGTCATACTTATAACACCTCATACACTGCAATTCTCACTTCTCTTATTATATTAATATTTCTTAGTATCATGTTGAGTAGAGAAAATTCTAAATTAGATTGAACGGATGGAGTATATATCATCATCCCCTCATTTATTTTGGTACTCGTCTCCAATAACCACCATTTTGTCACTCTACACACACACTAATTAATAAAACAATGTTGGGTACGTAGATAGTTGAAAAAGAGAGAAAAAGTGAAGTGTGTCTAATTGTTTTAAGTATGACAATTAGTTCTATTTTCACTTTAGCCTGTGTTGATTAATTTGAGACGATAAAATGTATCTTTTACATATTACTATATTATTATGGGACGAAATGAGTATTGAACAGTATAAACCGAGATACGATTATGGGTTTGCCCGAGCTGGGCCTCAATGGATTGGGCCCTTAACATAATTCAAAGACCCTGGCATTAGGGCCGAGGAAGGCCTTCCTCATATGTCGAGGAGCATGCGCCTCGGCCTTGGGACATCATTCTTGGGCCGTCATGTCACAAGTGACGAGGAGAGAAAAGTTATTATCTCGGCATATCATCAAGTGACGAGGAAACAAAATCATTCACCCCGGCGCTTCTCCTTGTCGACCAATTACCAAATGACTGGGGAGCTCAATCATTCACTTCGGCCAATTGACAAGACCGAGGTAAAACATTTGTGTTCCTCGGTTTTCCGGCTAGCAGTTACACAGTCCTTATCAAACAAGGATTATACATTCATGATCCAATCAGGATTGTAACCAACTACACCACTTCAAGTCAAACAATGACTCCTTAACAGATATAATTCTCTTAGGATTATGTCTTATCTCTGTGCAAGTTCACTTCAACATGGATTCTATCAATCCATCCCTATAAATACAAGCCACATGGCTCATTATTTGGTACGTTACTTTTTACATTGGGGAAACTCTGTCAATTTGTTTTCTCATATACAAACCGTGAACTTACTCTCACGCCGGAGGGCCTTTAGCCGGATCCGCCCCGGCTTAGTTTACGTGTTTTCTCTTATTTTCGTGCCTTGCAATCGCCGGAGCTTTCATCGCTTGATTTGGGCTGATTTGACGATTTTGGCATCATCAATTGGTTCCATTCGTGGGAAATCGATTCAAACACCCTTTGTTTGGCCTCGGAAAACGCTCGCTAAAAGCCAATTTTCTCGCCGAAATTTATCTCACATTGAACGGAATTTCTGGAAACCGCTTGGGCTCTATTCTTGAAACCGCCGGAATCTCAAATTTCAACCTGAATTTACTCAGATTCCGTTGGAGGTGTTTTTGACGTGAAATTCCGCCCCAGTTTGGCTTGAATTCTTTTGTGTTGAAAAAATCACAATTAGTCTTTTGTTTGTGGTCAAAATTTGCCCTACTTTTGGCCATAAATTCGGTTTTATTGAAATTGTGATTTTTGGAGAATTTACACTTAGTAATTTGTCGTTGACTCACAATGGAAGGACAAGCTTACAAGTGTTACGGCCGAGACCCCACCCAGTGAATGGGGGAACACCGGAGCCGAGGAGCCGCTCCTCCTCCTCCTCTACCTCGCCCAGATGCCCCTCCTCCCTCGCCATGACCCTTCGTTCCATGGGTCGTGCGAATGCCGAGGAGAGGGTGCCGAGCTTCCTCGTCCTACTCGTGCTCGAGGAAAGCAAGGAGGAAGGAAGAAAACAAAGAATGCCGACGGTCAAGCAGGAGGATCTCAACCCATCGACCGACGCTCTTTGTTACATAAACAAATGGAGACACTGCAAAGGATGTATGAAACACAAGTTGCTCTTTTGCAATTAGACCCAGATCATTCCATGGCTCCATTCATTATGCCATCTATGGGCAACCCCCGGTAAGGGAACAAGGTGAGCAACAACCTCCTCCTCAAGACCGGGACCTACCAAGGCAAGCCCCCGGGATTCTCCTCATCCTCGGCACAACAAGAAGCGTAAGGCTCCAGTGGTCGACCCGAGAAGCCACTTAACTCCTAGGGAAGAGGAAGTAAATTCCAGGAGACCTAAGAACGAGACTCGGCTTGAACGTACGCCTATCCCCCGCTTTTTTCGTCTTGTCACGGCACCTAGGCATCCCACGCCACCTCGATCTCGTCGACCAAATTCTCCTCGACCTCATCGACCGGCTTCTCCTCTTCCTCGCATCGAGAATTTGCAAGGCCGAGGACACCAGAGCCGTACAGGATGATACTTGGCGGTCAAGACCTGGAACTAAGGCGTGACAAAGCTCCCTGTAAACGGGACAGCCACCGACGTGATGCGGAGCACAACAGGGTGAACAATCGTACCAAAGATAAATCAATCAGAAGCTCCCAACGAAGCACCCGCTCAAGCAGCGACAAGGGAGAGGAGACCAAACAATGGGAGCTGTTGAAGCAAAGGCTAGATGACATGGAGATGGGAAAGAAATACAATGACGATGACTATGACTGGGCCACCCGTCCGTTTTCCTTGAGGATAACTGCTGCACCTCCTAATCCTCACCTCAAAATCCCGAATTTTGAGAAATATAACGGAACCACAGACGCCAAGGACCATGTGCAAAGTTTTGAACAAACCATGAATCTCCTCACTACCGCTGATGACTTGCTCTGCAAAGCTTTCGCGAGCACCTTCTCCGGAACAGCTTTGACCTGGTTCCGTGAGCTTAAGAAAGGTTGCATCGATTGCTGGAGGGGCATGAGGAGAATGTTCTTAGACCACTTTGCTACTGCAGGTAAGAGGAAGATGAGATTGGCTGACTTGGCCAACATTGAGCAAGGAAAGGGAGAGACCACCCTTAGCTATTACAACAGGTTCCGAAAAATGGCAGACCAAGTTGAAGAGAGCCTCACTGATAGGGAGGTCATAGTCTGTTTTAACTCCGGGTTAAAATCTGGCCCCCTCATTTATGAACTCTCAGCCCGGGAACCTAAATCCAAGGCCGATTTATACAAGGTGGCTTATGCCATTTCCATGGCTGAAGACAAAACGAAGAAAAGGGGAGCTGACAAGACGGAACCTGAGGCGGCTAAAGCCCACCAGAATGACAATGGGAACGGCAAGGGTTCCAAGGGGAAAAATAGAACAAGGAGCACTGAAAAGCTTGAATTTACCCCCCTTACAAAACCCATCTCCGAAATCATGCAGTTGGTAAACCTTCCTCCACCCCGTCCGCTGACTGACAAGCCAAAATTTCCTCGTAACATGAACAAATACTGTGATTTTCACAAGGATAACGGGCATACCACTGATGGCTGTTGGGCCCTCAAGAAAATAATCCAACAATGGGTTGACGAGGGAAAGCTAGACCGTTATGTCATGAAGAAAGACGGCAAGCGAAAGCGGAAGCAAGAGGAGAGTGAAGATGATTCTAAGAGTGAGGATGAAGATCGAAGGCCTCCTAGGGCTAAACTGCATGTGATCCGTGAAGAGGTGACCTCCACCGTAAAGCTAAGGGACCGCATCCACGAGCTAAGCAAAGTATACCATGTTCCCGCTTGGATCCATAAAGCGGAAGAGGTCATTAGTTTTTCTCCTAATGAGTTGGCCGGGAGCCGAGCAGCCCGTGAATGCCCTCTTGGTCATAAAGGGCCGAATTGACAATGTTGAATCCGAAAGACTTCTTGTTGACACGGGGGCCTCCCGTGACATCCTCTACTATTCAGCCTTCCAACAAATGGGATTGAAAGACACTGTACTAGAACCATATCACGGTAGGCTTGAAGGATTCACCAACCATAAGGTTGGAGCAAAGGGGACCGTGGAACTAGAGCTTGAAGTCGGCGATCATCCCTTCCGAGCCAAAGCTACTGTCACTTTTATAGTCATGGATTTGACTAGTGACTATCATGCAATCATAGGCATTCCAAGTCAAGCCAAACTTGGGATGGTAGCCTCCCTTCCTCACCAACGAGTTAAGTTTCCCACTCGTGCGGGCATTGGATGCGTGAGGGCAACCCCCAAAGACTTCTTGGAGCATGTTGTCAAGAGCCGGAAGAAGTCGAAAAGCGTGGAGATAGATACACCTGAGGAGAACATCAAGATCTCCAAATCGCAGAAGACCACTGAAACTAGCTCTAGAATGAGCTATATCCGAGAGGTATGGGAAAGTGAGGAGGAGCCTATGGTCCTAGAATCTGTGGATGACCAAGGCATATCTCTCTCTGTACCTATGTCTGAGGAGGAGCCTATGGTCCTAGAAACTGTGGATGACCAAGGCATAGTTCCGCCCTTTTCCGAGGAATATCCCATTCTCGTCAATGGCCAGAACTCGGGGGCCAACCATGACGTGGAGAAGAACGATCTCCCAGACATTGATAAACTTATGGAAGAAGAAGGTCTCAATGTAAACGACAACGAAGGGAGGAGAATCAGAGAAATTATCATCGAATCCCTGGAATTTCGAGACGGACTCGAAATGAAGCCTCGTAGATGAGCCGGAAGAGGTGGTCATTAATCCCGACTATCCCGAACAAAAAATCAAGCTTCTGGGGCCGCCTATCGCAGAAAGAGAAAGAAAAAATCATCTCCCTCTTAAAAAACAGTCTCGACGTCTTTGCTTGGAGAGTCGAAGACATGAGGGGATCAAGGAAGAAGTAGCCCTCCACCGCCTAGAAGTTGATCCTTTGGCAAAGACTATCTCCTGCATAAGGAGAAATTTTGCAAGGGACAAGGAGGAAGCTATAAAAGAAGAAGTGCGGAGAATTACTTAGCGCCGAATAATTCGTGAAGTTAAGTACCCCGTTTGGTTGGCCAATGTAGTTATGGTGAAGAAGCAAAATGGGAAATGGCGTATGTGCATAGACTTTACTGATCTAAACAAGGCCTGCCCCAAGGACAGCTATCCTCTACCCAGGATTGACAAGTTGGTTGACTCCATTTCGGGACACCAAACTCTCAGCTTCCTAGACGCCTATTCGGGCTACCATCAGATAAAAATGGCGGAAGAGGACATTGAGAAGACGGCTTTCCAAACACCAGTGGGGAATTACTGTTACATCATGATGCCTTTTGGGCTCAAGAACGCGGGTGCCACTTACCAACGGATGGTGAATCAAGTTTTGAAATCCAGATAGATCGAAACATGGAAGCTTATATTGATGACATGGTCATAAAGACCAAGGAAGGCATCCACGCTCCGGACCTAGAAGAGACAATCCACAACCTCCGATCTAATAACATGAAGTTAAATCCAAGCAAGTGCGTGTTTGGAGTAACGGCTGGAAAATTCCTAGGCTTCATGGTATCTCAAAGGGGGATTGAAGCAAACCCCGAAAAAATCAAGGCACTCGTTGACATGAAGGAACCTACCACCATCAAGGAGGTTCAAAGGCTTAATGGAAGAATCGCGGCCCTAGGAAGATTCATCGCCAAATCCGCTGAAAAGTCACTGCCCTTCTTCAAGGTATTGAAGGGCACCAAGAGCTTCTCCTGGACTCCCGAATGCTCTGAAGCATTCCTCCGATTGAAGAAGTACTTGGGTTCCCCTCCCTTGCTTAGCAGTCCGACTACCGGTGAGATGCTATACGTCTTCCTAGCTGCCACTGATCATGCTGTCGCAGCTGTCTTAGTTCGAAATGATGAAGGAATTCAGAAGCCCGTCTACTATGTTTCTAAGGCACTGTCTGACGTGGAAAGCAGATACTTCAATGTGGAGAAAATAGCGTACGCGCTAGTCATTGCATCGAGGAAGTTACGTGCCTATTTTTCTGCACATCCTATCACCGTCTACACCAATGAGCCACTGAAGAAGATATTACACAAGTTGGACGGCTCCGGACGTCTCCTTAATTGGTCCATCGCTCTAACTGAGTTCGATATCACTTACCAACCAAGGAAGACCCTCCTGGCACAGCCTTTGGTTGACTTCATGGTCGAGACTGCCTTTATGGGTGAGCATCTCCCCACCTCCCGGAAGCAAAACGCCCCGGAGGGAAAAGACTCTCCCATTGAACTCCCACCCAACTGTTGGATTCTGTATACGGACGGATCAGCTACCAAGGAAAGAAGCGGAGCTGGAGTTGTACTAGCAAGTCCGGAAGGAGAATACACTATGCAAGACGCTATTCGCTTCAAATTTCCTGCCTCCAACAATCAAGCTGAATACGAAGCTCTGATATTTGGCATTGAATTGGCCTCCTTCTATGGAGCAACTAAGGTGGCGGCTTTCTGTGACTCCCAGCTCGTTGTCAAACAAGTAAAGGGAGAATATAACACCCAAGACGTCACCCTTGCCAAGTATAGAGACCTAGTCCTAGACATGACAAAGAAGATGGAATTTTTCGAGCTCAAACAGATAGGCAGGGAAGATAACCAAGTCGCAGACGTTCTTTCCAAACTGGCAACCATGGATGTGTCTAAGACCAGTCCATATGTAGTTTATGCCGAAGAACCTGCGTACGAAAGACTACAAGTCATGCTCTTAGATGGAGAGGATAGATGCTGGATCGATGACTACATTGAATATATTGAGAAGGAGAAACTCCCTGAAGATGAAGCTCAAGCTAAACTCATCAAGAAGAGGTCTCCAAGGTTCGTGGTTATAAGCGGAGTCCTCTACCGAAGATCTTTCACGAAGCCCCTGCTAAGGTGTGTCTATCCCAAGGAAATTCGTAACCTCTTGGCGTAAGTACATGAAGGCGTTTGTGGCGGGCACCTGGGGCCGAACCTTAGCTGACAAGATCATATCGCTAGGTTACTACTGGCCAAACCTAAGGGAAGACGCACACGCCTATGTTAGAAAATGTGACAAGTGCCAAAGATTCTCTGACATTCCTAGACTACCGGCAGTGGAGCAAACACTTGTAATACCTACGTGGCCATTTGATATGTGGGGGATCGACATCATCGGACCCTTCCCTCCCACCCGTGGTAATTGCAAGTACGTGATAGTAGCTGTTGATTACTTATCCAAGTGGATAGAAGCCAAGGCATTAGCCAAGATAACGGAAGAGAACGCGATCAACTTTGTCCATGACAACATCCGGGTGCGCATTCGGCCTTCCACATACAATTGTCTCGATCATGGAATGCAATTCTCCACAAAGATTCACTATAGAGTTGGGAAGGGTAAAAGTCCGCCATGCAAAATCTTCTGCCAGCGCACCACAAGGCAACGGCCAAGGTATAAAGAAACAAACTGGTCCTAACCGCCCTCACCAAGAACCTTGAGGGACGCGAGGGTAGATGGTTGGACGAACTTCCCCTAGCCTTATGGGCTGTTCGCACAACCACCCGGGGGCCAACTGGGGAAACCCCATTCGCACTAACCTTCGGTTCCGAGGCTATGGCACCAGCAGAGATGGCCATCCCTACTGTGAGAAATTCCCATTATGATGAGCAAGTCAACAAGGTCAATAGGCTCCTAGACCTGGACCTGATAGATGAGAAACGACTAGCTGCACAGATGAGGATGGTGAATTACAAACAAAGGACCAAGGCGTATCACGACAAGAGGGTCATCAGAAGAGTATTCCAAGTAGGCGATTGGGTACTTAGAAAAATTGAAGCTACTGGTCGGAAGGCAGAACAGAACAAGCTCTCCCCAAATTGGGAAGGTCCATATATCATCACTCAAATCATTCGAGAAGGGACCTACAGGCTGAAGACCAAGGAGGGGAAAGATCTTAAGCATCCGTGGCACTCCGACAACCTTAGAAAATATTATCACTAGTCTAGTTTATGTTGCAGTAGATTAGTTCTTTATTTCCTGTCTTTTATTTTCTGTCTTTTACTCTCTAGTTGATAGGATTGCAGTTCGATGTAATCGTTTCAGTTTTATCAAAGCAGTTTCTTCCAACGTGCAAAGCGACTGTCAACTCTCCGCACAAACACCAGAAGATGAGGATATAGTCCCCAGCACTTCAAAACACACTTTACATCCTATCAAGGGTCCGCCTTGATCCAGGATTACAAATCAAAGTCAAGACCAAGGGTCCTCCTTGGCCTGATGACTTTACATCCTATCAAGGGTCCGCCTTGATCCAGGATTCCAAATCACGACCGGGTCCTCCTCGCCGATGACTTTACATCCTATCAAGGGTCCGCCTTGATCCAGATTACAAATCAAAGCCAAGACCAAGGGTCCTCCTTGGCTCGATGACTTTACATCCTATCAAGGGTCCGCCTTGATCCAGATTACAAATCACGTCAAGACCAAGGGTCCTCGGCTCGATGACTTTACATCCTATCAAGGGTCCGCCTTGATCCAGGATTACAAATCAAAGCCAAGCACCAAGGGTCCTCCTTGGCTCGATGACTTTACATCCTATCAAGGGTCCGCCTTGATCCAGGATTACAAATCAAAGCCAAGACCAAGGGTCCTCCTTGGCTCGATGATTCTTTACATCCTATCAAGGGTCCGCCTTGATCCAAGATTACAAATCACAGTCAAGACCAAGGGTCCTCCTTGGCCTAATGACTTCACATCCTATCAAGGGTCCGCCTTGATCTAGGATTACAAATCACAGTCAAGACCAAGGGTCCTCCTTGGCCTAATGACTTTACATCCTATCAAGGGTCCACCTTGACCTAGGATTACCAACCAACAGTCAGGCTTGAGGAGTTCTTCCTCGGCCACCACAACTTGAAGCTTAGTCCAAGCCGAGGAGATCTTCCTCGGCCTAAGCACTTGCTCAACTATAAGGAATGAGGGGACCTCCTCATTTCCCACCTTCCTAAACCTAGTGCCTTTGACGGGCATACAAAAACATAAGCAAGTCATCGAAATAACAAGAATCATGACAAAAGGATTTTTCATTGATATTCAAAAAGAATTACAAATCCTACCATCTATTACAAAAAGCAAAGGAAAGTCTATCCTAAGTTTGCTGCTCGTCATCAAAAGACTTCTCGAGCCAATCCTCAGTAATGGAGCCAGGGGGGAAGATTAGTTTGGTCAGCATTGGCTTCAGTCCTCTCAGCCTCCCCTCCCCCGACCTCGGCCTCAGGCTCTTCCTCATCCTGAATCGCCTCCACCAAGGCTTTAAGATTGCCGGGATCAACGGAGGCCGGCTTCCACACTTCTCTGCAGGCCTGAGCATCCTTGGCTGCGATTATTTCCAAGTTGCTCTCAGAAAAGGGAACCAGGTGATGGAGAGCCCTAACCTCCTCGCTATACTGATCCCGGCAGATCAACATGGCTACTTTGTTGATATCTAAGCCGGTGGAGGGGTCAGCCAGGATGCTCCGAGCAAGGTGTAGGTACCCGTCCTCGAACATGGTGGCCGTTTGATCATTCACGGCATCTTGGAAGGCCGAGCTGGTCAGCATGGCATCCTTAAAGGCCTGGCTTTCTTTAAAACGGGTAACAGCCTCCTCTTCCCTAGCAGGAAGAGTAGCCTCAAACCCTCGGCATTTGGCTTCGGCTTCCTCGGCCCTAGTTTGGACCTCGGCCTTAGCCCTCTTTGCCTCTTCCACCTCAGCATTTTTCAAATTCTGAGTTGTTCCTCGGCTTTATCTCTGGCGTCCTTGGCCTGAGCACGAGCTTCCTCGGCTCTCTTTACTTCGGCCTCAACCTTGGCCTAAGCAGCTTCGAGCTCGGCCTCCTTGGCCTTCAAGAGTTCGGCCAAGTCGCCCGCCTCGCTTCACTCACCTTCTCGAGCAAATTTTGGCCTCAACCACTCGTTTTTCTTGGGCCTTGGCCAAGACATCCTCATAGGCCGCAATGCTAGCTTGCTGCAAGGAAAACTCGTGTTATAACTATGAGCAATCACAAGTAAAAACAACGAAGTCAAAAGTACGAGATCACTACCTCAGCCAACATGAGTCCCTTACGGCAGAGCAGATGGTCCCTACTGGCCTTCCCCTTTACCAGGGTGTCGTACACGTCCTCGTCCAAGGCCCTTTGGATGGGAGCTCGGCCTAACTTCATCATGAAACTCTTCCTGTCTAGCACAGGAAGGCCCTTCAGACGAGGGACGTTTTCCACCATGAGCTGAGCAAGCTTCTCTGCATCAGCCTGAGTCTTGGCGGTTTGGATGGTCAAGGGAGGAGCAGCCTCAGGATTGGAAGCCTCCCCAACATTTGCTTTCTTGGCTGCAGGCTCCTCGGCGCTAGCCCCTTGAGCTCTCTTGGAGCCAGAATGCCGAGGTATGAGGTTGGTCACCTCGGTTTCCACTTCCTCGACATCAACATGGAGGCTATGCCCCTCTACAGTTGATGGATTGGTTTGTTCCTCAGTCACCACTTCCTCGGCATACCTCCCCATGTAATTTAAGGGGAAGGGGTTGGTCACCCTGAACATTAAGCACCAAGTTACGGCATTAGCTTCTTCTCTCCTCTCCACCAAAGCGTAATTTCTTGTTTTGCTTCCTTTTCCTCTTTACCATCTCTTGGGGACTTAGTCTCTGCATGGCTAGGGTAGCTTCTTCCTCGGGTGTTAAGACTGAAAAGACAAGGAAGAAATGGTTAAGTACGAGCAGAAGAAGGAACATCCAAAAAATAACTAAGTACCAAGAGTTAAAATATTTACATCCCACTATGTCCTGCCTCATCCAGACATCGGTCCTCGGGAGGACGTTCGGGCCTTGCACCTAGTGCAATCCTCGTGAAATACCAGGCCGGTGAATCAGTCCAGCCATTAAAGCGTCTCCCTCTTTACGGTGACAAGGGGAGATACCCCATCCTTCTTCCCGCATCGACTCCGCCCGAATATAATAATGGTCTGAAGATTCTACCACCGACCAATCAAGGACCCTCACCTCGGAAAATTCTTCTAAGCGTTTGATTAAAGCCTGGGTCCATTCATATTGTTGGACGGGAAAGGACGAAGTTGGATCCTTACAAGGAGATTGGAACTCCCATCCTTGGCGGCTCTCAACCCTTATGACATGGTTATCCCAGCCTGCAACTTTGCTAGACATAGGGAGGAGCAGCTTTGGTTTTTTGGATGCACTCCTAATGACGAGGAGCCAACTTTCCTTGACATATTGAACATTGTAGAAATGTCGAAAAGCTCCCATGGTCGGCTCATACCCTAAGCTACGGCAGAGGACAATGAAGCTGACGAGAACCCGGGCACCATTAGCTCCTAGCATGGCTGGCACCGCCTCACATCGTCCAAAAATTCACAGATGAAGGGATCCAAGGGAAGACGAAGTCCCTGTTGAAACTGTTTGAAGTAAAAATGGACATAGTCTTGGTTATAATAAAAGTCCTCCTCCTCCTTCTTCGTCTTAAGCTCCATATGGCCCATATAAGTTAGCCTGTACTCAGCTTTGTTTACCCCGTATTTGGAGTACAGCTTTTCCAACATGGGATCCCGCTCTTGGGGTCCTCTCTTGTCGCTTTCCTAATCCTAGGCCTCCTTTTCCTCGGCCTCCTCTTCTTCGGGCCAGGGCGGCCATCGCTTGTGCATCTTCCATGAAAGCGTCAACTATTTGAGTAGACGAGGAGGGTTCTCCTTCTCTTCCCGTCATATCTCGCATAAAGACGAGGAGACAAAGTTAGTAACCTCACAATGGCTGATTTAGGACGGGGAAGGGAGATTCCCTCCTCGTCATTTCATAAGGCCGAGGAGGAGCCGTACTCTCTCAGCGCTCACGCATTTCGCGATCGGAGGCCGGGTAGAACAGTTCGATGTGCTCCATCATCTCACTCTATCCTCAAAAACTATAATGTTGGGTGAACCGCACTCAATCCTATCTATTCTTGTGGAATCGTGGTATTGGAGGAATAGACGAGTTCGACCATAACCTCTCAACCGCTTGCTTACATCATCCAAGGGGCGAGCATCAACCATGGACCTCTCTCTACGATAGACCCTCAGATTGCCAGTATGATATCCATAACGGAATCGGGGGGAATGGTCCCAAGAACGAGCCATTTCTAAGGGGAATCAAAAATGAAAGGGGGAGTTCATTCAATATTCAAGAAAGTTCATACAAAATACAAAGAAAATCAAAGACTTGAAGTTTTGAGAATTCATGAAGAAAAGCTTCATTCTTTAACAATGGTGGTTCGCCTTTTCTTGGCATATTCAAGATTCTTCCCAACAAACCCTAGAAAGCTGGAAATCAGAATCAAAATGCACAAAAGGGAAGAGATTTCATACCTGAGTTTGGAGAAATTGATGGAATCACAACAGGATGCTACTTCGTCGGAAAAAACAAGCTCGTCGGAAACTGGGCTGAACAAGACTAAGATCGCCGGAATGTCGCCTGAACCTTGCTATTCTCTCTCAAATGCTTGGGGTCTGTAAAGGGTGAAATGAGAAGGGTTTTAGCTTTTATAACTCCTTAATCGGGTCAAACCTATGGGTAAAGCTAAACCCCGGGTCTGGCGCCCCAAGAATTAAATACAAAATGACGGTTTTGAGGCGTGACAAGACCGGGGGCCCTGTAATGGCAACCGTCGCTATACGAAGCGACGCCGAGGGCACGTGTCAAACCCGTTCGTATCCCGTATGCCGGGACGAGGTGACTTTCTACTCGTCCTAATCCGAGCTAGAAAGTCGGGGCCACCGAACAGTATAAACCGAGATACGACTATGGGTTTGCCCGAGCCGGGCCTCAATGGATTGGGCCCTTAACATAATTCCAAAGCACCTCAAGTATTAGGGCCGAGGAAGGCCTTCCTCATATGCCGAGGAGCATGCGCCTCGGCCTTGGGACATCATTCTTGGGCCGTCATGTCACAAGTGACGAGGAGAGAAAAGTTATTATCTCGGCATATCATCAAGTGACGAGGAAACAAAATCATTCACCCCGGCGCTTCTCCTTGTCGACCAATTACCAAATGACTGGGGAGCTCAATCATTCACTTCGGCCAATTGACAAGACCGAGGTAAAACATTTGTGTTCCTCGGTTTTCCGGCTAGCAGTTACACAGTCCTTATCAAACAAGGATTCTACAATCATTATCCAATCAGGATTACAATCACCAACACCAATTCAAGTCAAACAATGACTCCTTAACAGATATAATTCTCTTAGGATTATGTCTTATCTCTGTGCAAGTTCACTTTAACATGGATTCTATCAATCCATCCCTATAAATACAAGTCACATGGCTCATTATTTGGTACGTTACTTTTTACATTGGGGAAACTCTGTCAATTTGTTTTCTCATATACAAACCGTGAACTTACTCTCACGCCGGAGGGCCTTTAGCCGGATCTGCCCCGACTTAGTTTACGTGTTTTCTCTTATTTTCAGGCCTTGCAATCACCGGAGCAATCATCGCTTGGATTTGGACTGTTTTGACGATTTTGGCATCATCAAGTATATATATTCATCATTAATTAAATTTAAATCATTACAAAGTATTATATATATATATATATATATATATATATATATATATATATATATATATATATATATATATATATATATATATATATATATTTTAAATAGTTTTTACAAGTCTTAAAGTTTAGCGTAGCTAGAAATGTGAGATTCACAATTCAGAAAATCAGATGTGTGTACATATGTGAGAAACAACTGTTCACACAAATAGTGCTTGTAGCGGAATAAAATTAATAACACAGATACTTTAAACGTTTACTGATTCAACTACAACAAACATAACTTTAAGCCTAAAAAGAATTTCAATATTTAAAGATTTGATTACAGAAACAGAACCTAATTAGTGTAATTACAAAGTGAAAATACTAAATCAAGAGCTAATCAACAACTCCTGATCACATAACAAACTTCCTTGTTGAAGGGAAGTGATTCTAACATAACAGAATGTAAAAGACTTGTAAGAAATCTAAAATTTGTGTAAAAAGCACTCTTTGAACTATGACTAATGAAGAACTTTTCTCTCAAAAGAATTATTGAATGCGTAAGTTTCTCCTTGCTAAATGATCTTCTTATAGAGACAGCCATGGAGAAATCTTCAAGTCAATCTCTCCCACTAAGTTGGCGAAGTAACCTACAAGAAATCAAATAGATTGACACTAACAAGGACATATAGATCAATTAGTATTGTTAGTAATAAAATAAAGCAATTGCAAAGGTATTTACAAAAATAGAAGATATACATCAATTTAAACAATATCCTTACCTATAACAAATCTAAATCTTTGAAAAATGTCAAAAATTCTACTTACCAAACTTACCCCTTCACACGATTTTGGAGAGTTGATATTTCATGAGAATTCTCACTTTTTCAATCTTCCCATATTTTCGACTTTCTAGTCAAAACAAAGATTTTGCAAATAAAGAACCCAAGTAACCAGATCTTATACTTAGTTCCCCCTGAATTATATTGTATACCAAATGTGTAAACACATTTATACAAAACTGCATGGAGACATGTTATACAAAAAACTTGCAGTCAACAAAATTTGAAAATACCAGGTATCAAAGTAAATAAGTTATTACAGACTCAATAGTTCAAAAAAATAATAATAAATAAAACCCTAAACTCCTCCTGAAATGATTGCACTTTAAGCATCATGTTTTGTATCTTGTGGATCTTCAGCTTCAGGTCTCTTAGCAGTGGCAACAACAACATTGTTCCCAGATTCCTCTCCCCCTCTTTGACTAGAAAGTGTAGTCATCCAGGTTTGGAGGTTTACCTTAAGCTTCTTCAAATTCTCAATATGTAACTGAGATGACACCAGTTGTGCTTAAAGAGCATTGGAGTGACCTTTAGAAGCCATAATTTTAGCATCCAGAGCTTTTAAGCGAAAGCGAAAGATACCTCGGATGTGTGTCCAGATGTGGCCACATCTTGACTCACATCCCGAGATTATATAGGAGGATCGCTACTCATATACGAATTTCAAGTCAACATATCTTTGCTTATTGTCCGATAGAGTTTTGATCTCTTTGAAAGCCGGTTTAAACTCGGGCACCCTAGGTTCACCCCTTTTGGATTTCAACACTTGAGCTACTAGTATTTGGGATATCAAGGATGGATATGGAAGGAACCACTTTTTTTAGAGGGGGTTCACAGTACCCACAAATCTTTTTGAAGATGAAAACCCCAAAAAATAATTGCTTTCCCAGATCCCAGCTATACAATGTGATCAAAGCATGCACCCTAGTTATAGTGGTTTTGTTTTTTGAATGAGACAAGTTTGCAATGAGGAGAAAATGAAGGAAACAGTAAAAGAAGGTGAGGGAACTAATACCCAAATCTTTTAGCTTAGCAGGCCAAGAAATTAATTTTCCATAAGTAAGAGTGGTCATAATCTCACTATTCGAGGCATTACACTCCTCCTCATCATCAACTTCTTCTAACCCTAAGAATTTATTAATAACAGATGGGGAGAAGGTAACAAATTTATCCCTAACATAGACAGTCTCAAACATGAGGTAAGCAGGATTGGACAAATTCTTGGTCAGGTTGAAATAAAATTGATAGACCAATTTTGGGTAGAAGGGTTTGTGGTGATCAACACTTTGTATCATACCCTTATCCTAAAAAATATTCACCATCTTAAGCTTAATAAAATCTTTCCTATTTCTCTTCATCGCACAAATTAACTCTTTATTTTTTTATCAAACCATGCCTATCAGTAGACGTGTCCATTTGGTTAACCGGAACAGCATGGCCGTGCGGTTTTAAATGCCAAAAGCAGGGTCAGCCAGGTTTAACCATAACTTAGGTTTAACCAGTAACCGATATTTACAAGGAGTTCGATTTCGGTTTGTATTTTCAAAAATGTGAGAACCGCCGGTTTTGAACCGCCAGGTTTATGCTCGACCGGAAGTCAAGAGGGTTGCTCGGCCAGAAGCAGAGACATTTTTTCCATAAGTATTTACCATTTAATGGTCATGCTCGTAGGAGTCATATGAGTTGCTTTCGGCCAGGGGTCATTTTCCGGTGTATTTAACCAGGTCATGCCTCATGCTCGGCCGAGTCATATGAGTTGCTTCTGGCCCGAGCGGAACACTAGATATTAAAAAAAAGAGGTATGCTCGGCCGAGCAACGACACAGGCTGCCGAGCCCAGATCCAAACCGTCAGCCAGGAGGTTATGGGAGGATAGTTAAAATCGTGAACCGCCTAAACTGTAACCGGTTTAGCCGGTTAGGCGGTTCGGTTCCGGTTGAGAATTTGGAGGTTGAAAACCGCCGGTTGAAAACCGGTAAACCGGCAGTTTAACAAACCGGCCACCTCTACCTATCAGTGGCACTTGTAGATAAAAATAGGGGAGATATGGGTTTCACAAAAATATAAGAGGTAGAGGAAGGAACAATTTTACCTCTTTTTATGGGTTTCACATGTAAGACATTTTCACTTATACATATCATTATTTATGTATCGACACTATAACTTATTAATGTCTTTATTTGTTGCTATTGCAGTATAAGAAATATTTGAATGCCTTTGTTCCCATGTATTAAGAAAAAGTTGTAAAGTAATTTTATTAAATTTAAAAGCAAACATTCATACTAAATTAAAGGTAATTTACAAATTGAGATCCAATTATTATATATGAGATATTATACTTTAGGTTTATTCTTTGACCTAAATAGATGTTTTTAAAAAAGTCTTTCAAAAAATGTATAATAATTAAAAAAGGACCAGAAATAAAAAGTTTAAATTCATTTCTTTCTAAAAACTTTGTGAAAGGCCAAAATCTCACAAAAAACGCGTTTTTCCTCAAGCTTAGAAAAAAACGTATTTTTAGAAGACGTCGACTCTCCCCCTCGCTTGCGCCGCCCTGAAAACCGAAATCCAAAATTCAGAAAACCGAAATCCAAAATTCATACATATAATCAATCACTCGTCATTTCAATTGTTCACCGCTCTTGCAACAAATTCAACAAGTTTTTTCAAAAGTTTCCACTGATCATCTCTCTGGCTCAATATTAGCACAAAAATTTCCCAACGAAATGAGCAAAATCGTAGAAATCAGCTGCATTTACAAGAACCCAAATGAACCAATCGAAGCAAGAATCAAAGACCTCCTCTCTCGAATGACTTTACTAGAGAAGCTCGGCCAGATGACCCAGATCGAACGCACCGTCGCCACCCCTTCCGTCCTCAAGAATCTCTCCATAGGTTCCAACCCTTCTCCTAATTTCACCCTCTTTTTGAATCGATCAATTGATTGAATTGATCAAATAAATTGAATTGAAACAACGAATTTATATGTATGAATTTTGTCTAAATAATTGTCAGGGTTATGGTAAAAATGTACCAGTGCACGTCTAAAAAAGTGCCAGTTAAAAGCTCTCTTTATCCAGAAACTCAGTGCCAGTGCATGTGTAACAAAGTGCCAGTGTCAGCGTAAAAAAATGTCAGTGCTAGTGTAATAAAGTGCCAGTGTTAGTGTATCAAAGTGCAGGTGTTAGTGTAAAACAAGTGCCATCGTTAGTTTAACAAAGTGCGAGTGTTAATGTAATAAAGTGCTAGTGTTAGTGTAACCAAGTGCCAGTGTTAGTTTATAAACAGACACTTAATATACATGCACTGACACTTTGTTAAATTGACACTGACACTTTTTACACTGGCACTTTGTTACACATGCACTGGCACTTTGTTTACACTGACACTTTGTTACACATGCACTGACACTTTTTTATACTGGCACTTTGTTACACATGCACTGACACTTTGTCACACTGGCACAAACGAAAAAAATAAAACACGTTTTTTCCTAATTACCAGAAAAAACTATTTTTTTATAAGAACAACTCTAGTGAAAGATAGAATCAAGTAAGAAATCCAAATTATAAAAATTTAATAAAAGGTAAAAATAAGTTAAGAATAAGTGGTTTAAATAAAATCTTGAATTTAAATATACAACTACAATAAATTAAAATTATCTTAAAATATTTTATTAGTAATTATTTACTAATTATACATAAAATTAGAAATAAATTGCCAAAAAACATCCCGTGGGTTAGCCACTAGTTAAATTTGAAACATAAGTTACTTTAATATTATCTCCTTATTAAAGGTCAAGAAATACAATTATTAGAGTTGGTCTTATAAAAAACTAGTTTTTTCTTAAGATAAGGAAAAACGTGTTTTCAAAATGAACGGTGGCAATTTTGTAATTACTGGCAACCATGTTCAAAATAAACGGTGGCATTTTTGTAATTACGCGCCATGATAAATGCCGGTGTTAATATTACAAATGACCAAAGATTTCATCTTGGCATTTTATAAACATGAAACTGGCACTTTTACACGGGCACTTTTAAATACATAAACTGGCATCTCTTCAAAAAATATAAGCTTGGCATTCAAAAATACATAGACTGACATTTGAAAACACATTTACTGGCACTCAAAAATGCATATACTTGGCACTCAAAAACACTTATAATTATTTTTGCCGATATTCAAAAAACATGAAGCTGGCATTCAAAAACATGGGTGGCATTCAAAATTACAAGAATCGGCATTCAAAAATACATTATTGACACTCGATTCTGGCTACACACTCTGGCACTCTATTATACACTAATGGCAGCGCTCCTAAAAAATACATGGGTGACGGCTTGATTATACACTACAGGCACTTGATTATCTGTTAGCAGGCACTCAATTTTACACCAGCGGGCACTTGATTATACATAGAACTGTAATCAAAAAAACAAAAGCGGCATTAGTTTGAGCTGGCAGGCACATCAAAAATTACCAACTGGACTTGTTGACGATAGCAGAAGACACGAAGCAATGTATTTGGCTCGGTTGGATTCCATTGGCCAGAGGTTGGAGGTAACGGAAGTCGGGATTTAGCAGAAGAGCCATAAGTTTCAAGGGTCATTCGTCCAGATAAACTCTACAAGGCTCTCCGTCTCAGTTCGAAAGAGAGGTAAAACATCCCTTGCCGTTGTTGAGAACTTTTTAATAACATCAGTAGGCAACCCGTCCCCATTTGCCCAGAACAAATCTTTAAGTTTCTTGAAATTAGGGCTTGGTGATGGTTGATTTGGGGATGGCAGAGGAGGTTGTCGCCGGCAAAGGGGAAGGGTGAGTAAAGCGACGGCGACGGCAATGGCGGACGGTAAAGGTGAGGGATTTGGGGAAGACGATAGGGAGAGAAACACGGGCTCTTTGCGTTTAGAGAGAGAGAGGGAGTGTCCGTTAGTTTCAGCTTAGAGAGAGAAACACGTTTTTTGTTAACTTATAAAAAAACGCGTTTTTTATAAGTTTTTGACCAATTATTATTATAAAAATTTTTATTTTAGATAAAAAAAAATCAATTGATGATTTTACATAAACGACAATCCCAAATTATACTGGAAAATAACTCTAATTCGTTACGAGGAATGGGGATTTTAATGACGTGGCCACGTGGTTTGTGGGTCCGGAACCAGCTGGAAAATGAAGACTCTTTTTCAAGTTGGCAAAAGGCATAAAAGAAAAGAATGGGATACAGCCCGAAACATTCTGCTTCCCTTCCGTTTTTAGTTTGTCAAACTCTCAATCACTGCTTCCCTCTTTAGCCATACATAAAATAAAATTCCACCCCATTAATATTCTCATCATACAATTAGTCAAACAATTAATAATAATATCCTCTCCCCATTTCACTAAAAATTACACATGCATTATTTGTATAGAAACTAAGAAAAAATGTAAGTAAAATATGAAAAATATGGTAGAAAAGAAAAAATAGGGTAGAAAATAGTGATTAAACTGTTATTGTAATTATGATATGTGGGTTCAATTAACATAAAATAATAAAATATTTTTATTTTAGAAAATGTGTAGTTTGTGGTGAGACGCTTTAAACAGAAACAAAAAGTGTGTAGTTTATAGTGAGACGTCTTAAATAGAAAATGTGTAGCTATAACCGGAAAGTGTGTAGTTTATAGCGTGACTAAGAGATTAATCGTTAAAAGTAATGTTTTTGACAATACTTTAGCTAAGAAATCATATCAATTTTTTTAAATTAGAATAAGAATATTGTCTATGTGGGTGGTCTTGTTGATATTATTATCATTGCATTGTGTATAATATAGAATAAAGTCTTCGAGTGTTTACGCGTTTTTGGTGAGTAATTGAATCAATTTTTTTTATTTTTTTTTAATAAGTTTGCGACTCGTTGCATTGCTTAATATGACTTTGGCTTCACTTGATCAAGCCAAGTTGCTCGAATTTGAGTTGAGCTGGGCTTAAATTATCTGGCCCAAGCACGTTTAAATAAAGCTAGCTACTTCTTTTGTCCCGATTTAATGTTTTTAGTTAGTTTGTCCCGATTTATTGTTTTTAGTTTGACTTGCTATTCACAAATTTAATATTTTAGTTTGTGTTTCCTTATTACTTTTGTAAGTATAACACGCGAAACCCATTAATTCTAATTGTAGAACCTATCAAAGATTTGCCATTAATCTCCATTTTCTTTCTTTCTCTTTTAGTTACTATTGTAATAATATTTTACAACAACACAATTGTTTATAATATCAATTTATTGAGATTACAAATATTTGTGTTGTTGATATTTTTTCCTTTCGTTATATAATAAATTTCCTCCTTCGCTGAGAGCCTGTTTTTTCTCATTTGTTGAGAGCCGTTGTTTTTTCTCTATCGTTGATAGCCTATTTGTGTTTGTTAGTTATTTTGTTCATTTTGAAGTTGCGATGAATCTCGTATTCTCTCATCATAAGAAAGAGAATGTCATTGTTCTTACTGAACAAAGATGTTTTGTGAATTTTAAGATTATTGGTGGACGTTTTCTCGTTAACCCGAATTTCCTTATATCAAGTGCTAAGCACAAAATATTATCCGAGGGGAATCTTAAATGTTGAATTGAGACATTGTCCAAGTTTTAATTAAGTGAAATCCGAACGTTTCAACTTTATGAAACTTTTGATATTTGGGATGAGCCTACTACTTTTGTGATATGTCATCTCCTTTTTAATTGTGAATTAATTAATTTTATCGTTTTGCTAAAAAAACAAAGAAAAAAACAAAACCCATTAAATAAAAATGACTCCTCCGTTCGTAACAACTTGCACAAATTTTCTTTTTGAAAATTTCATTCGTAGGTCCCATTTTCTAAAATTTCAACTTTTTTATCTTATCTCATTTGTCACACAGATACACTTAATTTTTGCATATACTCCGGCCGTTCTATTTAAACTGAACTTTTTATCAATTTCATTCGTCTCACCTTATTAAACTGGACTTTTCGAAATGGAAATATTTTTATATTATTTCTTCAACTTATTTTCTTTTATATTTTAATTTTTTACTCATAATATCAATTAATTTACTATTCCTTCTTCTCATTCTCTCTCTTATTTTATTTTTCATACTCATAACTCTTCTACATTATTTTTTCTTAAACATCATGCCCAAAAAATTAGTCAAGTTTGAAATAGGAAGGGGGAATATATAATTTCTCATTTTTCATTTAAGAGCAAAATAGTGCAAGTTGTTATGAGACGAAGTGAACGCTTTGAACTATTAGTTTTTTTTTTTTTTTTTTTTTTTTGAATTTTGGAATAATGATTGATAGACCTACAAAATGAAATTTTTTGAAGTGTGAAATGGGATAAAGAGAGTATATAGTATTAACCCAACTTTATTTTTCCACAAAATACTAAAATTGGTTGAGTTAGGTAACGTATCGTTAATTTTTTAGTTTAAGTTACATAAAAAGTAATTTTTTTTATAACTTTTGTTAAATTTTGCCAATTTATTAATGATGATGATGTTAAAAACGTCGGATCATCACAAATTCAGTGATTCAGATATATCCTACTGACTTGAATAGATTGAAAAAGATTAACAAACACGTAAACTAAGCCGAGATTTCACCGGCGAAAGCCCTCCAGTGAAAGCCCTCCAGCGTAAGAATAAACATTCGTATTTTATGAGAATAAATCAATTGAAAATAGTTAAAAGTCAAATAACGCGTTATCATTAATTTGTTTTTTGTGTCTGTATTTATAGATATAAAAGACAATTTCCTGATTTAAATAGGAAGCTATGTGATAATAAGGAGTTTAATTATACTCAGATCCTAGTTTCATGTTATCTGACTAGAATTAAAAGTGCATTCTGGACGTTTTTCGAGGAGGCTCCTCGACATAGTCATCACATATTGTTGGTCGACATGAAGGCCATGCCGTATATAATGAGTTATTGTTGGTCGACATGAAGGCCATGCCGTATATAATGAGTTATCAAAGGTAGGGAGACTCACTCCCTTTGTCATCTTAAGTATAGCTTGATTATGGTTGACATGGTTGTGATCGACCTAGGCTTATGTCCAGGTCGACCTAGTCTCGCTCCTTGGTTGTGCTAGTCTTAAGACGAGCTCCTTATTATGCTCCGGTCGACATAGTGACTATGTCGAGAAGAATATGACGAGCATAGATGGGTAGGAAACTCATTTTCTATATCGTAATTAGAAGTTGTGCATATTTTTCATTTGACTTAATCCATTGGATCTTGCCTGTTTTATTTATGGCCCAAAACTGTACACGGTTTATACAGTTCAAATGATAAAAGGTTTTTTTTTTTTTTTTAAGAAATGAGAAGGGGTTCGAAAATAGTGAATGATACCAGAATATCATTCTCTACCCGTAAACAATTTGCAGCATGAATATCATTTATTTTTATTGTTATAAGCTTATTTTGGAACCTCTGGACTGGACTGGACTGGCTGAGAATATTAATAGAGGGTTACTATTCAAACCCCAAAATCCTCCGAGTATACCCCAAATTTTTTTATTTTTTTTTTTTGCTTTTAATGAAATTACTGTTTTGCCCTTAAACAATTTACATACTTCTTTCCTTCTTCTTCTTCTCCGTCAACGGCAATGTCTCCGGCGGTTCAACGGCGGAACCGACGAAGGTCAAAACTAACTCGTTTTTTAAAAATAAAAATATACCCGTGATCGGTTTTTCGCGTAGATCATGGACCCAGAACTAATTTAAAGTTTTGAGTAATTTTGAATAGGAGAAATTTTACATTTAGAAAAAAAAAAAAATTACCAGAGTCGGCCACAACCTGCCGACTTTGGGCAAAGTCGGCCACTCGGCCGACTTTGGGCAAAGTCGGCCACTACCGGCCGACTTTAGGTAATTTTTTCCACCACACCCGGACGACTTTTTAATAAAAAGTCATCCACCACTGGCCGACCCCTTGTTTTTTCATAAAATTCACCTATTTTTTTTTTGAAATTATACTCCAAAAATTCAAAAATTATTTTCATGAACTAATTTAAAAAAAAAATAATTTTATGAAAAAACAATTTTTGAAATTATTTTCACCAAAAAAATTATTTTTCATAAAATTAGTTCATGAAAAATAGGTGAATTTTATGAAAAAATTATTTTTCATAAAATTAGTTCATAAAATTATTTTTCATAAAATTAGTTCATGAAAATAATTTTTGAATTTTTGGAGTATAATTTCAAAAAAAAAATAGGTGAATTTTATGAAAAACAAGGAGTCGGCCGGTGGTGGATGATTTTTATTAAAAAGTCGTCCGGGTGTGGTGGAAAAAATTACCTAAAGTCGGCCGGTTGTGGCCGACTTTTAAGCCCAAAGTCGGCAGGTTGTGGCCGACTCTGGTAATTTTTTTTTTTTCTAAATGTAAAATTTCTCCTATTCAAAATTACTCAAAACTTTAAATTAGTTCTGGGTCCATGATCTACGCGAAAAACCGATCACGGGTATATTTTTATTTTTAAAAAACGAGTTAGTTTTGACCTCCGTCGATTCCGCCGTTGAACCGCCGGAAACATTGCCGTTGACGGAGAAGAAGAAGAAGGAAAGAAGTATGTAAATTGTTTAAGGGCAAAACAGTAATTTCATTAAAAGCAAAAAAAAAAAAATTAAAAAAATTTGGGGTATACTCGGAGGATTTTGGGGTTTGAATAGTAACCCTCTATTAATTTTCATTTGGTGTTGGGTTGTGGACTATCTAACTGGACCCAAACCCAACCAGCAATCTCAAACACATGGACCCAAATCTGGATCGGCCCGAGGACATAAAATTCCAAAACTGATCTGGTCCAGCCGAGTTATAATAAACGTCTATTTTTAGCCAAACTTGTTTAGGTCCAAATTATTTAAAAATCAATGTTAAATTTCTACGGAGAATAGTGTGAAATTTCAAAATTCCACGCACAAATAAATAATACTCTATATTTCACTCATATTTTATAAAATTTATATTAATCTTGTAACCCGAACACTCCTTTTTCGGGTTCAAGCAAATTTCTAGGAACAAGTGCAAGTTATAAGTTATAAGACTATGCTTATCAGCAACCCTTTCCAACCCAATCCAATAATGAAATATTATTTCTCTCTCTTCCACCTATCCAACTTACATTTACAACCTATTTTTTTTATTTTTATCCTCCATTAGCAACCCAACCTAACTCATAATATTTCTTTAAATTATCATTTTGTTTTTATTTACCATATATTATCAATACTCAATTTATATTATTTTTTAATCTTGTAATAAATCAATAAAAATATATTTAACTATTAAATTTATAATAATTGCAAAAAAAATCACTTAATAAAAATTATCAAACAAAATTAAAATTCAACTTGAAATTAAACTTAAAATATTACAAATACATGATAAAAATAAAATTACAATACATGAAATAAAATGAAAATTACATTGTCAGATGTAGGAAAGAAATTGTGATTCGGAGAAATTTGAGAGTTTGTGTTTGTTTGTTCAAAAATCTTGAAATAAATTTCGTGAAATATTCTGAGAGCTTTGAACATTGTCAGATGTAGGAAAGAAATTGTGATTCGGAGAAATTTGAGAGTTTGGATCATTTTCGAAATTTGAAATATTTTGAGGGTTTACAGAATTCTGAGAGTTATAATAAAATTGAGTGTTTGGATAGTTTTGAGAATTGCCATATTCCTCAGGATTTGAAAAAAACTGAAAATTTGGATTCATGATTTTTTTTTAAAAGTTTGACCAAGAAATGATTTTTTAGAATGAGAAAGAGAGTATTTGAGATTATGTCTAAAAAATTCCAAACTAGTCTCTATTTATAGAGGATGAAAAATAAAAAAATTTGGTGTTATTTTTATAAAAAATATATTTATTTACAGTTATTTTAGATATATACTTAAAAAGAATAATTACAAATATTTTTGGTCCAAGCATATTGTGACAAGTGTATTTCTTGGATGACAAATTGGTACCACGCCTCAATGCCGGCTGACACACGCGGGGTGAATTTTATTTGCAAGGCATGAAAAATGCAAGGCACATGAAAATGACGAAAATGCCCATTTATATATAATTTTTTTTTTTCATTCCTCTCGTTCCCTCCAACGTTCAAGCTTCTCTTCTCTCTCTCGTACACGAACCGACGAACGACGAACGACGCTACAATGGTGAGAATGAAAATTCCGGCAGTTAAGTCCGGCGCTTCCGCCGCCGCTACCGCCGCTGCCATGGCCGCCGGAACATCGTCTACCACCGTGCCTGTAAAGAAGGTAATCCCTCCCTCCCCGGCCTCGATTTTCTGGAGTTTAGGTCAAAGAGAGTATCATTATTACTCAAAAATTAGTTTGATGAACTGGGTTTTAAAATGAGATGTTATGAACTGGGTTTGAATTTGTTGTTTCCATTGATGAACTGGGTTTGAAATTGTATTGCGAAATATGTTTACGGAATGTGATTGTTTCGTGTAATTTTACACGTCTTTGTTTCACAACATTTCGTGTAAAATTATACGAACCGGTTCCAAAAATTTCGTAAATAGGCACACGAAACACAATGGAACAATGTTTAGTTTGTTTCGTATGCCTATACACGAAACCGGTCATTCTATCTCGCATGAAAAGTACACGAAATTGTTCTTGGCATTTCGTGTATAGTCATACGAAATGAACTAAACATTATTTCATTGTGTTTCGTATGCCTATACACGAAATGATTCCATATGATTCGTATGAATTTACACGAAATAACTTCACTACATTTCGTGTATAGGCACACGAAATGTGAACCGTGAACTGTTATATTTAACTATCTTATTAAAAAATTTGTAGGGACGTGAACGTATGACTGCGTCTAACGAGGAAGAGGAAGGCCGAGAAGGCGGCAACGAAATTTCCGGACGCACCAAAAAGAAACATGACAGCAAGTTTTGCTTGATGAGAGTTATGAGGATGATGATGAGACGGGTATTCCCGAGGCAGATGCGGAGGTCTTAGTTTCTGACTATGATGAGGAGGAGGAGGAGGAGGAGGAGGCGACGGAGGAGGGGGAGGCGACGGAGGCGGATGAGGAGGAGGAGGAGGGAGCGGCGGAGGAGGAGGAGGAGGCGGCGGAGGAGGAGGAGGAGGCGGAGGCGGAGGCGGAGAGACGTGATGTTGGACCATTGAGGCATGGGAGGAGGAGGGGTCGGGATGTGGCTAGAGGGCGGGGACGGAGGAGGAGGAGGCGGGTGCGGGTGCGGGTGCGGGTGCGGGTGAGGAGGAGCCACCATCATGGCGGGTGTGAGCGACCCAGGTGGCGGCCCGAGGTTTGTGATTTGTTATACGGGTTCGGTCATCACCGAGCCCCAGATTTGGGGCAACCCCACTAGCCGATCGGTGGTGAAGTTCCATACCGGCAGACGGCATCTCGATAGGTAAGCTATTTGTTTACAAAAATAAACTTTGACGAAATATTGGTTTTAATGTAATCATTATTGTGAAATTCTAAAAATTGTTAATTATAAATCTTTAAACGGGTTCTCGCGTGATAGGCCGAGGATGATCGAGCATGGTTGGCTGCGATCGATGCTACGGGTATCCATCACCTGCATGATACCACCATTCGCCAGGACTAGCTCGGCGGCTGGCGGCATTTGTGGAACGGTGGTCTCCTGAGACTAACACGTTTCACATGCCGCGGGGGAGATGACGATTACGATGCATGACGTCACTCATATTCTAGGTATATTGTTGTTATATTTTTCATTTTCAATATGTAGAGCTTTGGTTATTTGCATATGACATATTCTTCATTTACAATTTATAGGTGTCGGTATGCGGGTTTTCTGTTAGGACGGCGGATCCAGAGCCCGACCTACGCCGGATACGAGAGACACCTCATCGGCTGTCCTGAGGGCACGTCCTACACATTACGTGAGCTCCGTCTTGCCTTTGAGGCCCGTTCGGACATGTCGGATGACCGGCGTGCATCCACTTATCTCCTGTTCCTCTTGGGTTGCCTTTGTTTGTGGACAAGAGTCGAGATAAGATACTGCAGGCTTATCTTTCCCTGTGCATGGATCTTGAGAGATTTGGGCGTCTCGCACAGGGATCAGCTGCTTTGGCGTACATCTATCGCGAGTTGGGAAAGGCGTCCGAGATCCGGATGCGCTCGGATGGGAGAGGCATTCGACTCTCCTAGAGGTAATATTTAATATTTATTTATTACTCCTTTTTTTTCCCTAAACAGACGTCTTTTTGACATATTTCTAAAATACTTTTCAGGCTGGATATACGAGTACTTCCCGGACTTCCGGCGACTTTTGAGCCGGATTGGCGGGAGGGCGTAGGAGCCCGGAGATGGTCACGCACCGATAGAGTGGCGGGGAGATGGAGCATCTGCTCGAGTTTCGGCGCACCCTGCAGACGGGATGCACATTGAGAGGGTGAGCTTTTTATATTTAAATTGTTATACTCCCTCCGTCCCATTGAAAGTATTGTGTCATGTTTGCTAACAAAGTGAGTTATAGGTTTGTTGGACGCCTTATGGTACCGGGGTGGATGCGCTTTTACCGGTTTCATACTTGAGAGGTGTTATACGCTTCTTAAACATCACCGAGGCGTATATGCACGACCGGGTGACTGTGCGGATTCGCTATCCAGCGAGAGGATCCCTAGGATGTCCCCCTTGCCTATCTCGACGTGCATTTTGATAGCCGGTCAGAAGGGGTACAAGAAGGTGTATGGCGATCGTGATGATGTTTGGGACGAGTGGATGGAGTACAACATGGAGGCTTACGATCCAGTTCGTCGTTTGGGGCCATCAGTGACTACATCTCCTCCAGTGACTCCAGACTATATGGAGTGGTTTCGAGCTAGGAGTCATGATCGGATTAGTAATCCGATACATGAGCCCGCAACCGACATTCCACATCATCATGGTCATCCGCAGCCACTACCCGCGATCAGAGATAGGCTACTTCCATTGCTCACGGATGACCGGCTACCTGATGACCTCAGAGCTATCATTGTGCAGGTGCACGAGAGTTTAGGATATCACATTTAGTGTCTATCGGTTTAGGATGAGTTTGGGATGATGTGTGGATTATGTACACTGTATTTTTGGATTATATATTTTGATGTATTTTTGGATTATATTTTTTTATGTATGGATTATGTACACTGTATGGATTATATATTTTGATGTATTTTTTGTGAATTTATTTTCACAACTGCTTTCCATATGTTGTCCAAGGAAAATTTTGGTGAATATTTTTTCAATGTATTTTTTACATACATTCGTACATACGATGCTGTTCAGACATCATTTCGTGTGGTTATACACGAAATGATTCCTATAGTTTCGTGTATTTTCATACGAACTACTTGTAAATATTTCGTATAAAACTACACGAAAAGTGATATATAATTTTAAGCCTGTATTTCGTGTGGTTATACACGAAAAAATGTCTATAGTTTCGTGTATGCTCATACGAAATATATGCAATCTTTTTTTAACTCAATTTCCATTTGGATTTTGAGGAAACTCATGTAGATGAAAAACATTTTAAATGTCATTTAGAATCTAGAAAAAAATAAAAAAAAAATAAACGAGATAGGCGTATACCATTTTTGGCAAGATCGGGACACAGAAAACCCTAAACACCCTAAATAATGGCAAAATTTTGTAACTCAATCTCCATTTGGATTTTGAGGAAACTCATGTAGATGAAAAACATTTTAAATGTCATTTAGAATCTAGAAAAAAATTAAAAAAATAAACGAGGTAGGCGTATACCATTTTTGGCAAGATCGGGACACTGAAAACCCTAAAACCACTAAATAATGGCAAAATTTTGTAACTCAATCTCCATTTGGATTTTGAGGAAACTCATGTAGATGAAAAACATTTTAAATGTCATTTAGAATCTAGAAAAAAATTAAAAAAAAATAAACGAGGTAGGCGTATACCATTTTTGGCAAGATCGGGACACAGAAAACCCTAAACACCACTAAATAATGGCAAAATTTTGTAACTCAATCTCCATTTGGATTTTGAGGAAACTCATGTAGATGAAAAACATTTTAAATGTCATTTAGAATCTAGAAAAAAATTAAAAAAAAATAAACGAGGTAGGCGTATACCATTTTTGGCAAGATCGGGACACGAGAAAACCCTAAAAACCCTAAATAATGGCAAAATTTTATAACTCAATCTCCGTTTGGATTTTGAGGAAACTCATGTAGATGAAAAACATTTTAAATGTCATTTAGAATCTAGAAAAAAATTAAAAAAATAAACGAGGTAGCCGTATACCATTTTTGGCAAGATCGGGACACGAGAAAACCACTAAACACCCTAAATAATGGCAAAATTTTGTAACTCAATCTCCGTTTGGATTTTGAGGAAACTCATGTAGATGAAAAACATTTTAAATGTCATTTAGAATCTATAAAAAAATTAAAAAAATAAACGAGGTAGCCGTATACCATTTTTGGCAAGATCGGGACACGAAAACCACTAAACACCCTAAATAATGGCAAAATTTTGTAACTCAATCTCCGTTTGGATTTTGAGGAAACTCATGTAGATGAAAAACATTTTAAATGTCATTTAGAATCTAGAAAAAAATTAAAAAAAAAAAAATAAACGAGGTAGCCGTATACCATTTTTGGCAAGATCGGGACACGAAAACCACAAAAACCCTAAATAATGGCAAAATTTTGTAACTCAATCTCCGTTTGGATTTTGAGGAAACTCATGTAGATGAAAAACATTTTAAATGTCATTTAGAATCTAGAAAAAAATTAAAAAAAAAAAATAAACGAGGTAGCCGTATACCATTTTTGGCAAGATCGGGACACGAGAAAACCACTAAACACCACTAAATAATGGCAAAATTTTATAACTCAATCTCCGTTTGGATTTTGAGGAAACTCATGTAGATGAAAAACATTTTAAATGTCATTTAGAATCTAGAAAAAAATTAAAAAAAATAAACGAGGTAGCCGTATACCATTTTTGGCAAGATCGGGACACGAAAACCACTAAACACCCTAAATAATGGCAAAATTTTGTAACTCAATCTCCATTTGGATTTTGAGGAAACTCATGTAGATGAAAAAAATTTTAAATGTCATTTTATAATCTAGAAAAAAATTAAAAAAATAAACGAGGTAGCCGTATACCATTTTTGGCAAGATCGGGACACGAAAACCACTAAACACCACTAAATAATGGCAAAATTTTGTAACTCAATCTCCATTTGGATTTTGAGGAAACTCATGTAGATGAAAAACATTTTAAATGTCATTTAGAATCTAGAAAAAAAATTTAAAAAAATAAACGAGGTAGCCGTATACCATTTTTGGCAAGATCGGGACACAGAAAACCCTAAAAACCCTAAATAATGGCAAAATTTTGTAACTCAATCTCCATTTGGATTTTGAGGAAACTCATGTAGATGAAAAACATTTTAAATGTCATTTAGAATCTAGAAAAAAATTAAATAAAAAATAAATAGATGAAATATATTGCTCAAATTAATTTCGTATGACAATACACGAATTATTGCTTCATAATTCGTGTGTTATTATACGAAAACCTCTTTATGATTTCGTTTATTATGACACGACAATGCGTAGTTTGTTTCGTGTATTTATACACGAAACGAGTTAAACCAGGAGCTATATTAAACGCCGTCAATCATATTTTCGTCCCAGCTATTACGAACGCAACCGACAGCGGCGTTAAACCGCGGCCATTCGCATTCAATAACACACATTATCCAAGTTCTTACAATCATATTATGGATTCCTCACATTGTTTCGATGATATTAACCTTGATGATATAGAATTTATCTTTGAAGAAGAAGACGAAAGGGCACCAAATCAAGATTCTCCACAACCTTCATCTCCTTCTCCGCATCAAAATCAAAATCCAAGCTCCAATGAAGTAAGTTCATATGCTACTATCTTATCTTTGTCATATGTGGATTCTATTGACAATGTTCCATATACACATTAGAATAAAAATGCAATCTTGAAATACACATTCGAATAAAAATCCAATCTTGAAATTTTTGCTTGATTAGTTATTTATGCAACTATAATTTGCGGAGTCGATATCCGGATTTGAGTGATCAATTCACGACATCACAATTATTTGAAAATAGAGATGAACTTCTAAAACACGTACGGAGTATTGCGGCCCTTCAAAATATAACACTTGTTATACAAGATTCGAGAAAGACTAGTGGGAATATCCAAGGCTACGCAAGATTATATGTCATTTTGGTGGCAAGTATAGGCACTGGCAAATCTAAAAATCGAGAGGCTAACTAGCGTGAGAGGATTGGGTGCAAGTTTGAACTTCGGGCCAAAGATATGGGTCTTTGGGTTATGGGGTTATGTTGTCAAGCATGGTTCTCATAATCATGACTTTCCAACGTATCCGGAAGGTCATCCGCTCGGGAAATTGTCACAAGATGAGTATGAGGAGGTGTGTACCGCAAGTCAATCGTCCATGCGTCCGAATAACATTCTCACAATGTTAAAGAAGAAGGATAAGAAGAATGTGAGTACTCAGACACACGTCCATAATGCCATCGTGAAGTTCAAAGCAAGGGAACGAGCAGGGAGATCACCGCTGCAACAATTCATGAAATTACTCGACGATAAGCAATACTCCCTCCGTCCCACTATACTTGACACTTCTTTCCATTTTGGGCCGTCCCACTATACTTGACACTTTCCAAAAATAACCTAGTTTTTATATTTTTATATTAGATGGACCCCACCACTAATTCTCTCTCTTCATTTTCCACCACTCAATTTATTCAACCAACACCACTATTTACCCCACTCATTCTCTCTCTTCATTTTCTACCACACATTTTCTTTATTTAATTGTTTCTTCTTAGTTCCCGTGCCCACCCCAAGGGTGTCAAGTATAGTGGGACGGAGGGAGTATATTGTATTCACGAGGAAAGCCAAGGACAGTGACATCATCGGCGACGTATTCTTCTCTCACCCACTAGCATCGCATATGCTCAACTGCTTTCCATACGTAGTCCAAGGTAAATTTTTGTGAATTTTTTTCAATGTGTTTTTACTACATTACGTACATACGATGCATTCGAGACTTCATTTCGTGTGGTTATACACGAAATTTTGCCTACAAGTTCGTGTATTTTTATACGAAACATATGTTCATATTTCGTATAAAACTACACGAAAAGGATATATAATTTTAAGACTATATTTCGTGTGGTCATACACGAAATGGTATCATTTATGTCGTGTAAAAATACACGATATAAAATGTACAATTTCGTATATAAGTACACGAAATGTAAGTCTATTATTTGTTGTCGACTCTGCTTCTCTTTAAAATCCTACTAGGTGATTGCACTTACAACACCAACTGCTATGGTACCATTCCTACATATTTTGGGATTTACTTCCACGGGGAAGAATTTCACAATTGCATATGCGTTTCTCCAAAATGAGAAGACCGATAATTTTGCATGGGCACTCAAGAATTTGCGTAGTCTTTTTCATCCTCCCAACATGCCAACAGTTTTCTTCACTGATCGAGACTTGGCTTTCATTAATCTTTGTCCAAGCGAGAATTTCCCGAGACCGCACATCATTTGTGTCGAAGGCATATAGAAGTCAATGTTCGAAAGAGGGCGTTGGCTCATGCGGGAACCGGAATTCGCAAGCATTCATGAATAAATTCAATACGGCAATATCGGCCGCTACTTGAGAATGGAACACCCGTTGGCAACGGTTTTCTAAACGTTTCTTTGCTTATCACTGCTTTATTGAGCTATCTCCGCGATACATGGATTACTCCATACTCTCAAAATATTGTCCATGCATACGGATACGTTGCTACACTTCGGAACCCACACCACGAACAGATCTGAGAGTGAGCATAGCATGTTGAAGCATGCGTTGGGAAGTACTTCTTCTACTTTTGACACAATTTTCAAAGTTGCTCACGAGATCATGGAAATTCAAATAATAAAAATCAAAGCTAGCATGGAGATGGCAAAGAGCAGAATTCCAGTTGATATGAAGACTTGTAATCTTTATCAGGACATATTGGGGCGAGTGTCAAATGTAGCCTTGGACATCATCAAAAAAGAGCGGTCTCGTAGTGGGGATAATGTCATGGATCCCTCAAAATGTGGGTGTTATGTTAGGCGAACACATGGACTTCCATGCAGTCACGAGATTGCACGCATACAGAGCTCTGGGGGACGGATTGGGTTGTCTTCGATTCATGCTTTTTGGAAGAAGTTGGACATTGAGCCAGAGTACTGTCCAACTAGGTCTTCGATCAATGAAAATTTTTTTGTAGCTGTGTGGAACGAAGTACAGAACGCACCTGAACCGATCAAGAGAAAGTTATTCCAAACGATAAATGAAGAGCTACATCTGAAATTACCCGGGATCCGGCTCGCGCGCGGATGGTGCCCCCGTGCATCTCGCGTTTCGTTCGCTGTTCGGGAATGTTCGCCCGGATCCGAGAGGCAGCACAATCGCGCCCCGGCATCTGGCTTATTCCGTCTTAGCGTTTTGCGAGGTTGGAGGTGTCTCGCTGTGTTTTGCTTTGTAGAGTCGCCACGCCGTTTTTATTAAGCCCAAAACATTGAAAAAGGGCATCAGTTTAAAGATAAATTTTAAACTGTTTTTGTGTGATGAGATTTTGAGTTCGGAGGTCAGATGACTCCTCGGGAAGAGAATATTAGAATATTAGAGCTCACCCGAGTAGCCTCGTAAAACGAGTCTTTCGGATACCCCTAATATCCTTTAAAAAGTTGTGTGTGTGTGTGTTTTTAAAAATGCATGCTGTATCGGATGTCTACATTGTATTGAAATGTATTGAAATAGAATAGGAAGGAAGCCTTACCAATGTTGGTTCGTGTCTGTCTTCCGCAGGGGAATAGTGTTTGAGGTCGGAGTAGCGTTCGGATTGCTTGGGGATGCCGGTTGTACGCGGACGGGGAGTTTCGGCGTGAGTTGAGGTTGTAGGCTGCGTTCGGGCGAAGGTTCGGCGTGCGTGGGGATCGTCGGGACCACTCGGGCGAAGGTTCGGCGTGCGTTGTGGTGGCGAGAGTCACTCGGGCGGGTTTCGGCGTGGTTTGGGATCGTCGGTTTGACTCGGAAAGAGCGGGACAGGGGAAAGACCGAGCGAGGCCTCGGAGTACCACGAGGGGCCTCGAGTACCTCGAGAGTGCCTCGGGGCGGCGCGGGAGCGTCTCGGGAGCGCTCGGAGAGGCTTCGGAGCACCTCGAGGGCTCGGAAGGCCTCGGAAGGATCCGAAGGGGCGGGAATGCCTCGAAAGGGCTTAGAAGGGGAGCCGAGAAGGCTTAGGGAGGAAGAGAGAAGTGGGAGGTGTGAAAAAATGAGGAGGGGAGCCCTCTATTTATAGTCTCGAATTTGGTGCAAAGAGGTCCGTACGGACCTCGCTTGATTATCCCGAGGATTTTGGTTTTCCTCGATTTGAGGAATATGCAATGATGGTGAATATTAAAATGATGATGTCCCCTTGCAAAAAAGGTCCGTACGGACCATCTTGCATGCAAAGAAGTCCGTACGGACCAAGTACACATGAAACCATCATTTCTCCGGGATTTGAGGGAATATTGTGGACTTTAAGGGGATTTAGTAATTATGGAAACAAAGAGGTCCGTGCGGACCTATATTGCTTTCAGGTTTCTGAAAATTCCCGAAAGGTCCTTTGTCCCTTTTATCCCGAGAAAGGCTCCTCCCTTGGTTTGGTTGGGGGTTTGAGAGGGTTTTGAGAGGGTTTTGAGTGAGAGAGGTCTACGAGGCTGCGTGGATGAGTACGCGGTGTTTCCCGTGTGTTTGAAAGGGAGTGATCCAGATTGGGGTACTTACTGAAGCCCCTCGGCAGCGTCGCTTATGAAGGAAGTGGGGTCGCCCGATAAGATAAGGGTCCTAATGCGGATCGCGTCTTTGGGAGAGGAAGTGGCCAAGTGAGGGTCAAAGTGAGGACGTGGTGGCGTCCTTTTGGGTGACCGTTTAGGTCAATAAATTTGGACCACTGTGATAGGATTCCTACGTATCCTGGCGGGAATCAAGCACAGTCGTAGTTCGGGTGTGGGGTGAGTGTTTTGTGAATGCGGGCGTGGTGGTGCCACAGGTGTTGTGTGACCGCCGAGGTCGGTGGTGATAAGGACGTGGTGGCGTCTGGGTGGCCGTATAGGTCGGTGATAAGGGCGTGGTGGCGTCACGGGGTGGCCGTATAGGTCGGTGATAAGGACGTGGTGGCGTCGGGTGGCCGTATAGGTCGGTGATAAGGAGCGTGGTGGCGTCGGGGGTGACCGTATAGGTCGGTGATAAGGACGTGGTGGCGTCGGGGTGGCCGTATAGGTCGGTGATAAGGGCGTGGTGGCGTCAGGGGTGGCCGTATAGGTCGGTGATAAGGACGTGGTGGCGTCTGGGTGGCCGTATAGGTCGGTGATAAGGGCGTGGTGGCGTCGGGGTGGCCGTATAGGTCGGTGATAAGGAGCGTGGTGGCGTCTGGTGGCCGTATAGGTCGGTGATAAGGGCGTGGTGGCGTCGGGGTGGCCGTATAGGTCGGTGATAAGGGCGTGGTGGCGTCTGGGTGGCCGTATAGGTCGGTGATAAGGACGTGGTGGCGTCGGGGTGGCCGTATAGGTCGGTGATAAGGGCGTGGTGGCGTCACAGGTGGCCGTATAGGTCGGTGATAAGGGCGTGGTGGCGTCTGGGTGGCCGTATAGGTCGGTGATAAGGGCGTGGTGGCGTCGGGGTGGCCCGCATGGGTTGGTGATAAGGACGTGGTGGCGTCTGGGTGGCCGTATAGGTCGGTGATAAGGACGTGGTGGCGTCAGGGTGGCCGTATAGGTCGGTGATAAGGACGTGGTGGCGTCTGGGTGGCCGTATAGGTCGGTGATAAGGAGCGTGGTGGCGTCGGGGTGGCCGTATAGGTCGGTGATAAGGGCGTGGTGGCGTCGGGGTGGCCGTATAGGTCGGTGATAAGGAACGTGGTGGCGTCGGGGTGGCCGTATAGGTCGGTGATAAGGGCGTGGTGGCGTCTGGGTGGCCGTATAGGTCGGTGATAAGGGCGTGGTGGCGTCAGGGGTGGCCGTATAGGTCGGTGATAGGGCGTGGTGGCGTCTGGGTGGCCGTATAGGTCGGTGATAAGGACGTGGTGGCGTCGGTGGCCGTATAGGTCGGTGATAGGAGCGTGGTGGCGTCGGGGTGGCCGTATAGGTCGGTGATAAGGACGTGGTGGCGTCAGGGGTGACCGCATAGGTCGGTGTGAGGGCGTGGTGGCGTCGGGGTGGCCGTATAGGTCGGTGATAGAGGACGTGGTGGCGTCTGGTGGCCGTATAGGTCGGTGATAAGGACGTGGTGGCGTCTGGGTGGCCGTATAGGTCGGTGATAAGAGCGTGGTGGCGTCGGGGTGACCGTATAGGTCGGTGATAAGGACGTGGTGGCGTCAGGGGTGACCGCATAGGTCGGTGTGAGGACGTGGTGGCGTCTGGGATGGAAATTTTACGATTTTCCTAATCGGGTGGTTTAAGGCCTTAGGGCCGGAGAGATAGTTGTGAGGACTTGAATCGTCATGCGGCGGTTGGTGCCATTTGTGTTTTTGCATGTTGATGTAGAAGGTCGGACTTACGATGATAGAGTGCTTGTCTTTGCCGTTGAAGTGAAGCGAGATGATGGCCGATGATTGCTTCATCATTTGGCGTTTTAGGAGGCGCTTCGTGCCTTGGGACTTGTACTCGGAGGTGTTGGCTCCTTCGCGTGCTTGTTTTGCCGTTGAGTGGCGAGAATGATGAGTCGATCTTTGAGGGTATGCGGTCTTGCGCTGACTTCCCTTTGACTTGGAGGAGCTCGGGCTTACTTTGATGGCCGGTGCTTGCGTTGCCGTTGAGGTGGGCGAGAAGTTCGGGCTTACATCGGCTTGCCGGTGCTTGAATTCTTTGAGGATGCATGACCCTGTAGGGGCCCTTTTCTGTTGGGAAGATGACTTCGGACCTTCAGTGGTTGAGTTGTCGTTGAGCGTTTGGAGGCGTCTTGTGCCTTGATATTCGTGCTGGGAGGTGTTGGCTCCTTCTTGAATTGCCGTTGAACGGGCAGTGGTTGAATTGCCGTGGGAGTGGGCGAGGTTCGGGCTTACATCTGACTGCCGATGGTTGATTTGCCGTTGAAGTGGGCGAGGTCCGGTCTTACGCTTGACGGCCGGTGGTTGAATTGCCGTTGAAGTGGGCGAGGACCGGTCTTACGCTTGACGGCCGGTGGTTGATTTGCCGTTGAAGTGGGCGAGTCCGGTCTTACGCTTGGCGGCCGGTGGTTGATTTGCCGTTGAAGTGGGCGAGAGTCGGTCTTACGCGACGGCCCATGGTTGATTTGCCGTTGAAGTGGGCGAGAGTCCGGTCTTACGTTGATGGCCGGTGGTTGATTTGCCGTTGAAGTGGGCGAGTCAGGTCTTACGCTTGACGGCCGGTGGTTGAATTTGCCGTTGAAGTGGGCGAGTCGGTCTTACGCTTGACGGCCGGTGGTTGATTTGCCGTTGAAGTGGCGAGGGTCTTACGCTTGGGCTCGGTATGAGGTTGAGTTTGAGGGCTCCGGGAGTGGACGGAAGTCTTTGCGGGGCTTACGCTTGACAGGGAAGCGGTTGAGTGCCGGTGCTTCCGTGGCTCGAGGACCCTCCCGGATGCTTGATTCCGGGACATGGATGTGTCTTTGACTTCGAGAAGTACCGTTGGCGGTGTCGGGCGAGAGTTCATTTTATATGGAGAGGAGTACGGGGCCTTCGTGAGGAGGAAGGCGAGGACGCCGCGAGTATTAGCGAGGAGAGAGGCGCCGCGAGCTCCCAGGAGGATTCCGTCTGTGCGCGGGACCGGATTTCACGTACGTCCGCGGGGGACGGATCGAGGAAGGAGGGTGTCTGCACCGTTCTGGCTTGAGCTCACTGCTTGCATCTCAGTGGATCCCAAACAGATCGGTGAAGTGTGCTTGACTCTTTTCCATCTTGGCATCTTTTACGCATTTTCTCTTTTTGTTGTTGAGTATAAGCGTATTTGATGAGCGTTTCCTTGGCTTCTTGTTGGTGCGGAGTCGAGGAGAGCCTACGATATGCGGACTCGCCGTTACGTGGCGATGCGCTCCTTCGCTAAGAAGATGGCGTCGAAGGTGTCTGTCGGTCTTCGCGTCGTGTGCCGGCGTACGAGCCTATGCCTTCGAGGCATTACGTGGGCGTTCCTCCGCCTAGAGCCGAGCCGGAGCCGCAGCGGGAGGGAGCCTTTGAGGGCGGCATAGCATGGATGCGGGGCGTCTTCGGGAGGCTGCGGGGCCTTCGAGGAGCGGCCACTTTTATCGATTCGTACCTCCGCGCGGCGCACGGGGTGAGGTTCCTCGAGCCTTCTTTCTTTGATCCTTTCGCCGGATTTGATCCTTGAGTACTTCTCGTGGGAGCCTCGGGCGGGTGCTCGGTATTCCGACGATGAGGATGTGACGGGCGAGTTGTTTGGGATGCCCGACTTTTCTTTGGAGGATCTTGGCGAGGATGATGATGATGAGGATTACGAGTAGTATTCATTTGCTTTCCCTCTTTTCATATCCCTCTCTCTTTTTTTTTTTTTGTTTAGCAACGAGACATTTTGGGTACACTGTAATAAAACACATGTATTTGCATGGCAAACGAGTATTTTATTTTAAGATGTAATGTCATTTATTTTTGTGATTCAGGGAATTGTCCTAGAAATTGTTGCTATTATTATTTTTATTTTTGTACATGCCACGTGAGCGAGAGTGCGTTTGTGGGTAGTGTTGGTTTGCGGGAAATGGCTTTGGCCGATGTTTGGGCCCCATTTGGAGCAAGGTTTCTTGAGGACGGTGGTTTTGTGCTTGTTTTGAGGAAATGGGTTACATTTGCAAGGAGGTCCGTACGGACATACTTAGCATGCAAAGAGGTCGTACGGACCAACCTTGCTTTGGGAAGGACATAAATGCTTTCCGGTGCACAGTTCTTCCTCATTTCCCCATTTGCGGCCATTTTCGAGCTTTCTTCCCCATTTTCTCTAGGAACCTCCATTTTTGCCATGGATTCTTCGTATGTCCCTAGAATTTTGCCGAGGCTTTCGCGGGAGAGGCAAGCACACTTCCTTGAGCGGTTGAAAACGTGGATGCGGCGCCGTATGAGGCATCGAGAGACGGGCTTTCGAGGTAAGGTTTCGTCTTTGCTCGGTTTGGTCTTTTAAGGAGTTGGTTCTGATTGGGATTTGTTGCGGAGCCCGCGAAGTTACAGGATGTTAGGAGGCACGTGTCTTTGTTTCTCCTACAATGAAATGGTGCCCACTTTTGAAGATTTTCGGGCTTTGATTGGAGGGCCAGGAGGTGGAGGCCATCTCGCTTCCTTTGGTTGGTGGTGCTTCTTTGTGAGCGTGAAGCTTGCGAGACTTTCTTCGTACTTCGTTGGAAGAAGTGCGGGGCATGATCCTTGATTCGGGTCATATCGACATTTCTGCGGCTGCCGGAGCGGTTCATGGTTGATGATGAGAGTGACGTCTCTTGGGATGTATTTGCCTTGTGTACGATAGCGACGCTCTTTACGAGTCGGCTCACTTGGCATTTGTGATGGCGCTTTGCTAGATGTGGTAGAGACGCTGCGAGTGGAGAGGATATTGTCCCGTTAGTCTTTGGGGAGACTCTTCGTAGTATCGGCCGTCGCGGCCCAGGGATCGTTTTATGAGAGGGGAAGCCCCGCTTTGCTCACCTTGTGGGCTGCGAGAGAGACTTCGAGGCCATGCCAGGAGGCTCAGACGTCGTTTAGCCCGTGGTCATTTGCTCGGCGACCTCTTGTGTTGGATATGGATCGATCACTTTGGGAGAGATGGATGGCACGGCAGTACGCATCGAGATCATTTGGTGGGTTCCTTGTGGAGGATTGAGACCGGGGAGGATCTTGCGGGGAAGGGTCCTACGTTGTCGAGTTCGGGTTTGTCTTGGTCCTCCTTCTATATTCCGTCGCTTGTTTCCGGCGGTTTGGGATGAAGCGAGAGCCTTTGTTGGGGCAGGATGACCTTGCTGCTGCGGAGGTAGTTCCTCTTTGTATGGCGGCTCGGGTGCCTTCTTGTATTGTACGAGGGTATGGAAGTATTCCGCTTTCCCTCTGTGGTACTTCTTAGGCGTCGGGAGAGTGTCGTGTTGGCGACTCGGTATACGGCTTTGGTATGAGCGGCATGTTGGGCGATCCCAAGTGGTCTTGGAGAAGCGGCGTGTAGCGATTGCAGGACCGGTTGCCGTAGTAGCTATTGCCTTAGGAGTGCCGAAGCACAGTCGACCCTTTGGATGTGACGGGAGACACTTTGTTTGACTACGAGACTAGAGTTGACCGGCGACGGGGAGAGGTCCTCTTTTACGGACTCGCGGGGAGGAGATCCGAGCCGAAGCACGGGCGAATGAAGCCACGAGAGCTGCTGGATTATTTGACTCTACGGGAGGACCCCGGATCTCGGAGCGAGAGACGCGAGTTGGTTCACGTGGAGCGAAAGAAGACTCGCCGGGGACGAGGAAGAAAGGAAAGAATGGCGAGGACAAGCGCGAGATGGCGCGGAATGACCTCCTAGGTATCCATTCATTGCATTGCAAACACATTATTAGTTAAATGTATTAAGTTTGTCTTTTAGCATGTTGTGAACTTGAAATTAGACCGTGCTTGAACTCAGCAAGAAATGTTGTAACCGTTAGTGATTTGTGATTTACTTTTAAAGCTTTGTCGAGACGCAAGATCTCTTGTATGCCTTTGTTTCTTTTGTGCACTTTGTCGGCGTCCATCTTTGGACTTTTACATTGCATCCGCGGGCCAGGACGATGCGAGCCATGGACGGCCATCCCCTTTTCTTTGAGGCTTTGTATTTGGGTGAGAGGTTGAATGCTCCCTTGACAAGTCGTTACGACGGTCTTTTCCGCAGCTTCCTTGCCTCTTGTTGGCGTCGGGCTCTTGACCTCAATTTCGCAGGATCTGTTTGAGCCTTCTTTTTTTTTATTTTTTTTGTGAGCCCTTGCTTGAGCTCTTTTTTTTTTTTTTGAAGCGCGTGAGGGCGAAGACAAGCCCTGGCTTGGAAGTAGACATGAGTCGGTCGTTTGATCTTTGAGTGACCCTCGGATGTCCTTTGATGTTGCCGCCGTCGTTTGACTTGGTCAAGGTGGCTGGGGCGTGTTCTTGAAAAGTGCGGAGCTTGATGGAGGTCTTGATTGACATTCAAACTTTTGACTTTTTGTGTATTTTTAGACCGGACCAATTAAGGTTGCCTACGTTCCCCGGACTAGAGGGCTCAGTCTGCGTAGTTCGACACTACATGGAGTGCCAAGAGATGCACGGTTGTTCTTCTTCGGGCGAAGTATCTGCGAAGTTTGCTTCCGTTATTTGGATTCATGAAGGGATTGCCGTCTAGGTACGGTAGCTTCATGGCACCTCAGGAGAAGATCTTTTGAACCACGAAAGGGCCGATCCATGTGGGTTCCCATTTTCCCGAGTGGGTTGGTTCGAGTGGGAGGCTTTTCTTTGAGTACTGAGTCACCTTCCACGATGTCTCGGGATTTGACTTTCTTGTCGAAAGCTCTAGCCATCTGCTTTGATAGGCTCGGGCGTGTTCCATGGCCTTTAGTCGTCGCTCATCTAGCGAGCCAATTCGTCATGTCGGCTTCGGAGCCATTCGACTTCGTTGATGTCATTTTCAGCGGCACTCGGAGTGAGGGAATTTCTAGCTCGATGGGAAGGGCTGCTTCCATCCCGTATGTCGGGGCAAATGGGGTTTCTCCCGTGGGCATTACGGCCCGATGTGCGGTAGCCCCAAAGTGCAAGGTGCGGCTTCTCGGGCCAATCTCGTCCTCGGGTGGTCATTTTCGGATGATCCGTTCGAGGGTTTTGTTTCTTTGCTTCCACGGCGCCGTTTGTTTGTGGCCGGTAGGGAGAAGATTTGTGGCGTGTGATCTTGAATTCGGCCAGCTGATGCATCAAATTCTCCTTCGAAGTGTGAGCCGTTGTACGATATGACCTCATTTGGGATGCCGTATCGGCATATGATGTTTTCCTTGAGGAAATGTGCGACCTTCTTGGAGGTGAGTACCTTGTAGGACTTGGCTTCGACCCATTTGGTGAAGTAGTCGATGGCTACTAAGATGAACTCGTGGCCAGATTCTTTGCTGGCGGAGCGATTTTCCCGATGACGTCAATTCCCAGTGGCAAAGGGCGAGGTGTAGTCATGCGGTAGAGATCGTGGGGCGGCGAGATGATTGAGGTTGGAGAACCGTTGGCACTTGTCGCGGCTTCGGACAAAGTGGATGCAATCTGCCTCCATGGAGATCCGGTAGTAGCCCATCCACGAGAATGATTTGCATCGGGGCTCTGGCGTTCATGTGAGGACCGCAAGCCCCATTGTGGACTTCGTTCATGAATTTGTCTCGCTTCTTCTTGGGCGACGCGGCGTAGGAGTGGCCCGTGGTAGCGTTTCTTGTATAACATGTCCCCGAGGATGACGAAGTGAGAGGCAAGGCGTTTTAGGGCCATGATGCTCTTGGTTTTGACCCCTTACGTGTGTTGACCTTCCTTGTTCATGAAGCGTTTCCCGTTCTTGAGGTATTGGAAGATCGGCTTGTCTTTGGAAATGGCGTCGGACTTGCGTCTCTTTGGCTCTTCGGCAATCTTGCAAATCGTTGTGATTAAAACCTTCTCGGCTTGGGCCCGGTTTTCTCTCGTTTGACAACATGCTTAAATGTTTGCTTGATGCATTTATTTAATTAATGTGTTTGCCTTTTGTATAGATGAATTTAAGCTTGTTTTGATTAGTTAATGTCATCATTTGTTAAAGATGCAATGAGATGGTTTTTTTGGGAAGGTCGGACCTTTTATTGAAAGCGTGAAGGCGTACATTGTTGATCAAAGATTCACAATCGTCGGGCGTAAAGCCGTCAAAGACACAAAAGATGTGAATACACGAGACAACAAGACTCGAAGCTAGACTATAGGCGACGAGGGATTGGACCGAGGCTTCATTACTCTCGGATGGCGGTAGCTCTAGAGGAGTGGTCTGGTTCGGGTGGCCAATCTTCCCTTGGCATGAGTCCGGAAAGTAGCTTGCATGCGGTTCGATTTCAAACCGGATCGCGGAGGTTTTGGCTGCTCCACGATGATGTCCCTCCATTAGTGTTGCCACCGGTCCTTGGGGGTTTTGATGATAGAAGTCGGCGAGGGCTACTTCTAGGAGGGCGAAGCATTCGGCGGTCGGAGTGGATTCTTGCTTGATGTTGATCACTTTCATAGAATACGCCTCTTTATGCAGGATCTTTGCTTGGACGACATTTACAATATGCGATTCGAGCGGGCATGCTATATCTCCTTCCCCGATTAAGCCTTGGAGGAGGTTGCGCCACTTTGTTCGTCCGGAGTCGGACACCGAATGTTGAATTGAACTAAGGCTGTGATGGCCGTCCCCGTAAGATCCGAGAGTGTCGGCCAAAGGGTTGTCTTGTACGAGGATCGGTGATGAGCCGGTTGCAAGAGGGTTTTCGGCGAAGTAAGGGTCTACTCCTCGATCAATCTCCATTAGGGCATCCATCTCTTGATCTTCTCTCAAGCATTCTTCACGATCGCATATATCGAGTTGTCATCCCGACCCATGAGTTCTTCAATTTCCGGCTCGTCGCGGCTTAGAGCGTGGATGTAAGGATCCACTTCGTAGCGGGACGGTAGGAGAATCATCAGGGAAGAGTATTCGGTCATGTCGGGACCTTCTTCTGGGTCATAGCTTGCTGGCCAAGCACTTGCCATTACTGCTTCCGCGGATCACTTCGATCGCTCCGTTGGCATTGATGAATTTCACGCATTGGTGAAGAGTAGATGATCTGCTTTCATCCGATGTATCCAAGGCCGTCCCAACAAAGCGAGAGAAGGTTGGTTTGATTTCCACGACTTGGAACTCTACCGACTCTAGTTGTACGTCGGGAATTGGATCCTCAAGTTGATGATTCCTACGATTGGTCGTGCGGTAGAGTCGTAGGCTCGGATTACCGAGGTGAAGGCCTTATCGAGAGAACGGTCGATGTGGAGCCGTTTCGGTGTGCTTAAAGCGATGATGTTGATCTGCGGAGCCGTTATCAATCAAGGCGTTCGGGAGGAAGAACTCTCTATCTTTATGAGGATGAGGAGAGCTTCGTTGTGCCGATTCTCACATATTGGCAAGTCATCGTCCGTGAAGGCTAAACCGCTTCCCGTGCTACCGTTGGACTCGGTCTCGTCTGGGAACGTTCGATCCAACCATTTGTATGCCTTGGGTAGCAAAGATCGTAGGGAGACGGTGGCCCTTGGGCGTTCTTGTCGGAATTCCCGGTCACGAGACCTTTTGACTTTGTTTCACGCTCCCAGTCATAGCGAGACATGCGACGGTCTCGGAAATTGCGAGTCTGCTCTCGCTTGGGGTTTCGTCAATGGCTATTGAGTTTACCCTGTCGTTACGGGAATGGATTTCCAATGGTATTGGGACCACGGGGGCGTTCCAATTTTCCCTCCTCAATGAGCCCCCGAATCACACAGCGAGTACGAAGCAATTGTCGGTGGTGTGGCCGGGGTAGTTATGGAAGCGCGTGCTTGCTCATATCCATGTTGGGTTTGAGGGTCTTCGGTTGGAAATTCTCGAGTGGTTTGAGAAGATTTCGCTTCACCGAGCTTCAAATACTTGACCCAAGGGCATTTCCAGGTTATCAAAATCTTTGGAACCGGGAAGCGAGGGGGTTGCTATTCTTTGGGGTCAGCGATCGCGGTTTACTTGAGCTCCGTTCGAATGTAGTGCACGGTTCCTGCTTCCTTTCCTTTGGTTGGGGGAGTTGAAGTTGCCAGTTTGTTCGATAGCGGTAAGACGAGGCGAGGGTTGCTTTGTTGCCTTTTGAAGACTCGTAGTCTTTTCAAACTTTGTCCGGCGTTGACCATGGCACGGAGATCCTGGATAGAAATGGTGGGCGATCAAAGTCCTCAAAGATGGTTTGAGGCGGGAATGGAAGATGTCCATCTGCTCTTCTTTGGAAAGTGGATCCATTATCTCGCTTAGCTTCCGGTTCCATCTTTTGTAGAATTCGCCCATTGGTTCGTCCTCCTTTTGTTCGGTGGCTTGCGGGTCATGGCGGTTTGTTTCCCATTCAAGATTGGCGCGGTACTTCTCCGGGAAGATTTCACTAATCGATCCCACGTGGAGCGGTTTTACGCCTTCACATTGAGGAACCACCTTAGTCTTTGTGGATTTGAGGGAATGCGAAAATGATCTCGCCATTTGTTGAGGGGTTGCCCTTTGGCTCTCATACCCGGGACGTAGGTGTCGATGTGGGTTTTGGGCATTCTGTTCGTCAAACTTTTCCATTTCCGGCATCCTGAACTTTGGAGGGAGAGGGACCACTTTGTTCGGATCGGTAGGCAGGAGGGAGTCCTTCCGAGAACTAGCTAGCTTGCCTTGCATGTCTTTCATTTGTTCGATCAACCAAGCCATGTGAGGGTCACTGTTTGAGGTGGGTTACCGTTTTCGAGGGACGGACACCGAAGATGGAGGTGGATTGGGCGATGGGATCGCCATTCGGGGAGTCTTGGGAGGTAGTTGAGTGTATACCAACCCATACCCCGGGTGTTGAAGTTGAGGGCGTGATTGCCTGGTCCGCTAAGGGTTGTGTTTGGGAACTGGGGAAACGATTCGTTAGCCCCAATTGGCAGACTTGCAGGTGGCAAGCTTGAGATGTCGGGATATCCGCTAGGGATGCCTGTCCCTGGTAAGAATGGGGACTTTTGATTGTGGTTGCGAGGCTCGTATAGAGGCAAAGGATTGAATCCCTGAGGGATACCGAGATGCATTGGGATCGCGGAGCAGCACGTATGTGTCTTGTTGGTGCGAGCTTGATGTGCGGCGAGCCGGAACCGACCGATTCGAGGCGGGCCCGTCGGCCGCTGACCGACGCCCGAGGGGAGCTTGGAGCGAGAGCCGCTGCGTTCTTGGGATCTCGTAGCTTGGCGGAGCGGGACTCCGCCGATAGCTTTGAGAAACCGGGAGCCAGGTATATCTTCGTCCTCTATGAGAACAAAGGTTCCGTCGGGTTGGGAACCGCAATCGTTCCTCGAAGACGCAAGGTGTCGACGATCCAGGTTTCTTTGTTCTTCTTGGCGCTTCTTGATGGCTTCGAAGGCTCGCGGCACCTCCTCCATTGTCTCGGAGATTCCTTAGTGGCGGGGTTCCGTTTCCCTCACTGTTATCTGTGGATCCCGTCATGGGGAGTATTGGACGGTGCGGGCCGTTGAACCGGAAGGGCTATCGGACCTTGTGACCTCGATGCGAAAAGGCGGCTTCCAGGATTCTCAACCACTCTCGGTTATTTGGAGGGTGATGGGCAAGGTTTAGACACGGGAATGGCCTAACGGGATAGAAGGGGAAAGCTCACGTGGCATGCGGTTTGTTTCTTTTATTTTCTCGATTTTTTTTGTTGTTTTAATTTACTTAAAACAGTATTTTCTCGAGAATCCTAGGTAGGTTGGAAAAGATTGCTCTTCTTTTCGCAACTATGCTTAGACCACAGGTCGGTGGAGACCATACGTGCGGCTATAAGCCCCTCGTTTTGCACACGTATTTCGACATCCCGGGGTGGGACACTCTGGCGAGGGTCCTATAGTGCAAGCGGTTTCCACCGGCCTAAAGAAAAATCGAACCTAAGGACCAGGAGCTGTCATGTTCGTTTTGATGCGTTAGCCATGTGAATAGTGAGCCGAGCCGGCCCGAGTCAAGATCGGAGTCAAGAGTTCGGCATGACCTCTCTTTACCTTGCTTGCGCAAGGGATCTGTGACGTTAGGCGTTGGTGGGTCATATCGTCATGGGCCGACGTATCAAAGGCGTGATGACATGGTGTCATGTGAGCATGGATGTATATCCTGGACGGAACATCGTTCAGGTGTAGCTTCGGAAATCAAGATCGGGTCAAGATTTTAGCATGACCTTTCATCGCTTTGCGCGGATCTTGAGTTCCGAGCCTTGACTCGAAAATGGCCGGCATGGTATATGTATCCAGCTGTATGACACCTGACCGGGTAAAACCAACCGAGTCCGGACAGAGTGTGACTCAAGACTCAAACGTGCGGGGTTGACGCTTGGCTAGGATGGGATGTTTGGAATGATCCCGTGCGCGCCAAGAGGCCTAGGAAGACCAAACGGACCGCAACCGAGACCACTCCGGGTTAAGGGTTGTAGTGTGCGGTGTATCCGAGGCAAGAAAGTGCGCGTAGTGTGCGGTGTAGCAGAGCGGCAGTGTGAGTAGAGTGCGGTGTAACCGAGGCAAAGAGCGTAGTGTGCGGTCTCTAAAATTCTTTTTCCGAGTAAAATAGAAATTTTTGAAGAATTTTAAATGTATGCGCATGTATATTGATGCATTTTTTTTGTATTTTTATTTTTTTTGTAAAATAAAAACGAAGCACGTGCACACACACACAACAGCTTAAAGGAAGCGGGTAAAATGAAAGTTTGACCCTCATCATTGTTTTTAAAATCTTTTGTTTTGTTTAAAAGTTTTTAAAACAAAATGTCCCCAGCCAGTCGCCAACCGAAATTACCTGATCCGGCTCGCGCGCGATGGTGCCCCGTGCATCTCGCGTTTCGTTCGCTGTTCGGGAATGTTCGCCCGGATCCGAGAGGCAGACAATCGCGCCCGGCATCCGGCTTATTCCGTCTTAGCGTTTTGCGAGGTTGGAGGTGTCTCGCCGTGTTTTTGCTTTGTAGAGTCGCCACGCCTTTTATTAAGCCCAAAACATTGAAAAAGGGCATCGGTTTAAAGATAAATTTTAAAGCTGTTTTTGTGTGATGATATTTTGAGTTCGGAGGTCAGATGACTCCTCGGGAAGAGAATATTAGAATATTAGAGCTCACCCGAGTAGCCTCGTAAAACGAGTCTTTCGGATACCCCTAATATCCTTTAAAAAGTTGTGTGTGTGTGTGTTTTTAAAAATGCATGTCATCGGATGTCTACATTGTATTGAAATGTATTGAAATAGAATAGGAAGGAAGCCTTACCAATGTTGGTTCGTGTCTCTTCCGCAGCGGGGAATAGTGTTTGAGGTCGGAGTAGCGTTCCGGATTGCTTCGGGGATGCCGGTTGTCTGCGGACAGAGTTTCGGCGTGAGTTGAGGTTGTAGGCTGCGTTCGGGCAGAGGTTCGGCGTGCGTGGGGATCGTCGGGATCACTCGGGCAGAGGTTCGGCGTGCGTTGTGGTGGCGAGAGTCACTCGGGCGGATTCGGCGTGGTTTGGGATCGTCGGTTTGACTCGGAAGAGCCGGACACCTGGAAAGACCGAGCAAGGCCTCGGAGTACCACGAGGGGCCTCAGAGTACCTCGAGAGTGCCTCGGGGCAGCGCGGGAGCGTCTCGGGAGCGCTCGGAGAGGCTTCGGAGCACCTCGAGGGGGCTCGGAAGGCCTCGGAAGGATCCGAAGGGGCCGGGAATGCCTCGAAAGGGCTTAGAAGGGGAGCCAGAAGGCTTAGGGAGGAAGAGAGAAGAGGGAGGTCTCTGAGACTGCGTGGATGAGTCTGCGGTGTTTCCCGTGTGTTTGAAAGGGAGTGATCCAGATTGGGGTACTTACAACATCCACAAACCAGAGATGCTTCTGAGCCACCTCATATTTCAAAGGCAAATAAACCCCGGACCGCCAGTTCGAGAATACTTTCAGATTGGGAGCATACAGACAGATATTTTGGAGTCCCCACTACACCACCCTCCACCGGCCAGGTCAGATCTACATTCATTGCATCAACCCAATCGGGTATGATGTCGTGGGACTCAAACTCTTTGAAGTCCACGCCCAATCCGAAAGTAGGTTCAAACACTACACCATCTAGCCCTACTACTCCTACGTCTCTTCCACCACTAGCTTCTTCAACTCGTGGGAGAGGACGAGGTCGGGGCGGGGACGGGGACGGGGTCGGAGTCGTGGTCGGGGTCGTGGAAAGGGAAATGGACAAGTCACTAGTCTACATACTTACGGGTATACTATGTCATTTATGCCTTTCATGGTCCCATTTATTGAAGGCATCACGGATGTGAGGGGTGATGGACATTGTGGCTATAGAGCCGTAGGCTGCGCAGATATACGGAGATGAGGACATGTGGCCTCAAGTCCGCACGTTGTTGCCTTGAGCCGCATAGTCGACGCGAGCTTTATCGAGAGAGTTATATCTTGGACTAGTATGGACGAGCTCTACAACGCATTGCTTACTATTCCTCCCCGCTTCCCGAGTATTATTATATGACCCTCCCGCAGCTAGGGCACATCATTGCCACGAGGTATAATGTGGTGTTCATCTCGTACACGCTAACCCGGTGGCTTCACATGCCTTCCGGTGGCTTGTACCACAAGGAGTAGGACCACCACGTACACACTTGTGCTTGGACACATTGGAAACCATTTTATATTGCTGCACATGTTAGATAATGATTACCCAATGCCATCGCCGGCCGTTATATTGGGAGGCTCATCGTGATGCAAGCGCAAGTAACTTGGTCATGCCATACGAGCTCGGATAGAGACATTCAACCGACTCTCAATTGCGTCGAACGAAGAAAGAGTTTCAAGAAATAGGTCATAGTATGAGTGTATCATTTGACTTATTGAGCCTTTTTTATTTGTATGTATGAATCATTAAAAACTGTTTGGAAGTTTGGATTTGTGATGTGAAATATGGCAAAGTATACCATTTTTTATGATTTTTTTTTCAATAAAGCCGTATTGGTCTTTGAATTTTTCCAGCTTTTATGTTTGGAAGTATGAATTATTGGTATCGAGATATGTTTCGTATGAAACTACACGAAATATTTGTTAATATTTCGTGTAAATATACACGAAATAACTCAATACATTTCGTATATTTATATACGAAACGTATTTGACAATGTCGTGTAAAATTACACGAAACGTTCGCGTACGGGAGGGCAATTTTGTCCATTTTCCGTGCCTTGCAAATAGCGTGCCTTGCAAATAACCCCCACACGCGGATTGCTTAAGGTCGTTGCTTTGTTTTCTTTTTTCTTTTTTTTTTCATTTTCCATTTTTGTCTTTTAAGTAACCCAACCCACGTTGAAAGTTTCTGATGGAAGTAGTCTAACGATTGTAACCCGAACACTCCTTTTTCGAGTTGAAGCAAATTGTCATCCTTGATCACCACTTTTTTTCTTCATAATGTTGGGTACTCTCCCAATTTATAGAGCGAAAAGAGATTATTATTGCAAGTTTTTAATCTTAATCTAAGCAGATTGAACTCTCACCCCTTAAAAAGTTAACAAATCGTGAGAAACCGTTTTCGCTCTAATAACCTTCCATCACTTCCCGCGCAGGTCAGTGAAATTCCGATCAAATTCAATAATATAATATTATTTTTCTCTTCCACATATATCATCAACAATTCAAATCAATCTCCTTCATTTTTTGACTTTATTCACAATCAAATCCAATTCAATCCAACCACCCCAACTCAAATTGTTGGAAATAGATAACAGAAAGTTAAGTTTGACTTAACGTTGATCTAGTTTCTAACGGAAGTTCGTTGTTTGTTAACGAAACTAGTTACAAAATGTATTCTACATTTGTTGTAGATTATTAAATTCATTTAATGTCTCAAAACCATTTAGGGTGAATGAGAATTAATGACAAAAGTATTTTGTAACTTAACGAAAGTTGGTTAAAAGGTAAATTAAATCATTTGGATTTAATTGGGTTTGAACAGTGTTTTTGGGTGATAAGTTTTGGCTCAAACTGATCAGAACGAGTGGGGACTCTGAGCACGAGTCGTGAGCACGAATGGGATTCTGATGACCATTTGCTCAAATCTGATCAGAACGAGCGGAATGCTTGGGAACGAGTCGTGGGCACGACTCGTGCCAATTAGCACGACTCGTGCCCTTCACAGCTGTTCGAAAGTTTGCACCTTTTCAAGGGAAAAGGCACAAAACCTTTTGACTCTCCTTATATACTTCCCCCTCCGAATTTCAACATATTCATACAGTCATTTGAGAATTCCTACCCTCTAGAGAGATAGATAAACATACCCAAATCATTGGCATCTTGTTGCATCAAATCTTTCAAAGTCCAAAGTTCTAAATAGTGATTAGTTCGTAGAGTTACCAATTTGGAGTGCTCCTATTGGTGATTATAAGTCGTTTTATCTCACGAGAAGTTTGCCATTTAAACCGTAAGCACCTGTGTGGGGCAAATACTTCTTACGGAAATTGTGCTACACAAGACTCGACTTCCTAAATTGTTCTTCCCAATTTCCGTTAGTTTCTCTGTCAAGTTTTCCGTTAAGTTTGAAGAAGCCACATAAAAGTCCAACAATCGTAAGAAGTATTTTACGCTTCTTCAAGATCTTCAAGACATGGCAAATGAGAAAGATTCCACCGAATCAAGTCAAGGGAATGTTACGCCTCCTTCTCAAGGTGACGCTACGTTCAACAATGTTACACAGTCTCACCCGGTTCATGGTAAGAAACCTCCTTCACATACAACCTTAAGGGTTGCACCTCTTAATGCTCTCCCTCCGTCTCATGTGTTCGTACATGCTGAAAGACCGGGTATTCTTACCGGGATGAACTTTAAAAGGTGGCAACAGAAAATGTTGGTCTATTTGACAACATTAAAATTGGTGCAATTTCTTTGGGAATATCCACCAATGATATCCGACGAGGATGAATCCAAAGCAAAGAATGAGTTGGATACATGGAATCACAGCGATTTCTTGTGTCGCAATTATATTCTTAATGGCTTGGATTATGCACAATACAAAGTGTGTTGTGGCATAAAGACCGCGAGAGAACTTTGGGACTTTCTCGAGATGCACAATACTATGTGTATTGTGACTAAAAGTCCAACAATCGTAAGACCGCAAGTAAACTTGGTGGAAAGAAGAACCGGAAACAAGAGAAAGAACACCGGGAAAGTGAAGAGGACCGCCAAGAAGGTTAAAGGCGGTTGTTTTAATTGTGGCAAACCCGGGCATATGGCTAGGGAATGTCGACATCCTAGAATCAACAACCAAGGTGAAAACCCTCTTCAAGCCAATGTGAATGAAGATAGAAATGTTCCATTGGACTTTGATCAACTTAGCCTAGGGGCATAAGATTGAATTGACCAAATGTGGTTATTGTGTTAGTAAAAGGTACCTTGTAGAAGGACTCCTTAACTTGAATTGTAATTGTTCTATCCGCCTAAGTGCGAAGAATAAAATTTCAAATTTTTTTGGTTTGAAGTGTTCCAATTGTTATGGCGTATTCATTTAGGTCGAGTAAATTTAAATTCACTAAGTCGACGAGTTAATTTAAAATTACTACCTAAGATGAAATTTGATTCGCAAATCAATTGTGATTTCTTTTGTAGAAATCTGTTCAAACCAGAGATAGTAAATGGATAGTTCATTTACTTCAATTAATGATTGCATTTGATAATGCAAAGTTCATTTTTTGGAAAAGTAAAAGTAAAACCTTAAAGTTTTGAGTAAACAATAAGGTTTGTGGTTCATCTTAATGAACAATTAAGAATTTCGTGGTGATAGAGGTGGTTAATATGAAGTACCGTTTGAAAAATAATTGTTGGGACGCTGACACTTATTTATCAAACAAATGCTTCTTACACACTCAAATCAATTGAATCACAGAAAAAAAAGGAAGATAGAACTTTTAAGGAGATGGTGAACTCCTTATTGATAAGTTCCGTCTTATGTGGGTATACCTAGCAAAGGTAGAAATATCTAAACCTAAAGAGGTTAAGATAGGACCCAAAACCATGGATTACGTTTCCATTGGCAATACGGTATTCTTCGAAATCAAAGGGTTGAAGAGACATTCATAACAAGTTTCCTTACAAGAAAAATGGTTGAAGAAACCTCACTTAAACATAGTTATGACTATGTCGTCGGTTCATCTCAAGGAGATGAAATACATTGTAGATAACATGGTTATTACAATTAAATATTAAATATGAATTAGGATATTCATAAAATATTTGATATGTGGAGGTACACCTCAAGTGTGGGGGTACAAGCGAAATACATAAGTTCTATTGATATGAATTTTTAGTATTAACAGAAACTGTTAAAGCAACTTGATTAAAAGAATGTATCATCATATATTTGGAAGTTATTTGATCTTCCTCCATAATGCTAACCATTGGGTTACAAATGGATCCTTAGAAAGAAAATATTAAATGATGACGAATTATGAAATATTCATAAGCCGTTTTATAAATACCTCAAATGTGGGGTTATTTGGCTAAAGTAGAAATACTTAAGCAAGACACGTTATATTCTTTAAAGAATATACTTCCTTGAAATGATAGGAAATGTATAAATTTTAACAAGAAAAATTTATAGAAACTGTAAGTAGTATTCTTAATAAGAAGAAGAAACAAGATACAGTTGACGGACAAATTCATCCTACTCTATTAGGAAGATGGTTGATCTTCCTTATGCGAACCATTGGGTTGCAAAAACTAGATGTACCAAAGGATGAAACTTTTAAATGTTAGACTCTTAAAATCAATAAGAAGAATTTTAAGAGGTCTAGTCTAAAGAGTGAAAAGTACTTTTCTTGATAAAAAAGGATCTTGAAAGGTAGTCTCTACAGACAATAGAATCAAGGAATGCAGTATTCTTTGAAAAATATCTTTCCTGCTAAGGACAGGAAATAAGGTAAATTCTCAAAAGAGAACATATGAATCTACAAACGGTCCATCTCAAGTAGAAGATGAAGGACCTAGACATAGTAAAAGGGCAAGAGTGGAAAAGTCTTTTGGTTCTGATTTTCTATCATTTTTGTTGGAAAACGAACCAGCAACTGTTATGGAAAGCGTTATCTGGTCCGGATAGTTCGATCTGGAAAGAGGCTACTAACAGTGAGATAAAATTCATAATGCTTAATAATACTTGGGAATTGGTAGATCTCCCTCCAAGTTGCAAACCATTAGGTTGCAAATGGATTCTTAAATGAAAGTATAAAGCCGATGGATCTATTGAAAAGTATAAAGCCAGGCTAGTTGTCAAAAGGACATGATGATTTATGCAAGATTATCCCATTGACACAACAGAGCGTTCTATGTCGCACAACCGTGTTGGATCTACTTGTGTATTCATATGGACTAAAACAAGCAACTAAACAGTGGCATGAGAAGTTCGATAGAACTATGTTATCAAATGGATTCAAGATTAATGAATGTGACAAATGTGTCAACATACATTAAAGGAACATCTGAATCATTTGTTAATAGTCTGTCCTTACGTGGATAACAATGGTAGTCATGAATTGATCATAAATACCAAAGACATGTTAAATAAGAACTTTGACATGAAAGATATGGGATTAGCCGATGTCATATTAGAAATAAAGATTTCTAGAACATCAGAAGGAATAGTCCTATCACAATTCCATTATCTTGAAAAGAAAGTACTTCGAAAGTTCAAATAGATTCTTGAGAGGTATTCTCTGTAAAGTAGATTCCTGAAAAGTAGACTCTAAGGAGGTCAAACCACTTAGAGATACTGAATACTTAGGAAGTCGAAACGGTACAGAGATAATAACCACTCGAAGAAACTGACCGATAGAAGAATTTGATCACTCGAAGGGACTGATCATTCTAGATAGACTAAAGGTCTAATTGTAATCAATCACCGGAATAGTATAATCATAAGTACTTGGTGTACTTAAGGATATACTTGTGATTAAAAGATTACAATTCCTATGTAAGTTGAATGGTCTTGGAAGATATTCCTTTGTGGAATAAGTTTGTGTCTACATGACCTAAGGCATTGTGACGACAATGAGAAATAGGGAAAGGTGTAGAACATCATGGTAAGTCTAGACATAATGGTCGTAGACACACTACCATAGTACAATTGATCTCAATGCGACTGTCACAACTAGCCATGTGAAGTCAAAATCGGATCCGTCTACCTAAGGGTAGTAATAGAGATCAACTGTATAAACTGTTAAGGGGAATGGGTTTAAAACCCACAACAAAAGGACTTATAGCGGACACTCAACCTTGAGAAATGGATATCCCAGGCCCTTGGTTCAATGAGACAACCAAGTTATAAGTTCTAGTAGAGTTACTTGGAAACAACAACTCGGTTTATTAACCCGGAGATGTTGAATACTCATTCCCAGAACATCCAAGTACAAGCACATGCAGCAGTGGTGAGGATAAGTTGAGAAAACTTTTAATGATTTCTATACCTACGGGTGGAGTAGTGCATGATACTCCTTATAGTGAGAATCACCTATATAAGCGAGAGGTAATCAGGCCGCCTCTAAATGAAACACTTATGAATGAGATACGGTCCAGGGCCGAAATGGACAAAACCGTGAGAATGAAAAACTATTAGAGCTATTATTATGTGAGTATTATTGTCTTGGTATACAACCTACAGTCACTGGTTCAAAGCGACTCGCTACCAAATGACTAGTATATCCGATAATATTTCACTAGGAAAGATTCAAGGCCACAAGCTATCTATCCCGATGTAATAATAGTTCGCCGAAACTTTGGACGAAATTGCATACATGCATTAATTGTCATTCATGTGGGGGATTGTTGGAAATAGATAACGAAAAGTTAAGTTTGACTTAACGTTGATCTAGTTTCTAACGAAAGTTCGTTGTTTGTTAACGAAACTAGTTACAAAATGTATTCTACATTTGTTGTAGATTATTAAATTCATTTAATGTCTCAAAACCATTTAGGGTGAATGAGAATTAATGACAAAAGTATTTTGTAACTTAACGAAAGTTGGTTAAAAGGTAAATTAAATCATTTGGATTTAATTGGGTTTGAACAGTGTTTTTGGGTGATAAGTTTTGGCTCAAACTGATCAGAACGAGTGGGGACTCTGAGCACGAGTCGTGAGCACGAATGGGATTCTGATGACCATTTGCTCAAATCTGATCAGAACGAGTGGAATGCTTGGGAACGAGTCGTGGGCACGACTCGTGCCAATTAGCACGACTCGTGCCCTTCACAGCTGTTCGAAAGTTTGCACCTTTTCAAGGGAAAAGGCACAAAACCTTTTGACTCTCCTTATATACTTCCCCCTCCGAATTTCAACATATTCATATAGTCATTTGAGAATTCCTACCCTCTAGAGAGATAGATAAACATACCCAAATCATTGGCATCTTGTTGCATCAAATCTTTCAAAGTCCAAAGTTCTAAATAGTGATTAGTTCGTAGAGTTACCAATTTGGAGTGCTCCTATTGGTGATTATAAGTCGTTTTATCTCACGAGAAGTTTGCCATTTAAACCGTAAGCACCTGTGCGAGGCAAATACTTCTTACGGAAATTGTGCTACACAAGACTCGACTTCCTAAATTGTTCTTCCCAATTTCCGTTAGTTTCTCTGTCAAGTTTTCCGTTAAGTTTGAAGAAGCCACATAAAAGTCCAACACAAATATCATTTATTCTTTATTTTTTATTACATTTATTATTAACCTCATTTTTTCTTATTTTTTGTCTTGTAATAAATTTATATAATATTTTATATTACTAAATTTATATAATTATTATACAAAAATACAATATATAAAAAATATAAAAATTAAATTAAATTTGAAATTCAAATTCACTTTTTATAAATACATCACAAAAATAAAATTACAAATACATAAATTGAAATTTTCATATTTAATTATTATTACCAAAATTTTGCCATATGTGCTCGATCAAGTCATCTTTAAGAGCTTTGTTGGCTTCTCTATTACAGAGTTGTGATCTGTTAGTCATATACTCCCTCCGTTCCAGGAAATTCGTCACTTTTTATCCAAAATGGCGTTCCGTTTGAAGCGTCACCTTTCCTAAAATGGAAATGTTTTATAAATATTCTATTATCCCACTAACTATTCCCTCCACTCATTCTCTCTCCTAAAACACTATTACACTCACAACACTTTTTAAATTTACTATTTCCTCCAATAATTCTCTCTCCTCTTTTCAAATTACACTCACAACATTTTTCTTTCCACTTTTTTCCTTAATTTGCGTTCCGGACCTAAAATGGCGACGGATTTCTTGGGACGGAGGGAGTATGTCGATAAATTTGTAACTCGTTCGCTACAATATTGAAAAGGTTGATCGTCATCTTCTTCCACCACTCCATTTTGACAGTTTGTAGGTTTATCATTTTGAAATTCTGTAGGATCATAACAGTACTCTTCTGGTTATTTCAACGCACACTATCTTCACTAACGAAAATCCAACTTGACCATCTTCTTTCACAAGCCAATCTTCTTTCACAAGCCAAGTAACACATTTTCCTCCCTTTCCGGGATTTGTGTCCGTTTGTTCATCGTCTTGAAATAAATTTCAAGATATATTTTGTGACTTTTGGACATTTATAGAAGTAGGAAATTGAGTGAGATTTAGAGAAACTTAAGAGTGCGAATAGATTTCAAAATTTTGAGTGTTTGTCAAATTTTGAGAAATATATTCAGGATTTGAATAATTTTGAGAGTTGAGGTATACTTGAGAGTTGAGATATTCTTGAGAGTTTGAATCAAATGAAAAATTTGGATCCATAATAACAATGAGAAATTAGGTAAATAGATAGAAAAATGATTTAATTATAGAAAAAAGAGAGAATTTTAGATTATGCTTCAAATTCAATAAATTTGATCTCTATTTATAGAGGATAAAAAAATAAAAATTTTGATATTTTTTATTTTAATAAATTTTTAATATAATTAAAAATGATTATAGTTAAAAATAAAGCCAAAAACTTGTAAAAAACGCGTTTTTTTAAGCTTAACAAAAAACTTGTTTTTCACCCGTCGCGCTCGGCCTCATTCTCTCTCTAAACGGCTTGCTCCCATCCGTCGGCGAGAAATAAAAAGAAACTCATCTTTCTTATTCTTTCAAATTAAAGAGCAGTTGTAAAAGAAACTCACCGGTGAAGAAGAAGACGGCGACGAAAATGGTGACGGAGACGGAGACGGAACCCACAACGTTGGTGATGGTTAGAACATTAGATTTCTGGGAATCAGAGATGAAGAAACAGGTTTCAGATTTCTGGAAACTTTGGGATTCAGATTGGCGACGGAGCAATTGTAAAAGAAACTCACCGGTTTCTTTCTCTCTCTTTGAAGATCCCCCGGATTGCAAACCACAACAATGATACCTCACAGTTCTTGAAAACAATCTCGTTTTCAAGAAGAAGATGATCGGAGATGGAGTGCCAGTGCATTTTAATTCGAGTGCCAGTACATGTTAATTCGAGTGCTGCCAAATGCATTTAAGAAGATGATCGGAGATGGAGTGCCGGTGCATTTTAATTCGAGTGCCGGTACATGTTAATTCGAGTGCCAGTGCATGTTTTTGGAATGCCAGTATAATAGAATATTAATGCCAGTGCAGAACAAATCAGATGGAAATTTGAGTGCCAGTGTATGTGTTTTTGAGTGCCAGTGTATGTGTATTTGAATGCCAATTCATATGTTTTTGAATGCCAGCGCTTGTGTTTTTGAGAGCCAGTTCATGTATATAAAAGTGTCCATGTAAAAACCGCCAGTGCCAGTTTAACAAAGTGCCAGTGCAAGTTTACACTGGCCCTTTGTTAAACTGGTACTGGCACTTTTTTCACTGGCACTTTGTTACACATGCACTGGCACTTTGTCACACTGGCACTTTGTTAAACTGGCACTGAAAAAAACGGAGAAAACAAAACACGTTTTTTCTAAGTACCAGAAAAAACACGTTTTTTATAAGACCAACTCAAAAATAAAAAAGTTTATTTAAAAAATCCACCAACCAACCAATGGTTGGTGGACATATGTCCCACTATATATCCAAGATTGGTTCACAATCAGGATTGTTGAAACAATTCGATCATCAATCTTTTCTTATCTCCATTTAATTTTTTTTTTTTAATTTCAAGTGTTTTGTCTTTTCCTTGATGGAGATTGTCAATAAATAAATGAGGTCTAATGTATTGATATAGTATCAAATTTTGGTTGGCGCAAATAAATACAATCCTTTAATTCCCCTAAGCGAAAAATAAAATTTTATTTTTGCAAATTTACACTAGGTGCAATCATATTCATAATTTAATAAATCTCAACTTTAAAAATTCATTCATAATCAACATACATCAACTTAAAAACAAAGGAGGGATGACTTCATCTGATAAAACCAACATTACTTGGAACCCCAACACACAAACCTAATTTTGATGTTACATATCATCTCTCAACTCAAATTTCTCACTTTCTCTTTTCTTTTCTTTACATTTCATTTTTTTTTTCTTTTGAAAATATTACTGATACACAAAGAAATCCAAATTTACCGACAGACACCCGTATAAATCATGGGCACCCAAAAAAAAAAAAAAAAACCCCTCAAAATCAAAGCCAGAAACTAACCTGGCAATAAGAAATATGTACCATTTCCACATATCAACATCTATCTTTTTCTCTATATACCCCTATCTAACTATTTTCACAAAAAAATGAAAAAAATGAAAAACAAAAAAGACCAAGAATTCACTCATCAGAACGACTGCACAAGCTCACTTCCCGCTCCCTATTTTCCTCCTCCCATCACCAGAACTTGCCTGCCTGCCGGTCTTTTGCAGGGGTGAAGCACTACCATTGGAGAGTCTTCTTGATGGTGGTGCAGGAATTAAACTCCTAATGTAAATAAAAAGATATTTTAGATAAAATCTTCCTATGACATACCAGAAAATAACGTTACTGTGGGAGCACTCAAAGATTTATACGCTCTCTCTATCCCAATAGAAGAGAACATTTGACTAACCACGCAAATTAAGAAAATTCTTTAAATGTGTACTAATTCTAATGTTTTCCTCAAAAACATTTGATTTTAAAATAGATGGCATAATTTGAAATCAAACTAGGTGGGAAAAACTGAGTTAGTTTAGACAATTTGTTGGAAAAAAATATCCCCCCAAAAAGTAAGCACAATGAGTAACAAACGAATTTGGGGAATTTGGGGCATGTGCAGGCCTATGCAGTTAAACTGCATAGTCCGAAACCCTTGCTATAATTTAACATATGTTACTATAATATGTAACTCATGTTACTATGACTATAATATGTACTCCGTAACTCATGTTACCATAATATGTACTCTGTAACTTAGAGTTACTATAATGCTCAGTATAGTGTAACCCATGTTATTATAAAATGTGACCCATGTACTATAAAAGTTGGACTTCTGTGCAATCCAACTGCACTTGTCCCAGATCAGTAAAACACAAAGAGAGAGAGAGAGTGAGAGAGAGAGAGAGAGAGAGAGAGCGTATAGATGATAATACCTGACTTCTGGGCTCTTTGCTACCCCCCTTGGACTAGGTTTCTTCAGTTTGGATCCTCCATTGGGAATGTTTGTAGTCTTGGGAACACTAAGCTGCCAAAGGAAGTCTGGCTCGGAGCAATCACTAGTTGCGGTATCACGGTCATCAGATTCATCAGTGGTGGCTGCCTCGTACCGAGTCCGTCCCACATCATTGTCTACAAGTCTGTTAACATTTTGTTCTGGGTATATCTTTGAAGGGTCAAGATTATGTCTCTGATAAAACATCTCCGGCAAATCTTGCTTGTTCACCATCACCTTGTCAACCCAATCACCGATACCTGCTGCTTCAGGTGAATTTCCCAACAGGTCTTGAAGATCTAAGCTTTTTCTTTTTGGCTTCGATGCAGAGTTGTTTCCAACATCCTCCATCATACTTCCTAAACTCTGCCAACTATGGTGTGAAGGGGAAGACTCAGCAGAGATCAATCCAGGTGTTTCAAAGCCACCCATGGATTTAGAATGCCGTAATTGGGCCGATTCTCCCTCCTTCCTCGCTAAAGCTGCCTTAAGGTTAGCAATCTGAAAACCACAACTGAGGTTTTCAGACACGTTTTATCAACTAAAATGCTCCCTCTGTCCCTAAATGAATGTCCAAATTTCACTTTGAGGGGCATTTGCAAAAATGCTGGACTTAAGCACTTTTAGTAACATAAGTACATAAAAGCCCTTTATGATCTCACCATATTGCATTGCAAGTATAAATGTTCTATGATGGGGGGAATCAGTAACTTCTCAACAAACTGGACATTCATTTTGGGACAAAAATTTTGGAAATTTGGACATTCGTTTAGGGATAAGGGAGTAGAAGCATTGTGAAAGTAAGAAAAGGAAGTGAAATTCCTATGAAGAAGAAAATGTAATGTCAAACAATTAGTTAATCAAAGCATGTGAACCTGTTCTTTGAGCTCTTTGACATCAGAAGTATCTTTGTTTGTTTTGGCGGCCCCAAGTTCAACACTAGAAACCCTTTCGGCAAATTTTAGCGTGCTAAGAGTTTCTCCAACAGCATCAGGCTCCGGACTCATGTGAACAAACATTAGGGTCTTGGCTTGCCCTCCTGATTAAGTTAGGAGCCGATAACATATTAGAGTGGAAATGAGAAGAAAGAAATGATGCAGTTCTCATATGCGAGTTATATGAAATGATTACCAAGAGCATCTTGGAGCAACTGCGTGAGTTTACTATTCCTATACGGAACATGTGAATTTTTTGAGCAAGAGAAGCTATCACATCTCCCAATGCGGAAAGGGACTTGTTGATGTGTTGCGCCTCCTTTAATCTATCTCCTACAACCTCTGATTTGTCAACTCTTTCACTACCAGCCAAGTCTACAAGATGCATACAACCACGAAGTGTTGCACCTGATGTCAGGTCTTTCCCTTGAACATGAACTGTGAGGCAACTGCAAACTCGTTTATGTTCAAACTTTAGTCAATCTTTAGAGGTAAGAGTGCATCAAATAAGATTAGGGTCGGGTCAACTGAAAGCATGTGCACCCTCCGTCCAAAATATATAGTCCATTTGACAAGTCAATCTTTTATATACAACGCTTTACTTGTTTGTACCTTCTTGAAATTGCACTACAAATGTTGCCTTTCTTTTAGAGCTGGAACCTTTTTTTTTGAGGGGAGGGGGGACAAACCAAAAAGGAAACTGGGACTGTCTTTATGGGACGGAGGGAGTATAAGATAGCACTGAAAGTTCACCTGTGAGAGCGACTACTACGATCATTCATGGAAGTAGCACTCACTGCACGGTTTTTATGCCCAAGGTTCATTAGATTGATAACATCCGACGTTGATGAAACTGGTACAGTATTAGCATCTGGTACATTTAATCCCTTTTGTGAGCTGTTACGGATTTCTAATGTGCTCAGGGGTTAAGAACAACATATAGTGACTTAAATTAAGTGACTTGAGAAAGCTAACAAGACGTAGCATTAAAAAGCTGAAATTAATAAAGGATATCTTTTGTTAAGACCATCTGTCGTAAGGAGATCCCTAACTTGCTCGTTGTAAATTTCCATCATTTGACAAGAAACATTGTATGAAACAATATTCTTTCTCTGTTCCGAAATAAGAAACAAGTCGCTCAATGCTCTGTAGTTTACACCCATTGTTTCTTCTGTGAGATCATTTGGTCCGTTCTGCAGATGCATAGTAGACAGATCAAATAATGATTTTTTAAGCGAGAAACGCGACCCATCAGGTGACTAGGCTCTGCACGAGATGTTTACCATGGTGTAAGTTTTCCCTGATCCTGTTTGGCCGTAAGCAAATATGCAAACATTGTATCCATCAAGGACTGATCGAATCAAAGGCTGAGTGTCTGCAAATACCTCTCCTGCACAAATCCAGGAATTCGCCAATCAGTAAAATGCACAGAAGTTGGGATACTGTAAGAAAGAAAAAGCTGTTTGGGAACCCTAGTAACCTTGAGTCGCTGATGGACCAAACACTTTATTGAAACTGAATGATTTGCGACCCTCTTTTCCATATTTAGAAGGAGTCAGAATTGTAATGGTTCCCTCATCTGGGTATTCCACACTGCTGGAGCGACTGGGTTGTCCAGGTAAAAATGGTCTAACTCTGCAGTAGACTCTGATATTCCCTTTGAAAACATAAGGAGGAAACCATTCAATGTAAATCAGAATTATCACAATATAATAACAAACTGAAACTGTCAATGGTATCACTGTCTTAAATTTCTGACATTTTACCTCTGAGGTCTTGCACTTGATTATATAACTTCCGATTTTCCTCTAGAACTTTCTGATATCCTGCAGCAGCTTGAGCTAGACCTTGCAGGTGCTTACCTTCAAATCGAGTTAGGTATTAGGCAAAGATTTCCTAAAATATACTCTCCTCTTGGAAATATGATCATCTTTCAGTGTAAAATGTGTACACACCCATTATCTACTAAAAGGACACCTTGTTTTATATGACACATAAAGAACAACATCTTCGGGAAGTAAGAAAAACCTTGGGAAAATGCAAATTTATAGCTGAAAGTGCAAATTCGGACATATTTTTGAGACAAACAAAGGAAGTGGATCTCTAAAAAGTTTTTATATGAAGTTGTACCTAGGTTAGAGACCTCCTCTTGATAATTCATTTGGAGATGCTGAATATCCTTTCTTGTCGTAGAAAGACCAAGTTTCAACTCCTGCATAATGCGAGAAATATCTTACATGTCAACTTGAAAAAATGGTTTATGGTCTTTGTCAATGTTACCAGTTTTGTACAGTTTGCCGAGCAAAATAAAAATATAAAAAGAAACAGCTTTGTACAGAATACCTGTAAATCTCTGTGTTGTTGTTCAACTAGCATCTGCTGCTTCAAGACTTGTTCTTTCATTTCCTCCGTCTGGGTATAGTCTCTACTGCTTTGATTATCATCTTTATGGCTGTGGGTATCCTCTTCACTGCAGTGAGTATCCTCTTTAGAGCAGTATTCCTCCTCCTCCTCCTCCTTCTCCTCCTCCTCCTGCTCCTTCTCTGAGGTAACATTTTCTTCCATCTTGTAATTTACGTTAAGTAGAGGAATTAATTACACGACTGCCATATGATAAATTTCCTGCATTGTATCTTTAAAAGACTAGAATAAAAAAGCATACCTTCAAATCCACAGAAGGAGGTTTTACGGACGATTCACTGCAACCCGAAATATTCACATCTTTAGTAGTTATTCTCACCTGTCATATTACCAAAATAATGTTATGCCCACTAAAAACATGAAGTTTAAGAGCATGCACTTTCTGAAAGCTGATCTACTGCTCAGAAAGGATCACAATCTATGTCCGTGTCTAACAATAAAGATTAGCAACAAATTAACACAAGATGCAACAGAGATATATCAGCTAGCTAACCTGTTCACTTTGGCTTGCTAAGCGGTGCTCAAACTCCTCAGTTACTTTATTTATCAAATTCTCCACAATCTGTCAAGGTAAAATAAACCAAATTCTCTGCAAGTTAGGATACTTTTGTCAAAGAAAATTCTCCACAAACGTCATATAATAAACTCGAATGTACTTTAATATATAACCAGTTTCAAGGCTTACAAATGGAATATCTTCTTGTTTCTTATCCAAGAGAATATCCCGAACAATTGTTTGCAAGTGTGAAGATTTACCCTGAAAGAACTTCAAAGAGTCACCTTCTCATTCCAAGAGCATAACTAGCATTAACACATAAAGCTCACTAACCGTTTCATTAAGGTCTTGACCAAGATCATTGAAATGCTCACTGGACAAACCATCTAAAGCACTAAGAGAAGAGGTCCTTGCGAAAGAATTCATGAATGGCTCAGAAGTTTTTCTAACAAATTGCTTTTCAGTTGGAGACGGCTTCAAATTTCCCCCATATTTCCATGATCCATGTCCACCTCCTTGTTTCCAGTCAGTATACGACTTCAAGGCGAGCACGCAGTTTACAACTCTCGAAGACTTCCCTCCCTAGAAAATCCAATTTTTTTTCTTAAGCTAAGGAAATTGATATTCATTTGATTTTCAGAAACAATTACGGGCGAAAATCTATCTACCTGTTCTAAATCAGAGACTTCGAAAGTTGGAAGCCCCATTTCCTCTACGGCAACAAGAAAATTTCGAACATTCTCAAAGTATTGGTAAGCAGACAAAGCTGCTCCATCAGGAATAACATTAGCATCAGGAGGTGCTTCCACTACCTAAATGCAACACAAGAATAGTATCATCAAGAAATTATTAACGTATTAACATAATTGACAAAGGAAAAATAAGATTATTATCGAACTATCGAATTCAACCCTACTTTTTGGACAGCACCAGATTGAACTTTGTTAAGAGCATTGCAAAGAATAATTCCGCTCCGTAAACCTAGCCTGAATCCTTCTTCAGAAGGCTCAGCCGGCAAATCTTTTCCACCCACAACCCCAACTGTCTTTCTTAGCCATCTCGCCGCTTCATATCTTCTCAACGCTGCAAATCAAAACACCCCAATCCTAAATCAACTAAACACATTCACGAAATTTCATCTTCAAATGCAAAATAATCATAATCGAAATTTCCAAAAAGTATCACAATGCGAATATAATGTGAAATTTAAAACAGCTGAATTCAAATAGAGATTGAAAATTAGAAGAAAAAAAATATTAACTTACAAGCTTCCTCGGCTTTCCGGGAAGCCAAATCAATATCGCTTAAACGCTTTCCATTCTGCTGAAGAACATCTTCCACCATTGACATAACGGAAAATGGCAACGTCGTCTCAGCCATTGTTAAACAAAACAGGGGAAACCGAGCAGAAATCTGACCGTTTGTTTTACACAAATTCAAATTCTCTTCACCATCAAAATCAAATACAATCCAATTTCAAAATGTACAATCTGGATAAACAAAATGCTTAGGGTTTTGATCACAAATACAACAACTAATCGATAGAGAGAATCAGGGTGAAAGAAGGGAAGTTATAGAAAGAGGGAGAAAGAAAAAATTGAGAGCTTTTGATTTTTATTTTGTTTTGAATAACTTAAAATATTGTTTTATAATTTCATATTTTTTCTATCTTCTCATAATGAACTCTCTCTCTCTCTCTCCTCCACCGTCGGCCTTTTTTCTATTCTCTCTTCTCTGTGCGTGTAAAAAGCGTAATGCTCTGAAAGTGAGAGAGAGAGAGAGAGAGAGAGAGAGAGAGGGAAGCTGCTTACAATACGAAGCATGTTCCGGACCTCTCGGCTCGGACCGCTGACGGTTTATATTTAACTCCCCTAATCTTTGCCTAGATTTTCCATTTTCCCATATTGCCCTTTCCCTCCAATTTTTTTCCACTTGTCGTTTCTTTCTCTCACTTAGGCTCAGCTTGTTTCAACGTAAAATATTTTTCGAAAAATGATTTCATGTAAAATGTTTTACGAAAAATGAAGATGTTTTTTCGAAAAATGAAGCAAAAAATGGAAGAAAATAGAATGATGAAGTAAAATGTTGTATCAAAATATGTGTTGTACATGAAGGACACCATTTTCTGGAAAATATTTTACTTAGGAAAAATCCGTAAGTCATTTTACTTAGAAAAGGTGTAAAATGTTTTTCGAAAAACGTTTTCTCCATTTTCCGAAAAACAACCAAACACCGAAAAATGGGAAAAATATTTTCCGAAAAACAACCAAACATCGGAAAAATCGGGAAAACGTTTTCCCGAAAACAACCAAACACCGTAAAACGAGTTATTTTACGAAAAACATTTTCCGGAAAACGTTTTACGTCAAAACAAACGGAGCCTAATATTAATGATATTACGGAATCTCCTCCTAAAGTTACTTGTTTGACCTTCTTTAGATTATTCCTTGTCAATATCCTCATGTATTTAGATTAGGCAACTAAATATTTGTATTATGATTAGAATAAGGAAACTCCTTCTCCTTATTAGAATATGACTCCTTTTCCTTATTAAAATAGGACTCTCTCTTGTATACTCCCTTCGTCCCACCAAAACTGAGATCAAATTTCTGGGCACGCAGATTAAGGAAAAGTAAGAGAGAGAAAAAGTGAAAGAAAATGTTGTGAGTATGAAGAATTAAATAGGAGAGAGAATGAGTGGGAGGAATAGTTAGGAGAGAGAATGTTGTGAGTGTAAAAGTGAAATAGGAGAGAGAATGAGTGGGGTAAATAGTGAAGATTCCTTTGCCATTTTTGAGGCGTGATCGGCTTTGGTGGGACGGACCAAAAAGGAAATAAGTATCAGTTTTGGTGGGACAGAGGGAGTATATATTAAGAGTTTGTGAATAAACAACCTAAGGGTTTTCTAATTCTCACATGGTATCAGAGCATTAAGATTCAACCACCCCTTCCCTTAAAACCCCCTCAATTCGACAGCCTCCCCCCATCCCTGCAATGGTCGGAGATTCCTCCACCATTTCAACGCTGCCCATCAAGCCGTCGCTAAAACCGACGATGAACCGGCTACCACCACCTCTATCCCTAACCCGACAGCCATAACTTGGTTTCACCAAGATCGCCCCATTATTGGGTCCCTCATAGGAACCTTAGATCCCACCATTACTCCCCTAGCCCACCAATCCACCCTCACCACCGCCTTCACCGCCACATTGTTGAAACGGGTCTCACCCTTCTCTCCCATGCCAACCTACCCCTCACCTTTTGGCCCTATGCTCTCACCACTGCCACCTATCTCATAAATACCTTCGCCTATTCCATTTCCCTCCAAACTATACCAAATTACGAAGTTTTGGTTGTCTCTGTTATCCTTGGCTTCGCCCTTATACCCCCACAAGCTAGCCCCTAAATCCATTCCATGTATCTTTGTTGGTTACTCACCCACGCAAAGTGCGTATTACTGCCTTGACCCCACCTCCCATCGAGTCTACACCTCCCGCCATGTCCGTTTTGTTGAAAACACATTTTCCTACACCTCCCTCACCTCCATTCCCCCCATTGCTTCCGCTCCCCCTCCCTCCCATTGGTACACTTTATTCCTCCCCGTCCTAAACACCACACCCTCCATACAACCACCACCCAATCCCCCCACCCCTCCCCCTACCCAACCCCCCTCAAACCCTTCCTCCCCTAATCACCCATCGCCCTGCAGGCAGCCTGAAACAACCCAGGGCCAGCCAGAAAACCCGCGCGATCGCCCCCCAGTATCGCGCGATCGCCCCTCTACTCCAGTAACTTCGCGCGACCGCACCCTCGATTCGCTTGATCGCCCCTTCCTTCCAGAAACCCTGCGCGATCGCCCCCCTCAACCGTGTGATTGCCCTCTCCTCCCAGCAGCACTGTTCCCCCTCCCACCCGTACCATTACTACCCGGCTGTCCCATGGAATTACTAAACCCAACCCCAAATATGCCAACCTATCCTACCTCCCTTCTCCTACAAGCCTTCCCACAACCACCAAACAAGCTCTCTCTATCCCACACTGGCGCAACGCCATGATCGAGGAATTTCAGGCTCTCACTCGAAATAATACCAAGAATTTAGTTCCCCCTGCCACAGCCCACAACATTGTCGGATGCAAATGGGTCTTTCGCATCAAGTACAACCCTGACAATACAATTCAGAAATACAAGGCTCGGCTTGTAGCCAAGGGCTTTCACCAATAACCCGGTGTTGATTACACTAAAACCTTCAGTCCCGTTGTCAAACCCGCTACTGTTAGGCTCCTTCTCTCCCTTGCCACAACCAACCGTTGGCCTCTCCGCCAGCTTGATATCAACAACGCCTTTCTTCAAGGCTCACTCTCTGAATCCGTGTTTATGACACAACCCCCCGGCTTTGAGCACTCGACGCACCCCTCTCACGTTTGTCATCTCTCTAAAGCCATCTATGGTCTCAAACAAGCACCTCGAGCTTGGTTCCAAGAACTCAAAACCTACCTCACCACTTATGGCTTTCACCCCTCCTTAGCCGATCCCTCCCTCTTTATATTCAACAAAACACCAACCCCAATATATCTTTTGGTTTATGTTGATGACATCATTGTCACCGGACCGTCGCCCACGCTCCTTCAGTCATTCATCACTAGCTTGTCCAAGCGTTTCTCTCTCAAAGATCTTGGTCCTCTGTCATATTTCTTGGGTGTTGAGGTTGTCCCCAACAAAAATGGTATCCTCCTCTCCCAAACAAAATACATCCATGATCTTCTCACCCGTCACAACATGATTGACTGCAAACCACTCCCCACCCCTATGGTCACATCACCACCCCTTGTGAGATCTACTACCACTCCCGCTATTGCACCCACTTCCTATCGTGCTATTGTTGGCGGTCTTCAATACTTGTCATTTACTCGCTCTGACATTACCTTCTCAGTGAACAAACTTGCACAGTTCATGCAAAATCCCCAATCGTCTCACTGGGTTGCTTTCAAGTGGCTCCTCCGCTATCTTCATGGCACTATGCACTTGGGTCTCCAGATTTACTATGCCTCTCCCCCCTCTCTTCATGCATTTTGTGATGCCGATTGGGCTGGTGACAAGGATGATTTTGTATCCACCTCGGGTTTTTTTGTTTACTTCGGGCGTAACCCGGTTACTTGGACATCCCGCAAGCAGCGTGCTCTTGCCCGCTCTACCACTGAGGTCGAGTTTCGTGCCATTGCTGACACCACTGCTGAGATTACTTGGGTTCGGAACCTGCTTATTGAGCTTGGTATTTCACTTACTTCTCCGCCTGTTATATATTGTGACAACCTTGGTGCCACAACTTATTCAGCAAACCCGGTTTTTCACTCTCGGATGAAACATGTGGCTCTCTCGTTTCATTTTATCCGTGAACAGGTTCAGTCTGGTTCTCTCCGTGTGCAGCACATTTTGGGTAATGACCAACTTGCTGATGTTCTCACGAAACCAGTATCTCATCTACGCTTCGATCAACTCATTTCCAAGATTGGTCTTCTTCAAGGATCGTCCATCTTGCGGGGGCGTATTAAGGATATTACGGAATCTCCTCCTAAAGTTTCCTAAAGTTAGTTGTTTGACTTTCTTTAGATTATTCCTTGACAATATCCTCATGTATTTAGATTAGGCAACTAAATATTTGTATTATGATTAGAATAAGGAAACTCATTCTCCTTACTAGAATATGACTCATTTTCCTTATTAGAATAGGTCTCTCTCTTGTATATATATTAAGAGTTTGTGAATAAACAACCCAAGGGTTTTCTAATTCTCACACCTAATACCCCCTCTCCCTCCATCTAAAATTAAAACGATAAATTACTAAAAAGAACCTATCTTTTACCGAGCGAGATATCGAGAGTCTCACATTCAAATTTTGACAATTTAAGACCTACATTTTTTAAATTATATATTTCACATCTTCTAAAGAATTAAAGATGGATCGATATACATAGACTTGAGTAGCTACTTATATTATAACTAATTGATTTCAAGATACAACCTTCAATATAATTTACTACTGGCCCAGTCTATCCTATGCTCACCATTGGGCCCCTCTCTACTTCTCATCTTATTCTAATTTTAATGTGGTATCAAAACTACCGATTTATGGTGGTCTTGTCGCTATTACTACTGCTTCAATATGGACCATTGACTTCTACGAGGTCCACTATTTTCCATCTCAAGCATACAAGGTCCACGAATCAACTTGCTTGATCCCCAATCTTCTCTCCCGGGATATGCGTGAGGAGGCGTGTTAGACTATACTCCCTCTGTGTTACCTCAAATAGGTTTTTTTGCCATTTTCACATGCCTTACCTCAAACCGTACTATCCAAAATAACAAAGGTTTTATACTTTTATATTTAATGAAACTCACTTGTTATACTCATAACAACAATTACTATTACTGTCTAAAATTGCGTCTCCACCGATTATCTCTACTACTTACTTTTTTACTCACAACACCTCATCCCACTCATTATCTCTCCTAATTTTTCTTAAATGTTGTGACAAAAAAATTGGTCCAATTTGAGTTGGAAAGAGTGAGTATCTCACATCTTTTAAAGAACAAAACAAGTTTTTTTTTTTCAAGCAAAAACCTTATCAGTTTAGTTTATGACTAAAACATTTTCATAAAATTGTAAAATAGGGCCTAAAGATCATAAATTTTTATCAATCTAGGTCGCAAAAGCCCTTACTCGCTGCAACATTAGACACCTCAAACTAAATTGTCAAAATTTAGATCCCTATTTGTAATTTACTTAAAATTGAATATCTATTTTTATTCATGGTTTAACATGCTCTCTTCGTCTCATTTGAAATTTCACTTTTTATTCAAATGGATATCTTATTTAAAACTTCACATTTTATAATAAAAGTTTATTATTATTATAATATACATACCCCATTTATCATGCTCACACAATTAAATTGTGAATCACACTCATAAATTTAATTTGTTGGAACATTTTTATCCCATAACCTCAAAGCACTCAAGACCGAATTAAGTAAGAGAAGAAGATGAAGGCGGAAGCGTGATACCCGTTGAGTTCATCTTGATACTTGATGACATTCTTCAAGTAAGGAAGAGAAGAAGAAGAATAAATGAAGGAGGGAGATGTAGATCTTCTTGATGATAAGTGCCTTTCTTAGAACTTAGATTATAGAGAGAGTATATAAGAATGATGTAGTAGTTTTCTAGGCTGATGGTAAGCCTCTATATATAGGAAAACAATGGCACCTCATCAGGGGACTACACCCTTTCAATTAAGCGGTGTAAAATTATCATTCTGCCCATCATAAATATGTAATTTTCACCTCGGGAATTCTACACATTTAATTAATATTCTATACTTTACAATAACATTATTTTAATGATTTATACATGTACGTCTACATGTCACTTATATTTATTAAGTATACACATTTTGCAATCCATGTTCTTACAATCTCCCACTTGGATTGCCCAAACATGTGTTTATACTTTAATAAATCCTCATAAAATCATATTCATAATGTAAATGACAATCCATATGAGCACTTCATTGTCATTCTAAACAATCTCGTCCATTAGTTTTACAAGTATAGGAACTAAATGGGCAATTGTTGTAATTGATTCGCAACTAAACCCACATTAATCACATATATATGTTCAACTAAATGACATAGATTAAGTATAGATGTGTAGCATGGAAAACTTAATGAATATATTAAAACATGTATATATATTCCATCAACTAGTCCTAATTAATCAAATGAGATCAATATGAATAAAACAAATATCAAATAAAGCACAACACAAAATCCCATTATTTTAAGTATTATCAAAAGTTGTTATACCCATATGAGCAATATGCTCGTGAAACATCAAAAGAGATAATATTTTATAAAATGGATCCAATGATATGGAGTTTGTTCCTATAAGTTGTACATCTATTTGTTCATTTTATACTTATTTCTCTTCAACAAGAGAATGTCTTTCGACATCTTTGCATCCAGTAAAAACAGAATCGAAATACCTAATGATCTCAAAATGATCCGATTTTGTATACATAAGCATGTAGTTTAATGTTTTATAGGTACTTCATCATTCTTTTGGATGCGACTTAATGTTCTTCTTTCCGAATTGCTTTGGTATCGACCAAGCATCCAATAATAAATGCAAGGTCTGGACGAGTACAGCCTTGCGCATACATTAAGCTTCCTACTACTGGTGCATAAGGGATATTTTCTATATACTTGGATTCAAAATTATTTTAGGACATTGTTTTAAACTGAATTTATCTCCTTTAGAGACAGGGGTGTCATGTGGTTTACAATTTTCCATGCTAAAACCTTTGTAATACCTTCTCTATATAGCCCTTTTGTGATAATCCTAAAATACCTCGTGAACGATCACGATGAATTCGAATACCTAATACAAAAGATGCCTCACCAAGATCTTTCATCTCAAATTTGTTTGAGAGAAATTTCTTAGTTTCCTTTAGAAGGTCCTTATCATTACTAGTAAGTAAAATATCATCCACATATAAGATCAAAAATATAAATCTACTCCCACTGAACTTATGGTATACACAATCTTCATCAAGATTTGTTTCAAAACCAAATGAAAGAATAACTTGATTAAATTTTAAATACCATTGACGAGAAGCTTGCTTGAGACCATAAATGGATTTCTTAAGTTTACAAACTAATTGATTAGTTTGATCTAAATCAGTCACCATTTCTGATTTCTTCATATAGATGGTGTCCTCAATGTCTCCATTGAGAAAAGCCGTCTTTATATCCATTTGATGAAGCTCAAGGTCATAATGTGCTACTAGTGCCATAATGATCCTAAAAGCATTTTTAGAGGATACCGGAGAAAATGTTTCTTTATAATCAATGTCTTCCTTTTGAGTAAATCCCTTAGCGACAAGACGAGCCTTATATCTTTCCACATTACCTTGTGAATCCCTTTTGGTCTTAAAGACCCATTTACACCCAATGGGCTTCACATTTTTAGGTAATGGGACAAGATCCCAAACGTCATTGTCTTTCATTGATTTTAACTCTTCATTTATGGCATCGATCCATTTATGAGAATTGGGACTATTAACGACTTCATGAAAGGTGAGCGGCTCATCTCCCACTAAACCTAACGGTTCCTCATTCTCGGCAAGATACACATCATAATAATCCGGAATTGCGCTCCTTCTTGCTCTATTAGATCTCCTTAAGGGCACCGGTTCATCTTGATTTTGAGGTTGTTGAATTTCCTCATCAACATTTTCATGTTGTTCAACATTTATAGGAGGATCTACATTGTTTTGAATTATATGTTCTTGTTGAATTTCAGGTACAAGTACTTGATTTTCTATAGAAACTATAGGGAGATGCATATAAATGGATTCCTTCTCCTCTTCAAATTCAGAACTATTATTCTTAATTTCCCCACTAAATTCAACATCCTCAAGGAACCTAGCATTTTTCGTTTCGAAAAAGTTCTAGTTTTCGGGTTATAAAATTTATATCCCCTAGATCTCTAAATATACCCTACAAAATAGCTACTAACGGTTTTAGGGTCCAATTTGCCCTCATTAGGCTTATAGGCCTAGCTTCTGCTGGACAACCCCATACATGAAAATGATTTAGGGACGGTTTCTTATTCGTCCATAATTCATAAGGAGTTTTATCGGTAGCTTTTGAAGGTGCTCTATTGAGAATATAAGCTGGGTTTTTAATGCATCGCCCCATAATGAGTGAGGTAAAGAAGTACAAGAAATCATACTTCTTACCATATCCTTAAGGGTTCTATTACGTCTCTCAGCTACACCATTCATGCTAGATTTGCCCGACATGATGTAGTGAGGAACTATCCCACACTCTTCTAAATAGCGAGCAAAAGGACCCGAACGTTGTTTACCTGAACCGTCATTCCGACCGTAGTATTCACCACCATGATCAGATCTAACGTTCTTAATAGTCTTTCAAATTTGATTTTCAACTTCAGCCTTATAAGACTTGAAAACGTCCAATAATTGAGACATTTCATGAAGAAAATAAATGTATCCATAACGCGAGTAATCATTTATGAACGTGATGAAATATTGTTGACCATTCCATGAAGGGATAATGAACGATCCACAAATATTCGTATGAATTAGTTCTAAGACATCTGAAGCTCTCAATGATTCAAATTTTTCTTTAGAGTTTGTAAATTTTCCTTCAAGACATTCAATACAAAAATTTCTATCCGGAATATCAAGTTTATTTAAGATTCCTTCTGACACAAGCTTTTCAATTCTCCTTTTGGAAATATGACCCAAAAGCCTATGCCATAAGGTATAAGAATTTTACTTAAAAACTTTTGTTTTGTGTCTCTAGTTTTGGTTTCATTATTATGGGACTCATTAATTGTCTTGATTGTGTCAAGTAAATAAAGATTATCAAGATAAAGTACTAATACCGACAAGCTTAGAATTGAAATAAAGATCACATTTAATATTATCGAACGAACAAGAATAACCTTCCTTGTCCAAAACTGTGATAGATATTAAATTCCGTCTAAAGGATGGTACAATGAATGTATTATTTAGTACAAAATAATAGCCAGTACTTATCATTAATCTAAAAGTCCATGTGCCTATAACTTTAACCGGATTTTCAGCTCCCATATAGATGTATCTCTCATCTTCACTGGAGATTCGATAATTCAGGTAACCTTGCATACATAAACTAATGTGAGTTGTTGCACCAGAATACAGCCACCATGTATATTAAGGAATTGAAACCAAATTTGCCTTAGTACAAATAAGACCAAATGACATACCATTCTGAATTTGCCATTCGCGATACTTATGGTAGTCGTTCTTCATGCGAGTAAGGTCCTTGTCAAAGAAGCATTTCTTGATTTTATGATCATTAAATGATCCCTTATGCTTCTTACTTGCAACCGCAATTTCCTTCTCTCTTCTTAATCCCATGATAAGAAGTAAATGCTAAGTGGGTACTTTCTAATTTAAGATATTTCATCCTATCTTCCTCTTGTGTCATATGTGAAAGCAATCCATTAATATTTCACTTGTACTTTTGACATTTATAGGTCACCTCAAAAGGACCAAATTGAGGAGGAAGATAGATCAAAACTAAGTGCACGAGCAAATCTTCTGAAATCTCTAACTTAAGTGTCTTTAGTTTGATCGAAAGATGAAATAATTCAATAATGTACTCCCGAAGATTTTCGTTACCCTTGTACCGTATGGAAACAAGTTTCCACAAGAATTCAAGAAAAAACTCAGCATTTTCGATCTCAGAGACATTGTCCAAAATTGTCTTCGAAACTGCATTTTCCATGATCATTAGACTCACGCGGTTGGATCGATGTCCATACAGCCTAAGATCATCGTTATATTATTTTTCCAAGTTTTAAAGTTAGTCTCATTAAGCATCGAAATATTGTTCATAGTAGTAGTAATAGATGAAGCGTTTATTTCAATTCTGTTGGGTAAGAACGAAGAATGAATAAAAAATCATGTATAAGAAACTACATAATAAATAAAGTAATTAACTATATCAATGAATCACATCAAAAAGATAATTAACATGACATCAAAACTAATCTTTGAACTGCAAATTGACTCATAATTTAATTTATCTTAGGGTAATAAATGACTTTAAACAACACATTTCAAGTATTTGTCTTCCTTTGGGCCGGTTCAAGTATAAAAATGCCCTAACATTTAATGTATTTGTTACCCGGCAATAAAGAATATAAACAACTCATTTTAAATATCCGTCTTCCTTTGGGATGGGTCAAAGTATTCAAAATGACCAAACGTTTTATTCAATTATTACCCCATGAATGCAAATATTTAGTCAATAACAAGATCTCCTTTGGAAAATTCATGTTACCACATATTAATATAAACATTCATCACTTTACAATTTCGTATCTAAACAACGTAAATCACTTTGGCGACAATTTTGTTTAGAAATGAATGAAATTGTTAAGCATATAATTAATCACAAGTTTAGGATTGACAATGTATGTTTTAATTCAAAATTGAGGCAAATAATGAAAAATTATGAAAAATATGAAAATATGGAAATATGGACTGCTCGACCGAGCAAGAACTATGCCTCGGCCGAGCACTACTTGTCCAGAAGTTCAAAAGGCAAATAATGAAATGCACGACCGCACCAAAGAGAAGTGCACGGCCGCTCCAAGGTGAAGTGCACGGCCGCTCCAAGGAGAAACTGTTCGTGCCCTTTGATTGCACCTTTTCATGAGTGCTCGGCCGAGTCAAGGAAAGTGCTCGGCCGAGCAAGCCTATTTTCCAGAAAAAATTTTCTTCACAAGAGATTAATGGTAAGCTAAATTAACGCTTAACCAAGACATGAATACACAAGTAGATCCAACATGGTTGTGCGACATAAAATACTCTGTTGTGTCAATGGGATAATCTTACACTTAAATTAATATGGTCAAACAAGTAGATCTAGATTTGCACACTCCATACATCATACAATGTTGGCTATGCAAATGGGATAATCTTGCTTGAACCATCATGTGTCACGACCCTAATTCTCGATTCTATTTTGAGTCATATTAATCATATATATAAGTGCATTTAATATTATTATGTGTTGCATTTTAATTGTAGAAGTTATGTGTTAATTGGTATTTTATGAGTTACATGTTAATTTAAAAATATGAACAAAATAAAAATCATTATTTAATGTTTTAATGAAAATATTAGGAGTAAGTAGTTAAAATGTAACTTTTTAAAAATAAGTAGGAATTATATTAATGTTCAAGATGCTTGAGTGTAATTTGTGTATTTTAAGGATTTTAGTAGTTGGGAGTATTGAATGATTGAAGGAGGTTAGGTGTAACTAGGAATTACTATCCATGGGGAAAAAAGAAAAAAAGAAAAGAACTTCATCATTTTAAGATGAACCAAATTCCTTCAACTCAATGAGTTCCATGGTCCTTATCCTTCAGACCGTAACCTTATCCACCTAAAAATCCATAAGTAATTCTAGAAAAATCCCTTCTTCGATCCGTTTGTTTCGGAGTGTTCGTGGGAAGAAGGAGCTCATTTTCATCCAAGCAAAGTTTCAAAATTTTCAGATTATTTTTCAAGTAAGTTATTATATTTTCTAGAAAAGAAGGAGCTCATTTTCATCCAAGCAAAGTTTCAAATTTTTCAGATTATTTTTCAAGTAAGTTAATATATTTTCTAGAAAGCATGTTTATTTAGTGTTATAAATCATGTAGTTATGTTGTTCAAGGTTGTTTGAGAATTTGAAATTTATTTTCTGAGTTTAGGGAATGGAAAAATGTGTTTTTGGTTAACTTGGGTATGAACTTGGTATTGAAAGGGTTAACAACGGAATTTTGTGAAAGTTGAATTGTTTTAGATGTGTTGGAAAAGGCAAAGAATAAATTTGGGTCATGTTGAAACTCTTTTAAACTCCTTTTGTGTTGCATGGTACTGAAACTTGGTTGTTGGTATTGTGGTTAAGTTGGTACAAAGAAACATGAATTTGTTTTGGGTCAAAAGCTGATGTTCAACTCTGTTTCGCAAATGCGGGCACGAGTCGTGCCTCGATGAATAAAATTCCACTGTGTAATAAAATACCTAGCAAGTGTACTAGCTACCGTTGTAGTAGTATGCACAAGCAAGAGTCGAATCCACAGAGACTTGAGTGAATTAACAAGTTGATTTAATTAGTGAAAAAGTAACCAAGGTTTTTTTTTTTATTTTGATTGATTTAAACTAAATTAAATTGAAAAGCAAATAAATTAAACTAATGAAAATAAAGCAAAGATTGAAATCAAGAATGACAAATATTCACGGATTGGGTTTCACAACTATCTCTTTCTTATGCAAATTTACAAAAAATATTTACTAATCTTGTTCAAGAAATCGTTCACTTTTGAAAAGAGTTGGGACGGTTAGATGGCCGGGTTGCAACCCTATATTACTTCGATGTGATGTTTTCCGCAAGGTCTACAAAACATCCAAGTAATACATTTAAAAACCAAGGAACAAATGATTTTAGACCCTTTTGATTTCCGCAAGATCTTCAATTGGATCTATTCAATGGAATCTAGGCCAATGTAAAAACTACCCACGCAAGTGTAGTAATTTAAACCCTAGTAATTTAAAGACCAACAATATCAATCAATAATGTTGAAGTCTAAAAATAAATTAAGCATATTCCATTGAACAAGAACAAGAAAAGTGTGAAAGAATTAAAATATTATTAGCATAAGAATTCGACAATTGATACATCCAATTCGCGAATAAATAAAATTAGCTACTCTTACTCATAATTAAAATAAATCAACATAACCTGGAAATTGAATCGTAATGAAAAAAATTGAAAAAAAAACAAAATAATTATTTTTCTAGGAATAGTGCTTTTTTTTTTTTTTTTTTTTTTTTTTATCCCGGGAACGATCCTTCCTCCCCAAAAACCAATTACTCAATTCTCTATTAATACCTAGGTTTGTCTTGTGACACAGCCGTGCCACTCCAGGCCCAATCCTTCCAGAATCCTGCCCAATCCAAGGCCCAGTTCGCCCATGTCTTCTCTGGTCCGTGACCAATCCGCCTAGGAACCTCCCGTCATTCGCCTCTTTGGGCGGTCGCCCATTTGTCTCCAGCGTCCGCTCACCTGTACAGTGAGTGGTGGCTTTCGATTCTTGTTGCCCCGGCGGTCGCCCAGATTCCACCTGGCGGTCGCCCCATTCTTGTTTTCCTCGGCCAAACTGCCTGCTTCATTTTCCAGCCCTTGCATTGTCTCGGCCAATGCCTTGTCTTTTGGCCGCCCAGAATCCTTGTCTTGGCCCATTTCATTTGCTTTGGCCGGCCACATTGGCCTTGCTTTGGCCCAATTTTTATACGTTCCGCAATAATTACCACAGTCGCACTTTGATCACTCTAATTTTCGCTTTCGCACTTTCGTACTTGAACTTCTCAAATTTTCACTTTGGCCCCGGACTTTATTTAACCAATTTATCTTCTAATTTCCATAATTGCAGTTTGGTCCCTGAATTTCCACAATTTACATTTTGGCCCTTGAACTTCATAATTTCCGTTTAGTCCTCCGCTTTTTTAGAATTGCATTTTGGTTCCAAAACTTCCAAAGTAGGTTCAAATCTTCTATTTTCAGCATTGTTTCACTTCATCCCCCGAACTATCAAAACACTAAAATATACATTAAATTTTCAAGGTTTTGAGCAGAAAATAAGCTTAGGAACATATCTTTTGGATGGGTAAAACCACATCCATCATGCCCTATGGCACGAGTCGTGCCCATCAGTCGTGATAGGTCATGAAGGATGACTTGTTCTGGAGGGGTATCAAAGGGCACGAGTCGTGCCCTGGGGCACGAGTCGTGCCCTGACCAGTTTTGGGAAATGCATTTCAAAGCCCTGTAGGTTCAATTTTTCCACTCATATCTCAACCAATGGAACACTACAATCAAAGTACAAGGTATGAATAACAAAATGAAGTATTTACATGTCCATTGTGGTCAATTGAATATGTTTAAATGATGGGGTAAAGTAGGTTGGATTTATGGAACTTAACTTGGATATTATCATTATACTATAGTTGATACATTCTTGAATGACTTGAATAAGTGTGTAGTCCTTATGTGTTACACCTTATACCTTGTTAACATCTTTATGATGTGTTTGGCTAGGGTTCCCTACTTTGGAATCCTAAGTTCATTGTATTGATTTAGCCTTCGTGCTACCATTAGTTGATACTTGTTATCCGTTGCTATCATTTTGATATGCTCTGCTAGTATGATTCCCTACTTTGGAATCATTGTTTATAGTAAGCAAGTATGTTGTACTGTGCTTCTGTTTTAAAGTCCAGCTGGTACTTATTTGTTGGTTGGGCAGTGTATGGGATTATAATGGCACCGAGCCGAGTTCGTTATAATCCATACAATGGGTTCCCAAGTTGCCCATCCATTGGCCATGGTTTGGGTAGTGGGCTAGCTTCCCTTTTATGGGTGATGTCTAGTTGCACATTTGGGTATGACTTTGTGTCATACTCCCTGTTTATTGTTACTATGATTGGTTCCGGAACTGCTTTTTCAACAACTGTTGCTGCTTGGATCAGGATATCCTTTTTAGGATGAAACCTTGGCTCAGTATCTTTCTAAGTGTTATATTATTGCACTTAATTGTTATATGCATGGATATATCTTTCTTGGTGTTATAAGATGGTGATATATATGACTTATTGTTATAGGCTTCTTAATGTGATTGTATAGAATATTGTGCATATATAATAACTTGCTGAGACTTTTCTCACCCCGTCCTTTCATTGTTTTCCTAGATAGAGCCGGGCCAAGGGGCTAGGACGCGTTGAGCATTGAGAGGGCGCCAGTGTGGTTTTTGAGGAAGGTTTGGTAAGGATACATTATGTAAATGTATGACCGTGGGTAGTAATTGTAGTTTAATGTTAACCTTATTTTGCAACCTCTAAATGGTTTTGTAAATATTTTTCATTTGGGAACTAGGTTCCTTGGTTTGTAAATAAGGGTTGGATTTGTAAATGGTGTGAATGTGGCATGTGTTAAGTTGAAGTCAAATGGTTAAGTTTTGTTTAGTAGGTTGGTAAAGTTTTTAAATATTAAACATGTTTATAAAGTGAAACTTTTAGAAAGTACATTTCGAAAAATTTCTTTAAAAAGGCGTCTTCAGTACGTGTCTCGGCACGTGGCTAAGTAGGTCTACGGGTCGGGGCGCATCATCATGTCCTTTTGAGTAAAACTTCAATCCATATTCAGAATTTAATCAAGTAATGAGTACTAACACCCTAGCAACGAATTAGAGCATTCAAATATCATTATAACATAATGATTTCAACAGGATTAAAAAATAAAATTAAGTAAAGCAAAATATATGCTATATGAATTCAAACTTAATCCAAAACTTGAGAGGTTCTGATACCAATTGTTGGAACATTTCTATCCCATAACCTCAAAGCACTCAAGATCGAATTAAGTAAGATAAGAAAATGAAGGCGGAAGCGTAATACCTGTTGAGTTCATCTTGATACTTGATGACGTTCTTCAAGTAAGGAAGAGAAGAAGAAGAAATGAAGGAGGGAGATGTAGATCTTCTTGATGATAAGTGCCTTCCTTAGAACTCAGATTATGGAGAAAGTATATAAAAATGATGTAGTAGTTTTCTAGGCTGATGGTAAGCCTCTATATATAGGAAAATAATGGCACCTCATCAAGGGACTACACCCTTTCAATTAAGCGGTGTGAAATTACCATTCTGCCCATCATAAATAGGTAATTTCCACCTCGGAAATTCTACACATTTAATTAATATTCTATACTTTACAATAACATTATTTTAATGATTTATACATGTACGTCTACATGTCACTTGTATTTATTAAGTATACACATTTTGCAATCCATGTTCTTACATAATTCACTAATTTTATTAACAACTGCTTTTCCATTCACAAATCGATTTCATATGAATTCTTTAATATAATCTATTACCAATCTAGTCCAAAGTCAGGAAACCAAAGTTTAATTTCTAAAAGCACAGGTTAGCTCAATCTTAGGTTGAGGTGAAAATTTATGGAAAACACGTTTTACCTGGTGATTAGAAAAAATGTGTTTTTAAATGCGTGGTGACATTTTATAAATAAGTGAAACTTCGTGCGCGTTGACATTTTTTGTAAATAAGTGAAACTTTGTGCGTACTGGGTCCATGATTAATAAACCTTCCGGATATCAATCTCAAAGGGTTATGGATAACAATATTAAAACGTTCTATATATGAATTAACAAGCATATTTGAACAAGGTTATGACCAACTAGATAAATTATTAAAACCTTCTGTATATAAATTAAAAACCACATTTGAACAAGATCATGACAAACAAACCTTATAGATTTCAATGTTAAAGGTTTTTGAATATTCAGAACCTTTGAGATTGATATTCAAAACCTTTAAAAAGTTTGTAAATAAGTGAAACTTCATGTGCGACGGGCCAACAAACCTTCTGGATATCAATATCAAAGGTTTCTGTATATCTTGATATCCAAAAACCTTTGACATTGATATTTAGAATGTTTGTTGTCGAAGGAAATATCGCGACCTACAAAGTCATAGGGCTTTGCACCGTAATTATGGGTTTAAAAATCTCAAAGGAGGTCATTTAGACCCTTAAATGGGCTTTTGAAGTGTTTATAAATGAAGTGTTAAAAGATGGTCAATGTCAGTGTTTTAGATATCCAGATGTGGTGTTATAGAGGTTCAGTTCGTGTATTGAAAAGTGTCGATGATGACGCAGGAAATGATACAGATCAGCCTCAGTCCAGCGAAAGGTTGATATCCAACAACTATAACCTGAAACCACGAACAAACGACTAGCTGGGGTGGCATCCGGCTAAGACCCTCCGGCGTGATGATGAGATGTCGAGTTATATGATGATATAAACTGTATTAAAATGACGTAATCTCAAAATAGCCAAGAAGACATTACCATTTTACGTTGTAGGCGTAACAATCTCTGTGATTGTAGGAGGCGGTTACAGATTGAGTCGTAGATAGACGCACGTGTTTGTGGGTCGTGGTCGCCTAAGTATTCGAGGTCGACCTGATTTCGTTCATTAGCCGGGCAGAGATTGTACAAGTTGACGATCGTATATCGGACGAATCTAGGTCGGGATCAAGAATGGTCGAAAAATGAGCTAGATCGACTGATCTTTGTTATTGGGCCATTGGAGTTGTAGCAGTTGAATTTGCCTATTTAGTAATAGTGTCCCTGTGATGTCTGAAATGTTGTGCTTACTTTGTTGGGCATGACCCGTCACTTTTATTCCGTTCAGTCGGTGTTGCGAAATTTCGATTAATTTACAAAAATACCACCACACATTTTTTTTTAAAGAAATTTTAATTATTTACAAAAAAATGTCATTGCACATTTGAAAACACATTTTTTTAATCAATAGGAAAGATGCATTTTTTTTTTTCAGGAGATTTACTCTGGGTCGAGGTGTCTCGAACATGAACTTGTCATGATTTTTTTTGTTTATGTTTATGGGATTTTTTAAAGGCATCTATCGATTCCATAAACAAAAACATTCTTTTGGTTGATCACAAAGTATAAACATGCATCCATGATTATGAGACTTGGTTTAGTTTGATTTGTGTCAAAGTATGAATTAAACTTAATATTTGAGGGCCCATTTGAAATGAACATTATTTAGTGCAATGCAATGCATTGCTACTCTTCTTAGTTCTTCATTTCTTCCTACATAACATAATTTAATTCAACGCTTAGTTCTGAACAATCTTCACACATTCCCATTTTTTTTGGAATAATTCCCGAAACATAATGCAATGACTGCACCTTTTATTTCAATAAATAAACGAAGTGTACTATTTAGTGTTACAAATAATGCAATGTATTTTGTAATAGTGTTACACATATGCAATGGATTTGCATTATTTTAGCAAAAATTAGAAAGTACGTTGAATGAATATAATATGTAAATTACATTATATGTAATGAATTAATAAAGTAAATTGCAGTAAAGTGTAACAAGATAGTATATTACGGTCATTGTAAAAAACATGAAAGTACGATTGAATATTTTGGTCATTCACCATTTTTTCTCTCTAAAGAATTGTGCTTTAGATTCGTCAGAAATTTAAGTTCAAACAGATTTATTCCCTTAGTTAAAAAAGAAGGAATATTGTCTCAAAATATTGTTTTTATATAAAGTATCCCCCAAAATATTCAACTAAAAATGTATTGTCCCAAGTAATTAAATTTTCTATTAGCAGTAGCGAATTCGTGTTTTCTCAGCTTAATTTCATTAACAAATTTTAATTTTTCCAATTTTATTTCGTATTTCTAAAAATATTTTTTTGTATTTTGAAGAAAATATATTTATTTTGAATTCATTGTTAGCAGTTAAAATTTTAGTCTAATTGAGTAGTTAAGTAATAAATAGGGTTAAGATGAATTGACTATTAACAAAAGAAACTAAATTTACTATTGATAATAGCAAATTTATCTATACAATGTAAATTCCACACTTGATTACTTGGAGTTGGACCATAGGAGCTAATTTTGCTATTGGTAATAACTAGTCAGTAACCCGTCGGTACCCGATGGTGAATAATTATTATTTTTTGATTAAGTAAATAATTATTCATATGCTTTAATTGATTTTTAAGTAACAATATAAATCGAAACTGATAATCAATGTAGTGGATATTAGGAGTATAATTAATACAGAAAAAAGATGTTGACACATGATGTAACGTGAAAAGCTCTTGAGACAACTATCTCGCCGGCACAAAATCACGGGAGTTTAGGTCCCTGCCTAACCAAAAAACATTATTAAGATTTTAGTGTTACAACTTTGGAAGATGAAAAGATAAGGTTGCAATAGCGTGAGTTTAATAGTGTGTGCCTAAGTGTCAACATAATCTCTTCCATCTCCTATATATTTAAAGAAAAACAAAATAAAAACAAAGAAAATAATAAGAAATTGCAATACTTTTGTTTAACCACAAATTGTGCGACATAAATTCTCAGAGTCTGTCGAAAACTTCCTTGTAGACTACATTCAGTGTCTTGTCATATGTTTGAGCATCTGAATCACAAATAATAACTTTAAGTCCTCTCTTGCTGGTTACTCTGGAAAATGCTACATAAAATTGTTTGTGACTGAAAACAGGTTGTAAAAGATATAGTCCTACATGGGAAAGAGATTGTCCCTGACTCTTGTTGATTGTCATAGCAAAAGAAACGGCAAGTGGAAATTGCCTTCTTTGGAATCTTACCAGAAATTTTGTCACATCTGACGGAGACATTATCATTCTAGGAATAAGCATCTTCATGCCAGCATTCTTTCCCGAAAGCATCTTGGCTTCCACTACGTGCTTACCTACATATATGTAACAAAATTAAGTATTAAATTATATGTATATAAAAACTAAAAAAATTACTGTATTTACCTAATTGAGTGACAATCATTCTGGTGCCGTTACACAATTCAACAACTTGATCAAGATTTCTCAAAAGCATTACTATGCACCCAACCTTCAGCTTAATAATGTGATTTGCCAATCCAGAACACTTAATAGTGTTTAGAAACTCAGGTGAGAATATATCTTCAGCACCATTTTCATCATCCCCATCCTTACAAATAGCATCAGAACTCATATATTCAACTTCGTCTCCCGAAAAGAGTGACATGACATAATCATTTATGTTATCGACAATCTCATTTGTTGGAGCAAGCAGAGCTCTAGTCTGGAAGAATCCTTCGACATCCTTATTTTGCAATAAGTCAGGATATATAGATTCGACTATTTTTGCAATAGGATCTGAAGCCTCACGAATCAATATATCATCAGGAAGGTTAATGTCAATTTCCCCGTCATTATCTTCACCCGCAATCCCATCTCCGACACTCAAGAGCCACTGAGCAAAATCTCTTATCTCTTCGAAATTATGAGAAGTAGAATCACCCTACATTAAGTTAAATATATACAAATTACTTAAATTGAAATAAAAATATTTAAGTAGATGAATAAAGGCTATTTAAAAATTACCTGCAATCTCATATTATGCGTCAATCTGAGAACCCCACAGTCATTCCATATTTTGGATGAACAGAGTGCAGCATGCACAATATCATGCCTACTCCCTTTAGGAATAACATGTAAAATCTGTCTGAAGTCACCACCGAATACAATAACTAAACCACCAAATGGTTTATTGGAATATCTCCCCTCGGGTGTACGAATAATATCTCGGAGGCTACGATCGAGAGCCTCAAAACAATATTTATGAGCCATTGGAGCTTCGTCCCATATAATTAGTTTGGTTTTCTATAGAAGTGCTGCCTCATCCGTACCCGACTTTAGTTTACTGCAAGTTGAGCTCTCGTTTACCTGTATCGGGATACCGAACCTAGAATGCGCGGTCCTACCTTTCGGAAGGAGCAATGAAGCTATGCCACTGGAAGCAACAGGAAGAACAATATCTCTCCTACTCCTTAATGCAAAACACAGTGTTTTCCATAGGAAGGTATTTCCCGTACCACCATAACCATAGAGGAAAAACACACTACCGTTTTCTCGATCAAAAGCCGACATAATCTTATCATAAACACTCTTTTGCTTGGCTGTTAACTGAGGATGTAATCTGAAGTGCTCATCTTTCATCTCATCAATGTCATAAGATGTCTCATCTAGAATGAGCTTATTTATCGAATCACCAATGACATTACCCACCAGTTTAGGCATGTCTTTAAATTTATGGAGACTGCTGCAATTCTCGATCAGTAACTTCTCAATTTCTGCCAAAGCAAGATTCTGGACCTGTTCATTAATTAATTTCAAACCTGAAATTATAAAAAACAAAATAAATATATTAATATAGATAAATATATAGAATCATATTGTATAACTGTAAAGTAGAAATAAAATCATAATTGATATTTATTGTAAAACAAATATGTAAACATGGGACGAAATACCCAGATTATCATGCATCCTCCGATACTTGTACTCTATATCATCAGATAATAAGTGTCAAGTCTTCTCCCATACCTCTCCCGAATTCGACATACTATTAGATAGTAGCAACATAGAAAATTGTCTTCTCAGACTATCGGGCAACCTCCAATGACTCGCTTCTATAATTCCATCAACATATTCCTTGTCATCATCTAATAATCTCAGAGCGTAACATGCAGATTTGAAATCGGGATGAACAACGCGGTTTACAGTTCTCAAATCCTTGAATTCCATGGGACCTGCTACATGATTCAACATTATCCTGAGGTAATACAATTCTCCACAATTTATTGGAACATGATAAATACGCCCCACTGCAAAACGTTTATCTTTCCTCAGACGCCATTCACGTTTAGTTTTATCCCATACGAAATGATGAGGAAATTCACAGTATTTATATTTTCGAGCCTCTGAATGAATACTGTTATACTCCATCTACTTCATAAATTGAGATTCTTTAACTGTCGCTTTATCCAAAACATCAGGAAGAATATCTCCGTCCTTGAAGGGGATACTATGGTCATCCTCCAAGTGAAAAGCCAAGCGCTCAACAGGAGGGGTCCGATAATGTATGTCGAATCCGAAAATCCTCCACATAGCTTCACACGCAGAGACATATTGACAATCAATTTGCCTTTTCACCTCATCATTTTCGATTGCAAGGCATATCCTGTCGGTTCCCTTGTTTATATACTTGAACAAATACTTGATTTCCTTGCTCTGATTTCAGTACTCGATATTTATGTTAGCTTCGTACTTTAGCAAAAGATATGGATTGAATGGGACAAATGAACAATTGTCGAGAGCAACTCCACCCTTATCAATTATGAGACCCCTGTCTCTTCGCCTATATACATGATACCCATTCTCATCTACACGAGTGCGATCATTGAATGATTTAGGGAATTTCTTTGAGCACCTGTTGTGATCCATACACGGAGATTTAGGATTAGCAGCACCACATGGTCCATGCAACATATATTCAGCAACTGCCTCGTATAATCTAGGATATTTCTCCTTGTCAGGAATCTCAGCAATAATCCACTTGTCAATATCTTCAGGATAATGACCCTTATCCTGGCGATTAAGAAAGAGAAGAATATGAGCATGCGGAAGGCCCCTCTTCTGAAACTCCACCGTGTATATAACTGCATGAATCAATTAACAAAATAAGAAGAACATTCTAATAAAAAAAAATATAAATGACAAAACAATAAGATGAAAATAAATAATATTTAAAGATTTACTTACTTGCTTTTGGGGTGTTAAATACTTTGCCTTCCTTGAAATCTGCAATCATCTGATTAAACACCCTGTTTAATACATCATGCCTATCCTCAGGCCTATTGCCATATTTTTTACAGAATCTCGTAATCTCCGGCCATTTAGGATTACACGTAAATGTTATGAAAAGTGACGAATACCCAGTCCATTTACATATAGCGAGAGAATCCTGGTAATTTTGAGAAATCCACCACTGCCCATCGGTATAAGAGGATGGCAATATAACTCGTCTCCCAGATGCTTCGCCGGTATTTCCCCTTACCGATGCATCCGACAGATTTTTATAAGTTTCCATCCGAAGAGTAGGCTGATTATAACGTATCCATTGAAGCCTCTGTGTATCCATCATAACATATGTATCAACCATAAATTGCTGCAGCAACCGACCGCTTCTCATAAGCTGTGATCCTTCTCTTATCCTCTCCTGAAGTCGAAAAGATAAAAACTCTTTTATTGACAAACTTGATCTCTTTGCCCCGGGAGGTTTATTTCTCGGAATGTCTGTGAAATATCCATCTTCACCGTATACAAATAACAGAGGGTAATGTAGAAGAAGGTAAGATTTATCAAATTCATGAATATGTTTCAGATCCCCTTTCTGCATTTCAATAACAATGGCCCTGACATCACCCGAATCATCAATATCACCTTCAATTATAGCAGCGACCTCTGAGGCTGTCGGCATATTAAACGGTTTTCCATCTCTACCCCGCTTTCCTATAAGCCTCAATTTAATATCTTTCTTCATTCCAATATGTGCTCTGGCCATTCTGTACGTCTGTGCATAAGGGTTATGCACATCTATCATATTTTTCAAATCAGCAACAATTGACTCATCGAATGGAGAAGGCTTATCTTTATCTTTCCTGCTTGTGTGAAAGAATCAGACATATAAATAGAAGATAGTCATACAATATATGTAATATATATTATAATTCTCGAATAATTAAATAAAAACGTACCTGAAAGCATTAATTCTATTTTTAACTTCATTATCCGTGTCATAGATATAAAGCTAATAAAAACGGGAGGGGGGTTATGGCCGTCATTAGACAATAAAGAACCTATCATATGATCATTCTTTCCTTTCAATTTAAACGAATAAGGACCACGACCATTGTTTATGCCATGGTCAACTGCACCGGTCATTGAAGTGAATGTGAACATAGAATTGTACGCTCGAATATTGTCTTTATAATTTTTACTCTTTTCATGCTTGTTCTCTAAGAGATCACTCAATAACTTAGGTGGCTGCACTAATGGGTCAATCTGAACTTTTCCATTCATGCAGCATAATGAAAATTTAGGCTGTGTTGATGCTTGTGTACTTTTTAACCTTTCATCATACCAGAACATCGCACCACATTTCGCACATTCGTACTCCAGATCGCCTATATCCCAATAAACTACAATATATTGATAAATATTTAAATTATGTTAGTAATTCATTGGCTATACAGAGAAAATAATAATATAATATATACTTGAGAAAAATAATAATAATAATAAACACCTGTATTATATTGTTCGTTAGAATCTTTTTGCTTTCTACCTACGCGCACTTTCTTGGATTTTTCCTTCTGATTTATTAACGACTCACTTGTTGTCGTATGCATGCGATAATTATTTATTAACGCGGATTTCGTATACAAATGGAATATATGACTTAGTATTAATGAAATATTTTATCATAAACTATTGAATAATAATTTGTAATAATAAATAGTTTTATTTAAAAATATCGAATGTTGATCAATTAAAAAAAATCATTACCTAAATTCATAGTAGGAGATAATAATGTTGTATTATTTGCTACTGTTACATTATTTGTTCCTACAATGTCAAAAGAATATTGAGAACGATTAATATATTTATTTTAACTCTTTAAAATATATAGTTGACTAATAAATCAAACATACTCCCTCCGTCCTAATCTAAATGTCCAAACTTTTCATTTTGGGCGTCTCATTTAAAATGTCCCATTTTCAAAAAAGGAAAGTTTTTTTCACTATTTCACCCACTCATTCTCTCTCCTACTTTACTTTTACACTCACAACATTCTCTCTCCTAACTATTCACCCCACTCATTCTCTCTCCTATTTAATTTTTCATACTCACAACATTTAAACTTTTTCTCTTTCCTACCTCACTTTTTCTCTTTCCTACCTCACTTTCCTTAATTCTCGCGCCGGACCCATTTTTGGACATTTAGATTGGGACGGAGGGAGTATAACTTACCATATATAGGATTGTTTGTCATTAATTCAACTTCCATTGCAGAACTGAATCCATCAACATCTAAATTTACCTTTGAAGATTCCAAAATAGAAGCAACTACCTTTCTTGATCTCCCGATTTTTCTTTTCCCACCGTCTTTTAACAAATTTGTCGTAATAGAATCTAAAGAAAAATAAATAGTTTTTCTCGGTCGTCCAATTTTTTTTTGGCTCAAGGAGCGTGCCGTGGAAAGTGTTATGTACACTTGATGCTATTCTCGTAAATTTAGCTGAATAAGAAAAATAATTATTCTTTAATAAAAGATTATTAAGAAATTAAAAATAAAAATAAAATAGGAAAAATATTGTAAATTAACAAAGAAAATCATACATATAGATCCACGGTCGTGACTTAAATTAGGAGTAAGATTTTCATTTGTATGGTTCACACCAATACCTATATATCAAGTATTATTATCTTAGATCTAAATTAATTAACAAATTTATATAAAAAAATCACATTATATATATATATATATATATATATATATATATATATATATATATATATATATATATATATATATGTATGTATATATATATATATGTATGTATATATATATATGTATGTATATATATATATGTATGTATATATATATATATGTATATATATATATATATGTATACATATATATATATATACATACATATATATATATATATACATATATATATATATATATATATATATATGTATGTATATATATATATATGTATGTATATATATATATATATATATGTATGTATATATATATATATGTATGTATATATATATATATGTATGTATATATATATATATGTATGTATATATATATATATGTATATATATATATATATATATGTATATATATATATATATATATGTATATGTATATATATATATGTATATGTATATATATATATGTATATGTATATATATATATATATACATATATATATAAACAATTTTTTTTTTTAGAATTTGTCTTTATAATGAAAATACTTCAAAATTGACAAAATTCAATAACATATTACCTTGAGCCGTAATACAACTTTGATGATTACTCGATGAAATCAAATGACTACCCGATGATAAGTCCACTAAAAATAAAAATAAATTCATTTAAAATGATAGTAAAAAAATAAATATAAAATCATGCATTCTTATAATTTAATTTATACACATGATATTAATGGATATGCTAAAATAATAATAAAGTGAATAATAAAATTACCATTAGAAATATCCGCCAATGGTAATCGTTGAGAAGATCGTTGTGATAAATTAATGGAATCGTTGTCCACATCAGTAAGATGCGTTTTTCTTTTCATAGATGATCTATACATTTGTATAATCTAAAAAAACCTCAAATATTAATGAACATATATTTAGATAATTTTAATAATTTAACAACAGTCTAAAAAAAATAAAAATAAAATAATAAATCATATACTCCCTCCGTCCCAGCTCAGTGGAGACTTATTTCCTTTTTGATTTATCCCAGCTCAATGGAGACAACCCAAAATGGAAAGAAATTTTCACTATTTTCCTCACTCAGTCTCTCTCCAACTCCATCTACTCTATTTTTACACTCACAACACCAATCAAATCACTATTCCTCTCACTCATCATCTCTCCTATTTAATATATCCTGCTCACAACACTTTCATTATTCCTTAATCGGTATGCCCAAATTTTTGGTCTCCACTGAGCTGGAACGGAGGGAGTATAATATATAGAAAAATAAGTTATAAATTTTATTTATTAAAAAAATTTAAGACGAAATTTTACATTGTATAAATATAACTTTTGTAAAAAATTAAAATAAAAATATAAAACATAAAAATGAAATAGTGGAATGGGATATTTGCTAACACTCCATTTAATCTAAGACAATATTATAGAGAGAGGGCAGAGCCTCTCTCTCTAAAAAACAAACAGAGCCACCACCGTCCACCACCGCCACCGCCACCGCCACCACCATCGTCGTCCTCCGCCACCATTGTTGTCCTTCGTCACCGCATATATTCGTAACACCGCCTTCCATTTCTCTCTCTCTTGTTACAACTTATAAATCTCTCATGCCATGGACACCATCGGTTCGGATCAATACCCCGCCATCCACCCATCACTGAAATCATTTGAAGTCTTCTTCAAATTTCAGGTATTCGTCTCTCGCCCTTCTCTTTCTCTTCTTTTTATTGTGTGCGTCTCTCTATAAGAATACACATATCTGTGCTTTTTTTATCGATTATGTATGTTTTGGTTTATATTTAGACATTGACATTCAGATCTAGTTTTGTGTTCGATTTTGTGTTCGGTCCAGATATGGGTTTGATTTGATTTCGAATGTCTAAATTATGGAAACTCAGATTTAGGTTTGCTTAAGATTTTTATTTTTATTTTGATTTTTTTTGGTGATTTTATACATATTCGTATTTTAAGAAACTCTGGATGAAATTTTTATAAGAAACTCTGAATGGTAATTTTTTATTTTATACATATTCGTATTTTTTACTTAGTTTGGAGATGAAGTACAGTAACTGTTGCAGAAATTATTTTTGTTGGGTGTCTTATTGGAACTTAGAAGAGTCTGTTAAGCCTTTTATTTTGTTGCTTGGGTTTTTAGATTAAAAATAAATGCTTGCTGAATGCCTTCAGCAAGCATAGAGCTTCTCCTATTGCCTTGTATTCTCCCAATTAGCCACTCTTAAATTAAATTGGGTAATTTCGGTGGGAGTTGTAATCTTAAAGGAATATGGGAGAAATTATAAATTGAATAGTGGAGTAAAGTACTTTAATACATCGTAAAATTAATCTTTTGTTGCTATCTATTCTCACTAACGAAATCGTTCCATTATCGCGCAGGTCACTGTTGCAATCCTTCAGCTTTAAGGTGCGCTCTCATTCATCAGAGGGATAGCGGATATGATAATATTTCAGTTCTTACACATTTGAGCGGATTTGTTTTGTTCTGATTCAGGCACTTCTCTCTCTCTCCCCAGTTGTATTTGAACTGATTGACCATGTATGTTGATTAATTCGTTCAATCCCTTCTCGATGATTGCATTTGTCGGTTTTTTTATTCTTTCTTTTGTTTAAGGTTATGGATTTCCCGATTCCCTCTTATTAACGTTACAACACAGTTTAGGTTCTATTGAAACAACATTTTACAGAGCATTGAAACAACATTTGACAGTCCCTCTTATTAACGTTATATTACATGACAACTGAAAATTATTATGATGGGTTAGCATGACATTGGGGTTTAACTGAAGAATAGGAAAAATATGCAAATTTAACTTTTGACATTATTGTTGTGTTTATCAAAAGAGAGAAAAATTATGGGGAGGTAGATATGGAGTTGTTTAAGATAGTAAGTTGCAAAAATTGGGGTTATAAGGGACTTCCACAAGATCAGTTGAAATATCTATGTTTTTATTTCTATTTACATTGCTTCAACTAAAAATGACAACCACTCTATTAAACTTCAAAAATTGTTCATGAAAGCATGAAACAATGATTCCACCTTTTTTATTATGGATGTTGGATGGAAATGTGGGAATGGTTAGTGGTATGAAACTAAATAATAAACTGCTTCTCCCCCATCAAATCACAATTTCATATCTCAATCTTCAACCCTCAATGCATCTTACTTCTTTCAGGTAAATATAATTTGTTTCTTTTAGATACTCATTTTCTCTGCTTTTTGCACTGTCTTTCGGTATAGATCCATCGTCATTCAGTTTGTATCAGATTATGTGAAAGGATAGGGGATTTAGGGGAAATAGATAGATGTTTTTTATTATGTGTGTGGGGGGGGGTGATTAAATGAGTCTTCGTTATAAGCTTTTTTTTATAGTAACAAATGAGACTAATTATAATGATAAAGATGAATATTTCTCTTTTGTTTCTCAATTTCTAAAACTTAGACATCTTTCTTCCTTTTCTGTTTAGCTTGAAGCCCAAGCATGGGTTGGACTTTTCTGTTACTCGCTGTCAAAGAAGTTCTTTAAAAGGTATTGTTCGGTGTGTTTATATTATAAATTACATGAATTTTTTGTTAATGTACAGTGTTAATTACTTATCATGTTGAATTAGTTTTAATTACTTATCATGTTGAATTTCTGCCTTTCTTTTTTGCATCTCTCAATAAAAGTTTTGCGTGAGATTTTATTTGAGACGGAGATTATTTTTCATTAGTTGTATTTTCATCTTTTGAATTACATTTGGGAAAAATTAATGAAAGTGCTGAATAATGTAATATTTTTCATTTCTCTTTAGCATTTAAAATTTCTTGAGATTTCATGAATATAAAATTTTCAAAACTTGGTGATTTGTATTTTGTATAAAGTTAAATTGTGTGCTACATATGTACACGTGGTATAATTATTTGCTTCATTTGTATATGCACTTACACTTCTATTATCATATTTGTTTCAATAATTTTCTTATACTTTACGTCCCCTAATTTTTATAAATAATTAACTATCAACATACTAAAAACAATAACAATAAATAACTATGTATACAGATGAATACCCTATTAATTACAATTGATCATTATTAAAAAAGTAAATAAAAAATAAAAAAGTACCTTTAAACTTTTGAGACTGGAAATAAGTAACACAGTAAAAGGTTGATTGAATCTCTTAGCTCCCGAAGAACTTATACATCATCTGGATATTCCAAAGTCAAAATAATACACTACAAGAATCATGGTTTTTAGCCACGGTCGTCGGACCGTGGTAAATAGAGATAAAACCGTGGCTAATAGTATTTACCACGGTTTTGTCACGTGTTTACGTCCGAGGCTTTTGTGAGCGTCGCTTATACTGTTCTACGTTTTCAAAACCGTGACAAATAGTATTTGCTACGGTTATGGTCACGGTTAAAAACCGTAGCACAATAAGTGTGATATATGTTATTTTTTTATTTTTCATGGTTGTTGTGACATTTTAAAACGGTGCAATTTGTAATACTTGTGACAATTTGAAACCGTCATAGAAGTTATGTGCGACATATAAATCATTATTTGTATTGGTAATTAACGTGGCAAATGATACCATAATGTGTGTTTTTCATATTTATAACACAACTCAAAACTGTGATATATAGATTTTTTTTTTAATTATAAAACCTAGTGTACTATATATTCATTGTAATACATTTAGTAGCAATAAAAGAGTTAAATGACCATTTTAACCGTAATGCATAAATTTTCATAAAAATCCACAAACGGTGATACAAGTGCTTAAACAAAAATCCTAAATAATTCATTCTAGTAAGTCAAATCTAACAACTATTTATAACACATTTGCTACTATTTAGCATTTGTCTGAAGTAAAACATGTACAAAAGTGTAATCATGGCCATAATCTTGTCTAAAACATCAAAGTTTTGAAGTTGAAGTTGATGTTGAAGATCAAAGAGACATCATCAAGGCTCCAATCCTGTCATGCGTATACAGAAAAGCAAATCTTCATAAGTAGTGAATGAATATCGTTGATAATTGAAAACATAAACAAAATCACGAGTACTTCATATTTAGATTTAAAACAAATGGATAATAATTACTAATCGATGACATGACATATTATAATGCGACAAAAGTTCATATAGATCTTGTTCATTTCTATCAGCACAAAACATACCAGCTGGCCATGACAGTGGTGAAAAAAAACTGTGAACCATTAGAATCCGGCCCTGAATTTGCCATCGACACCACACCTGCAACAAATTATAAATTTAGAAACCCGATACCAAGAAACTAATAGTGAGTCATCAGGGATCAGTAGGAGAAATGACAACTGTACAAAGAGCACGAAAGTTCTCTACAAAGAAAGAAAGAGGGAATATCAATCAAAATTATGATTAATACCTTAAGTAAAACATATTGAATATATAGACAGTAAAATATCGCCTGAGCCAAAAAAAGGACAACGACAATAATAATACCAATAGTGAGTCATCAGGGATCAGTAGGAGAAATGATAAGATGAAAAATGGTATCTAACTGTGCTATGTTTTAAATATTGAGCTAGCAAAATCAGGAAAATTTTAGAAGAAGGGGCACTACTTTATCTGGAAACCTTAGTCAGTAATTTATTTGCAATACCCACTATGCATAACAAACAAATTATTGAATGCCTGATGAAAATTGAGCCTGGAGAGGAAAATAAAGGCACATGCTATAAATGGTACCTCTTAAACATGTCCCCGAGACCACCATACTCTTTCAGAGAAATTCTACACAGAGCTAGGATATACAATGCCCACGCCAATGACCACACAAAGAAATGTACAACCCGTCTCGATGAGAAAAGAGTTAATTCATGGTGATTCATTTGTTGGTTCCGCATGCTTGGAACAGCTGCCACTTGGTAGGCTATTTGAATCCTTGGAGTCTTTGCTTTGCTGGATCAATTTCCTTGGAGGTGCATCTGGGCCATAGCCTAAAATAAGAACCACCTAGAACCAGTGGATAGAGGGGGGAACATATATAGAATAAGAAGTTGATAGCTTGAATAATAAGGATTGACATTTCATATATATCACATGTAATAACCAGAAAAACACCAGAAATTGAATACCGGTATGACTAGGACTGCAGGATAAAGAGACAAATGTGAGGCCAAGACCCATCCAAAAGCCGCTAATGGAGCTAATCCTGTAATAATCAAATCCAAAGTATTCAGAAGGGAGTAACAAGACTACGAAACACTTGGCCATCAAAAATCTTCAAACTAATTTTCACATTTCTTACTTAATAACATTATTGAGTTGTTGCAGATGATATTATCTAATAAAATGTTATATGCAGAAAGAAGACACATGAAAATGCAACATATCTAAAATTCCCTTTTATGAAAAATGGGTGGAGCTAAGGGATCAAAAAAAAATTGCCATTTGTAACTAGGGAAGAATTTTCCAGCTTCTTACTCTTACAGGCTCCATAAAGGGACAAAGCAAAGAAATTGCCATTTGTAACTAGGGAAGGATTCCACAAGTACACAAGACCAGCGATATCTCCAGATGATAAAATCTCTACAAAAAAGTACTCAGGCTTGTCAAGGGACAAAGCAAAGAAATACACCTTATAAATTAATATGATGGGAGTTTTGAAGGCCTCGGAGAGTAAGATTGATTAACCTGAATTCTCTAAGGTTCTGCCAAGGCCCAGTGATTTCAAATTTTGACAACAAGCCACTCGCAGACTCTGGCCGGTTGATCGAATAAGTGTTGCAGTAATAAGGTAGGCGATGACAAAAACCAAACTGTATCCAAAAATATGTTGACATTAACTATGTAACTAACAAAACATAAGCATAAACTTTTAAGAAACGAGACCAAAGAAGAGGGAAGAAATGGAATACTTAAAATAAATAGTGTTCCCTCCAGGAACACCTAGGGAATAGCCTTTATCTAAGTAGGAGCCATGAGCAATAACCCCTATTGAAGAGGTGACATGCTCTAAGGTGGTCCAACACAATAGCACCATTTTAACAAATTTAACAGAAATTGCAGCTATCAGATTCATAATGTAAATGATCAGAGGTAACATGGAACCATTTTAACAAATACGGAGTATAACAGAAAATAACCAATAGACAGGAACAAAAAAAAAAACTCAACAAATAAGCCAGTCCGTACCAAGGGCACATACTTATCTTTGTGGAATTTTGAAGAAGTAACCAGTTGTCTATTTCAGAAATGAAAATGAACAAGGATAAAGGGAGGCTTTATATGGCTTATTAACAAATTCACTACCAATCTACAATACAGATAAACAGAAAGGTTGTCCCCAAGCTCATAGTTAAAACAGTTTTTGATACATTTCAAAGTAAACAAGTCTGGCACTCATGCATCCTTACTAGATAAAACAAAATGCACCTGGAAGTATCAAAGTTACATAGTCCTCCTATATAACCTTCTATGATTGTAGTACTCTTAGCATTTAAGAGGTTTCCCACAAAAGATATGTTTCTTGTATTGGCATCCATGATCACATGCATCTTTGTATTGCTCATGAACAAGGTTTTACAGCATGTTTCCAAGGTTAAAGTACACATTATTTTCTCCCTCTTTAATCCGCAGTTGTTCATCTCTTTATTTCCATTATTCTCGCACTATATCCATAAATTTCAAGTAGGAACAACAAGAGGCTGTACCGTGTAGATTTTCTGAGTATACTATAGACTCGACCATTTGTGAGGTTATGAACATGAGTCCTCCTTCCCACTCTCTTCTATTCCACCTCTTGGCCCGTCACAAGCACCGTGCATATATTAATCTTGAATGGCTGAAGGGAAATTTTAATAATTTAAATAAAATTATATGCAGCTCAACTTAGATGGTTATGCTATCTATGCATGCTGACTACTGGACTTGGCCATTTCATAAATAATAAGCTGATTGAAGAATTCGCAGAAAATTAGTAATATTTTAAGCAGATGATAAACAAGAATCATTAGATTTGTATGATTGTAACTTACCCAAGTGATAGTTCCGATAGTTTACCTATAGAATGGAGAGGAAGGGAGGAGCAAGAGAATGCAGAGGCCGGGTTCGTAAGCACCATCTACGTGGACTGCTAGGCCTAGGATTTTCATTAAGCTATAAACACCAACAACATTCCCACTCTTCCTCATCCCATCAATAAGACTTGACATAGTCGCCTCCCTAGGTACAAATCCCAAGCCCACCATTTCATTAATCAAAGTTCGAGCGATCTCAAACTTTGATGCTTTGCAAAACCTCAATATTAAAGTGCAATAAGTAACCGCATCAGCTTTCAAGCCCTTGAGACCCAACAAATTCTTAACTTCCAAGGCTTCCTCAGCATTCTGACTCTTACACAGCCCATGAATCAACACATTATACATAACTACGTTCACTTCACACCCCTCAAACTGCAACATTTCCTTTGCTCTTATCAAAATCCTTCAGCTCACACAAGCATCGTATCACCGCAGAGTATATATAAACATTCGCCTTAATACCCAAATTTATCAAACAACTGCAGTGCAATATCGAACCGCCTAATTCGAATCAACCCGTTCAAAACCTCACTAAAAGTCCTAACCTCAGGCATTATTCCACATTCCCTCATGTTTATCATTAATTAAACTCCTTACATGATCAAAATTCAAGGCCGAGAATCGAGATATTCTACTGCAACCACAACCAGAATGCATACACAGCCATATATCTTACTTCATACACTTGATTCACTAAAATCACTCAAATCAATACAAAAAGACACTTTTAGAACCGACATTTTAGCAGTCTTATATTTGCAATTAGGCAGTAACTTATTAACCGATAAAATCTGAATTACATATGCCTAACGCAAGTGTAAATGTACAAAATAGCATACGGTTCATCAAATTCAAACTTAGTTCCTACTTCATCTACCAATTCAAGTTAAAGCAAGTAAAGTTTAGGTGATCATCAATCGAATATATTATTCAACAAGATATAAACAAATTCAATTGCATAAGGCGAGTGCACGAGATTAAAATACTACATAAAAATATTTAATCAATAAATGTTAATGCATTTGTAGGACATTAGAAGCGTAAAGTAACAGTATTGCCTGTTGTGCGAAGAAACTAATCTATTATTGTACGTAGCTTCATTGTGACAATGGCGACAATCATAGATCTCATTACAGCAAGGAGCTCTAATCTTGCATCTTCTTCTATAGTGCTTGCATCTAACACATCCACAAAACAAATCAATTTAAAACCATTATTCCATCAATCCCACCAAAGAAATGCATAAAGAAACATGCTCATATTAACAGATCACTAGCAATACTTCATTTTTAACATAAAATCAAACTAAACCCACCAATAAAATTAGTCAAAAATTCAAACTTTAGATATACCCATCAATGAATCACAAGTCTAATACCATATTTTCACACCAAATCGATTACCTTCAAGAATATTTTCGCGTATGAAGATTTCTAGGGTTTGCGCTGAAGGTTTCGTTGTTGAAGTAACTGCGCCAATACGCCTATGCGCCAACACGATACGAAGTGGAAACTGATTTCGGTAACCTAATTAATTTAGAATTCTAGGAGGAATCGAAATTCAGATTCCGATTTGGATTTGGATTGAGAGGGAATTTGTGGAGGGAATTCGGAATTTTGAGAGGGAATTTTGGGAGGGGAATTTGGGGTTTTGGCGTGATTTGGATTCAAGAAAGAATTTGGGATTTTTGGGAAAGAATACGCCGGAGCTGGAGCTTTGGATTTGGACTTGGACGTAAAAATAAAAAAAATAAAAATAAAAAAAATTAACGGGTAAACCTTACCACGGTCTACTGTTAAATCGGTGCAAAAAATAATTAATTGCTACGGTTAAAAAAACCGTGGTTTATAGAAAATTATTTGTCACGGTTAACGGACCGTGACAATTAAAATGTGACAAAAATACATTTTTCTTGTAGTGATATTCACATCAGAAGAATGATACTTTTATTGGATGATCCGAATAATGATTTATGATTGTTAAATAGACTTCAGAAGAAGGTTGATACTTTTATCATAAAATAAGCTAGATAGTCATAATATACCTATGAGCGACATTGAAAACATAACCTGAAATATTTCAATTCTATGTTTTGAAAACATAACAATAGTCTGATTTCTATTTTGCAGGTGAAATTGTTGCGCTTGCATGGATCTTATCAGTTTAATCAGCTAGGGAATCGTGATGTTAGTAAGAACTTTGAGTATTATTTTAACAAAGTGAATGTTAATCTTAACTCGTCCTGTGAATAAGCACAATAGTATACATATTTAGATACCGACCTCTGATTCTTCAAGCAGGTAATGATCATATGATATCAAAGAGGATTTTATGTATATCATTTAAATTTCTCATAGGCTTCCTGAATTATTAATCTCATTCAATTGTGTAGTTTCTGTTGGACAATTGTGTAGGCTTCTCAAGAACTTAACGAAAAACTTGACAGAAAATGATAACGGAGATTGGAAACAAACAAAATTAAGTCGAGTCTTGTATTAAATACAATCTCCGTAAGAAGTTATTGCCCCGCACAGGTGCTTACGGTTTGAATGGCAATCTTCTAGTAAGATAAAACGACTTACAAGTAAATGATAGGAGCACTCCAAATCAATTACTCTAACGAACAACACTTTGTTTTGAACTTTGAACTTTGAAGGATTTGATGCAACAATATGCCAATGATTTGGGTATGTTAATCTATCTTACTAGAGGGTAGGGAGGCTCAAATGTCTGTGTATGTGTATTGAAATTCGGAGGGGAAGTATATAAAGAGAGTCAAAGGGTTTGGTGGCTTTTCCCTTGAAAAGTCACAACTTTTCGGGTATAACAACACTTGCACGGCCGTGTCCAATGAACTGCACGGCCGTGCAAGGCAATATGCACGGTCGAGTTCATGGCTCAGCACGGTCGAGTGGCAAGGAAAGGCACGGTGCACGGCCGTGTCCTAGACACTTGCACGGCCGTGCAGAAGCTTCTTCAGCCTGCTCGTCAGCCCTTTAGCCACAACAAGTCCACACCAATTTTGGGACCAACCCAAAACACACTTTGACCCAATATTTAAGTTACAAATCATTTGTCATTAATTTCTCATTCACACGGAAATGATTTTGAGACATTAAATGAGTTATATAATCTACAACAAATGTAGATTACCATTTGTAACTAGTTTCGTTAACAAATAACGAACTTTCGTTAGAAACCTAGGTCAACGTTAAGTTAAACTTAACTTTCCGTTACCCATTTCCAACAATCCCCCACATGAATGACAATTAATGCATGTATGCAATTTCGTCCAAAGTTCCGGCGAACTATTATTACATCGGGATAGATAGCTTGTGGCCTTGAATCTTCCCTAGTGAAATATTATCGGATATACTAGCCATTTGGTAGCGAGTCGCTTTGAACCAAAGGATCTCGGGTGTATATCAAGACAATAATATTCACATAATGATAGCTCTAACAATTGTTGTTCTCACGTTTTTGTCCATTTTGGCCCTGGATCGTATCTCATTCATAAGCGTTCATTTAGAGGCGAACTTATTACCTCTCGCTTTATATAGGTGATTCTCACTATAAGGAGTATCATGCACTACTCCACCCGTAGGTATAGAAATCATTAAAAGTTTTCTCAACTTATCCTCACCACTGCTGCATGTGCTAGTACTTGGACGTTCTGGGAATGAGTATTCAACATCTCTAGGTTAATAAACCGAGTTGTTGTTTCCAAGTAACTCTACTAGAACTTATAACTTAGTTGTCTCATTGAACCAAGGGCCTGGGATCTCCATTTCTCAAGGTTGAGTGTCCGCTATAAGTTCTTTTGTTGTGGGTTTTTAAACCCATTCCCCTTAACAGTTTATACAGTTGATCTTTATTACTACCCTTAGGTAGACGGATCCGAATTTGACTTCACATGGCTAGTTGTGACAGTCGCATTTTGAGATCAATTGTACTATGGTAGTGTGTCTAAGACCATTATGTCTAGACTTACCATGACGTTCTACACCTTTTCCTATTTTTCATTGTCGTCACAATGCCTTAGGTCATGTAGACACAAGCTTATTCCACGAAGGAGTATCTTCCAAGACCATTCAACTTACATAGAAATTGTAATCTTTAATCATAAGTATATCTTTAAGTACACCAAGCACTATGATTATACTATTCCGGTGATTGATTATAATTACAATTAGACCTTTAGTCTATCTAGAATGATCAGTCCCTTCGAGTGATCAAATTCTTCTATCGGTCAGTTTCTTCAAGTGGTTATTATCTCTGTACCGTTTCGACTTCCCAAATATTCAGTATCTCTAAGTGGTTTGACCTCCTTAGAGTCTACTTTCCAGGAATCTACTTTACAGAGAATACCCCTCAAGAATCTATTTGAACATTCGAAGTACTTTCTTTTCAAGATAATGGAATTGTGATAGGACAATCCTTCTGATGTTCTAGAAATCTTTATTTCTAATATGACATCGGCTAATCCCATATCTTTCATGTCAAAGTTCTGTTTTAACATGTCTTTGGTATTCATGATCAATTCATGACTACCATTGTTATCCACGTAAGGACAGACTATTAACAAATGATTCAGATGTTCCTTTAATGTATGTAGACACATTTGTCACATTCATTAATCTTGAATCCATTTGATAACATAGTTCTATCGAACTTCTCATGCCACTGTTTAGTTGCTTGTTTAGTCCATATGAATACACAAGTAGATCCAACACGGTTGTGCGACATAGAACGCTTGTGTCATTTGGGATAATCTTGCATACATCATCATGTCCTTTTGACAACTATCCTGGCTTTATACTTATCAACAGATCCATAAGCTTTATACTTTCTTTTAAGAATCCAATTGCAACCTAATGGTTTGCAACTTGGAGGGAGATCTACCAATTCCCAAGCATTATGAATTTTTATCTCACTGTTAATAGCCTCTTTCCAGAACGAACTATCCGGACCAGATAATGCTTCCTTAACAGTTGCTGATTCGTTTTCCAACATAAATGATAGAAAATCAGGACCGAAAGACTTTTCCACTCTTGCCCTTTTACTACGTCTAGGTCCTTCATCTTCCACTTGAGATGGACCGTTTGTAGTCTAATATTTGAAGGTTTCATCCTTGGTACATCTAGTTTTTGCAACCCAACGGTTTGCATAAGGAAGATCAACCATCTTCCTAGTAGAGTAGGATGAATTTGTCCTTCAACTGTATCTTGTTTTCTTCTTCTTATTAAGAAAATCACTTACAGATTCTATAAATTTTCTTTTATACATTTCCTATCATTTCAAGGAAGTATATTCTTTAATGAATATAACGTGTCTTGCTTAAGTATTTCTACTTTAGCCAAATACCCCCACATTTGAGGTATTTATAAAACGGCTTATGAATATTTCATAATTCGTCATCATTGAATATTTCCTTTCTAAGGATCCATTTGTAACCCAATGGTTAGCATTATGGAGGAAGATCAAATAACTTCCAAATATATAATGATCCATTCTTTTAACTCGTTAACATTTAACAGCTCATAATACTAGAAGTTCATATCAAATAGAACTTATGTATTTAGCTTGTACCCCCACACTTGAGGTGTACCTCCACATATCAAATATTTTATGAATATCCTAATTCATATTTAATATTTTCCTTTTATGTGAAGTCATTTAATTGTAATAACCATGTTATCTACAATGTATTTCATCTCCTTGAGATGAACCGACGACATAGTCATAACTATGTTTTAAGTGAGGTCTCTTCAACCATTTTCCTTGGTTGAAGAATACTGCATTGCCAATGGAAACGTAATCCATGGTTTTTGGGTCCTATCTTAATTTCTTTAGGTTTAGATATTTCTACCTTTGCTAGGTATACCCACATAAGACGGAACTTATCAATAAGGAGTTCACCATCTCCTTAAAAGTTCTATCTTCCTTTTTCAATTGATTTGAGTGAGCAAGAAGCATTCGTTTGATAAATAAGTATCAGCGTCCCAACAATTATTTTTCAAACGGTACTACATACTAACCACCTCTATCACTACGAAATTCTTAATTGTTCATTAAGATGAATCACAAACCTTATTGTTTACTCAAAACTTTAAGGTTTTACTTTTACTTTTCCAAAAGATGAACTTTGCATTATCAAATGCAATCATTAATAGAAGTAAAGAACTATCTATTTACTGTTTCTGGTTTGAACTGATTTCTACAAAAGAAATCACAATTGTTTTTGCGAATCAAATTTCATTTTAGGTAGTAATTTTAAATTAACTCGTCGACTTAGTGAATTTAAATTTACACGACCTAAATGAACACGCCATAACAATTGGAACACTTCAAACCAAGTAAATAAAATCTGAAATTTTATTCTTCGCACTTAGGCGGATAAACAATTACAATTTAAGGAGTCCTTCAACAAGGTACCCTTTACTAACACAACAACCACTTTTGGTCAATTCAATCTTATGCCCCTAGGCTAAGTTGATCAAAGTCCAATGGAACATTTCTATCTTCATTCACATTGGCTTGAAGAGGGTTTCCATCTTGGTTGTTGATTCTAGGATGTCGACATTCCCTAGCCATATGCCCGGGTTTGCCACAATTAAAACAACCACCTTTAACCTTCTTGGCGGTCCTCTTCACTTTCCCGGTGTTCTTTCTCTTGTTTCCGGTACTTCTTTCCACCAAGTTCACTTGCGGTCTTTTAGTCACAATACACATAGTATTGTGCATCTCGAGAAAGTCCCAAAGTTCTCTCGCGGTCTTTATGCCACAACACACCTTGTATTGTGTGTAATCCAAGCCATTAAGAATATAATTGCGACACAAGAAATCGCCGTGATTCCAAGTATCCAATTCATTCTTTGCTTTGGATTCATCCTCGTCGGATATCAATGGTGGATATTCCCAAAGAAAATGCACCAATTTTAATGTTGTCAAATAGACCAACATTTTCTGTTGCCACCTTTTAAAGTTCATCCCGGTAAGAATACCCGGTCTTTTCGCATGTACGAACACATGAGACGGAGGGAGAGCATTAAGAGGTGCAACCCTTGAGGTTGTACGTGAAGGAGGTTTCTTACCATGAACCGGGTGAGACGGTGTAACATTGTAGAACGTAGCGTCACCTTGAGAAGGAGGCGTCACATTCCCTTGACTTGATTCTGTGGAGTCTTTCTCGTTTGCCATCTTGAAGATCTTGAAGAAGCGTAGATAACTTCTTACGATTGTTGGACAATTGTGTAGGCTTCTCAAGAACTTAACGAAAAACTTGACAGAAAATGATAACGGAGATTGGAAACAAACAAAATTAAGTCGAGTCTTGTATTAAATACAATCTCCGTAAGAAGTTATTGCCCCGCACAGGTGCTTACGGTTTGAATGGAAATCTTCTAGTAAGATAAAACGACTTACAAGTAAATGATAGGAGCACTCCAAATCAATTACTCTAACGAACAACACTTTGTTTTGAACTTTGAACTTTGAAGGATTTGATGCAACAATATGCCAATGATTTGGGTATGTTAATCTATCTTACTAGAGGGTAGGGAGGCTCAAATGTCTGTGTATGTGTATTGAAATTCGGAGGGGAAGTATATAAAGAGAGTCAAAGGGTTTGGTGGCTTTTCCCTTGAAAAGTCACAACTTTTCGGGTATAACAGCACTTGCACGGCCGTGTCCAATGAACTGCACGGCCGTGCAAGGCAATATGCACGGTCGAGTTCATGGCTCAGCACGGTCGAGTGGCAAGGAAAGGCACGGTGCCCGGCCGTGTCCTAGACACTTGCACGGCCGTGCAAAAGCTTCTTCACTCGCTTCGTCGGCCCCTTTAGCCACAACAAGTCCACACCAATTTTGGGACCAACCCAAAACACACTTTGACCCAATATTTAAGTTACAAATCATTTGTCATTAATTTCTTATTCACACGGAAATGATTTTGAGACATTAAATGAGTTATATAATCTACAACAAATGTAGATTACCATTTGTAACTAGTTTCGTTAACAAATAACGAACTTTCGTTAGAAACCTAGGTCAACGTTAAGTTAAACTTAACTTTCCGTTACCCATTTCCAACAGTTTCTTATCGGCAATAAATTTGCTTCGGGAAGCATAGTAGGATATACAGAGGGGTGTACAAACAGAATGATGTTGCAGTTAAGCTTATTAGTCAGCCTCAGGAAGATGGAGATTTGGCTGCTTTGTTGGAGAAGCAGTTTACTTTTGAGGTTGTGTTAATTTTCTGCCTCTATCATCCCAATATCATCACTATCACTGTAAGTTCTTATTCTTGCTGTATTTTTTTCGTTATTTGCTTAATGTTTAATTTGATTGTGCCGCCATCGTTAAATTTAGATGATTCTCATTGTTAAAATATCGAGTTGTTTCCAGTTTTGGTATATTTGTTTTGTTGGGAAATGGTTGATGTAGTGTCACATGTGATTTTGATTATGTTTGATTGTTTAAATTATGCGTGTCTTCTGAAGTGATGGGGGCATATTTCCCTCGAATCTTTTGTGCTAGTGAGTAATGATTGAGTTTATTTGTTTGTAAACATAAGAATATCTTTGGTTGGGGAAAAAAGGAAATTAATTAGCAATCTAATGTATGTGAAATTTGATAAATTACACATTTTATTCTCGGTAGGTAGATGTTTGTTGTCGTGGTGCGGTGGTTGCTTTGCTGTTCTTCAGCAAGGAATCAATTTTTTGCTGGTTTTTGGCATCATTTTGATGGTTCGTGGCAGTTTTGGGTTATGTTTTTGGCAGCTTTATTCAATGGGCAGGAAATTAATTAGCAATCTAATATATGTGAAATTTGATAAATTACACCTTTTATTCTCTCTCTCTCTCTCTCTCTCTCTCTCTCTCTCTCTCTCTCTCTCTCTCTCTCTCTCTCTCTCTCTCTCCTACTATGAACTGTTATTATTATGTATTAAAAGGAAAGGTTTAGCATTGCTTTTGAACACTCATATTCCTTGATATGAACATGTTCTCTCGACCAGTATGTTTGTTGCTTTTATTTTTTAACAGGCAATATAGGTGTAAGTGTAACACAGTATGTTCCCTGTTCTTGATTTTTCTTTGAGAATGGTTTCAAAATTTAATTTGTAAAATATGTATAAACACATTCAGAAAATTTTGCATAAACCTTTATATTCTTCTGGGCTGCTTTATATACTCTGCATGTGCAAAACTCTGCAGGTTTTCATGCTCTTATCCAGTATCAACAGCGCCAAAGTGCAGTTTCTGCTAGAAATTCCCTTCAGGTATGTGCTTTATTGGGTACTCCAAGGTTTTCCTGCTTATTAGGGTCCTGCCCAAAGTGGGTATTTCTTGGAGCTCTTAAATCCCTACTATCGTGTTTAGAATATATTTTGATGTTGTTTGTCTAAGATTAAGATCACTATTTGAGAATCAGTGGAAGGATACAGATTAGGGATCAAAGATTTAGGCATTTTCTTCATTGTTTGTTGGGGTGAAATGGTTCTCCGACTAAGACTAATGCGGAGTGCCTACTGAATCTTATCTCCGAATAAATACGTTTTTTTGCATAAAAAAATAAAATAAAAATGGCCAATTCATTTTGGGACAAAGTTGGTAAAAATTCTGCAATCAGTATTTGGTAGTATTATTCAGATTTAACATCATCTTTCTTTACAAAAAATCAGACTTAATGTCAAGTTCTAACTATTATAAGGGTTTTATCTGTTGGGCATGATTTGAAGTTCCAAAACTGAGGTAAGACAAACTAACAACTTCATCCCTAGGATCCTCTCTTGGTCAATTACATGGTCAACTGTTTTATTTTTGCTGAAAAAGATTATGATGCTACGCTAACATAATTGACTTTCGATCACGAAGGCTGATTGCCAATAAAGCTGCAGCAGCAGGATACTACACCTTGGCCTCTGACTTCTTCTGTGGAGAACCATTTGACCCCAACAATACATAAAGGCCTAAAGATGCTTGGCTCAAAGACCATACTCCCGTAATTACCTACCTCTTTACTCTCTACATAGTCAAAACCTGATGCAAATTATTATTTTCAGTCAACATGAATTTAAATTTGTTATCTTTGTAGGAAAACAGTTTTGATGACGCGAAAACACTATTGGCTGACTTGAAAAGCAGAGGAATGTCCAAGGTTGGATTTGCTGGTTTCTGCTGGGGAGGTAACTAATCTTTATAGTCGTACATACGTCTCTTTTTATATGTGGATTTATATTAACAAAACATGGGTTCTGATAAACTCACTTCTTGAATTATATTATTCAGAAATTTAGTTAGAGATGGCTGAGGATTGTTTAAAGCATGCAAATGATTTAAGTGGTCTGTTGCTAATCTACTCTATACTTTCATTCTCTCCTTCTTGGTTTTATACATTCTTGAATGACACAAATAAAAGAGGGACAACACACATATGAACCTAGAAGCACAACAAACATATGAAAATTACCTTGGATGAGTCGGATGCACAGAAGATTGAATCAGATGGCGAGGAAAGAAAATATGCGCTAATGACACAATGATATTGGCGCAGGTAAAGCAGGGACTGATTTTAAACAGTGGATAATTTCGAATATTTATGTATACTTAGTAGGAAATGAATTGTATCCTTAACCGATAATACATTGTCAAATTATCTCTTATCAGTTTTTAAGATAGATGAATTTAAAATCATCACTTATCCATCCAAGTTTGAATTTTAGATAGAAGTTAAATGAATAATACTTTTTATTTTCAAATAATTCGATTTTCTATTGATTTCTAGAAACTGTATACGAAATTTATGGTTAAATTGTAATTTATTCTGGCATCTCTTTTAAATTTCGAAAATTACTAATTATTTTTAATTTTCGAAAATTACTAATTATTTTAAATTTCGAATTTCTATTGATTTCCAGAAATTGTATACAAAATTTATGGTTAAATTGAAATTTATTCTGGCATGTATTTTAAATTTTGAAAATTACTAATTATTTTAAATTGAAATTTATGATTAAATTGAAATTTAGTCTGGTATCTATTTTTAATTTCAAAAATTACTAATTATTTTAAATTTTGAAAATTACTAATAATTATATCTCCACAATTATCACCTAAAGAGTTTGAATTATTCAAAAATTGTGCTTAAATTTAGGTAACCATTAGTTTTCAAAATTTTAAAACTGATTAAATCAATCAACTTCTAATTAAGAGGGAATTTTTATTTTAAATTGCAAATTAACTTTAACTAATAATATTACAATAATGCCCTTAATCAAGTCTTACTTGGAATAAAAATGAGTTGGAAATTGAATTGCTGACGTGGCATTTGACGTGGTCTTTTCTGGACAAAAATAAAAGAGGGACAACACACATATGAACCTAGAAGTACAACAAACATATGAAAATTACCTGGGATGGTGTTAATTAAAGAGTGGCTACCAGAACCTTCGCCACATGTGGCACCCAGAAGGAGCGAGCAACCTAAAGATGCGGGAGACGTCTGGGGAATGCAAAATGAATATCCAAAGGTAGATCTGGCTCAGCTCGAATACGATATCAAAGAATTCAGAATCAGCTCGCCTCCGGATGTTTGAAAGCAACTTTAGTCCAATCTGAATGGAGGAATTTCATGGGGCACAATTGTAAGTACCCCAATCCGGACCGCTCTCCATCCGAGCATACGGGAAACACTGTGGATTTACGCATTCGCGATTCCAAAGACCCATAATGTCCAAAAGGTACAAACTGACCAGCCAAACCAAGGAGGGACCTTTTAGGGATAAAAGGGAATCCAAGGACTTTGTAGGAAATAACAAAAAAAGGCAAAAATACATCAGCTTGCATACATGTCCGTACGGACCACTTTGCATGCAAGATGTGTCCATACGGACACTTATGTCAACACGCCAACATCATTGCAAAATCTCCAAAAAGTCCACAATATTCCCTAAAATCCAGGAAAACCAAAAACTTGTAATTGCAAAAAGGTTCGTACGGACCACTTTGCAATTTTTTGAGGCCTATAAATAGAAGGCTCCCCCTCTCATTTCAAACACACCAAAACCTTCTCCTACCTCCCCCCAGCCTTCTAAGCCGTCCCAGCCTCTTTCGGCCCTTCCTGAGGCCTCTCGAGGCACTCCGAAGCCCTCCCGAGCTGATCCTAGTCCGTCCCGATCGACCTCCCGACGTCCCTCCAGCCTTATTCATCCCAAACCAAACTCCAAACACCCAAACGGCTCAAACCGGTCCAAACCCGCGAGTCCAAACGAGTGTGAACGAGTGTTAATTAGGGGAGGTTCTGCACGAGTGAGTGCATAATTTTTCTCCTCTTTAGAAACCCCTAGTGTGATACCAAGAGTTAATTAGGGAAGATTTTGCTATTAGTGAGGGTAAAACCTCTCTCCTCTTTAAACACCCTCAACCAAACACATTCGCCTTACAAACCCTAGGGAGATAGAACCCAACCAACATTGGTAAGCTCTCCTTCCGCATATTTAAATACTGCTCTAAATTCAGTCTTTAAATACTTTACTGCTTAAATTTACTGCTTACAATGTAGTCAACATTTACTATTCACGCAGACCCAAATCGTCCAAATGATCCCACAAGACCTTCCATTGCACTATGGAGGTCTGACGGTGATTGCAGTTTGTTAATATTCCCGCATCATCTTTCAATTATTTAATTAATGCATTTTATTTAAAAACACACACACACATAACATTTAGAGAAAGAAGGGTATCGAAAGACTCGTGTATACGAGGCGACTCGGGTGAGCTCAAATATCTCTTCCCGAGGCGTAACCTGACCTCCGAACTCAAAATCTCATCACACAACAAAACAAACAAAAACAACCTGTTCAGTTTGGAAAACATTTACATCTCCCCAGCGGAGTCGCCAAACTGTGAATGTGGCCCCCGTTTCCTTTTCTTTTCTTTTACGAAAAAGGGGTTGCCGTTTGTAGACACCCCATTCTGAACACATCAGATCATATTTATACCACTCTAAGTCTCGCTTTGAGTCAAGAAGTAGAAATCCACCATTTCGTCATGTTTCGTTAAGTTTTGACTAACCATCGTTAGTTTAGGACTAAACTGCATACGAGATAACGAGGAAAGGACGGAATTGTCCACAGAAGCAATATCTCGCCGCGAGATGGCGTGTCTCGCGTGAGATATCGTCCCTCTGCAGCATGCAGAAGACAGTTTTCTCGTCGATTTCAACCTCTTTTCGGGATAAAACTTCATCCATTCGGCCAACCAATAGAGTTTGGAGTCTGGAACCATCTTGAAGTGTTTGATCTCATCTTCAACACTTCCCCAACCCCTATAAATACTTGGTGACTTCCAAGGTTCAAGGGGTCCAGAATTTCACAACACACACATTTTGTTGATTTCTCTCCTTGAAAGAATCCTACAAAATCACCCTAAAAATCACCTCAAAGTTTGTTTGTCAACCTTGTTGATAAACAAACATCAAGATACAAGTCAAGGACTGAGGCGAAGCTCTGTCCGCATCAGGATTCGATTCTAAACTTGAGTCGAAACTCTGCCCAAATTACCTCACGCAAGATAACCCCCTAAATTCCTTTCTAATTGATTGTTAGAGTGGTATAAGTCCATAGAATCTAGAATCGGCCTAGAGCCTCTCCAAGATATGGAGACGGCCTCGAAGCAATCGATCCTACATTCCGTTTAACCCCGTTAAATGGATCTCTTATTTGTATTATTTAAAATATTCTTCTTATTTTTTTTGAAAACCTCTCTTTTCTTTAGCAAAACCAATCTCCGGATTGGGTGGAATGGATGCTCCTTGACCTACCCATTCCATAACCTAAGCCCCGAACCCAAATCTCTTTCAAAATGGTTTTTCTATGTTTTCCAAACGAATAATATAGGTGGCGACTCAAAAGATAAAATTCTTCTCACAACGCTACAGTGGCGACTCCGCTGGGGACTTAAAATTAAGAGGCTTAAACTTGCGTCAAAATTAAAAGAGAGCTTTTCAAAAAAAATTGTAAATTCGATTTTATGCTCTCAGATGAGGCATATCTCGCACGAGATATCATATCTCGCGTGAGATATCGCCTCGGCAATCTGGTTGCTTTCTGGTTTCTCCCGTTCATCTCATAGTTCAAGACGAGAGCCGAACATGCAAGGGGGATCCCAGAATTCATTATCTGCAGAGTTCCCGCATTTTAAGGCCTCCCTTAAGATGTAGAACTCGAATCTTTATTTTATTTAAATAATTGATTATTATTTATAAACTGCGTGCGATTGGGTTTTATTTAATTAAAGTCCGGTCCATTGGAAATTCGGGAGTTGTAAATTAAATTATTTCTCTCTCTTTCTCTCTCGTTATGTGGAACTACGACGGACCGAGTCTCCCTAAATTGGGAGAAACGTAGGCAACCACTTGGTGCGGCCACTATCTGTTTTCCTTTTAGTTTTCAAAAAAAAATCTCTATTTTTCTCTATCACTTAGATCGACTCACACACACGCGCACTCATGCTATATCTGTCATTGCATTACATACCCTTGATAAACCCGGCACCCAAACTAAGGACGGATGACGGTAACCACCTAGTCGCCGGTCTCTCCGAAGTTGGATCATCCCACTCCGCGTATTCAATCCACCTAGATTGTCATATCGCGGGGAGCCTAGCCTTCCAGCCCTGCATCGCCACATATCATGTAGTATATTTTCTAGGATCACTCCGTGACCGGTCGGTTTTGACTTGGTAATCTTTCTTGTTTTTTACCAAAATAAAGTTAATGTAAAATTGACTATCGAGAAAGGATTCGGAAAAGTCCCTTCGGAAAAAGAAAAAGTCCCTTCGGAAATGTCCCTTCGAAATGACCCTTTCGGAAGTCCCTTTAAAGAAAAAAAATCCTTCCGATCAATTTTATGTGGCTTTATTTTACAAAGAATGGTTAATTACTAAGTCCCTAGGTTTGGTTCAAATTACGTATACCTACAAGTTTTACCTAGGATGCTAGATATAAAACGGATCTTAGTCCGTCCGATTATGAATTTAGGAAATAAAAAGAGAAAAAATCCATCTTTCCGAATGGTTGTCGCGTGCGAGATTACCTTGTCTCGCGCGAGACTTTATTTGCAGATTTCGTGTTTGTGATTGATAATCAATGTGCGCTCCCTCCTTGAGTCAAAACTCCGTCTCTAATAAAAATAAAACTTCAAAAAAAAAAAAAATCGCTCGTGAGGTAATTTTAACCATCATCCTTTTCTCCATCTAGGATCGTTTGGGGCTAATATTCTAAAAGGCGTTTCGTTGGGATATCTAGTTCATCTCTAAGGTCGTCAAGCTCCCTTACCTCTCCAACGGTAGCAACTCAATTTCTTTCCGACACGATGAATTCCGAAGCACTCAAGAAAGAAATTGAGGATCAAAGGACTCGATATGAAGAAATGCTACAAGCCCAAGCCGATGAAATGGAGGCCCAATTAGAACTTGAAAGGAGAATCCAAGTCGGGGAAATGAAAGCCATGGTTGATGAACTCCGAGCCATGAAACTAAAAGTGGCCGAATTAAGCTCAAAGAAGAAAGAAAGTAGGACCTCTTCCGATGATGAAGTATCATACACTAAGAAGGCTAAAAACCATCGCAAGCACAAGAAAAAGGTGTATGAGTCTAGCTCATCATCTTCCTCCTCCGACAATGAGAGTTATGCTCCCAAGAAAGAAAGAAAGAGGGAAAGCAAGAATGAACCCCTTACCATGGCAATGCTGGAAAAGAAACATGCATCCCTCGATGTGAGTAAGGGAGCCTCACTCTCTATTGACTATGACACCATTCGTCAATCCATGTCAAAGCTTCCTCGAAAGTACAAGACACCCGACATTGCCAAATTCAATGGCACTACTTGTCCAAAAATTCATCTGGAAACTTACTCTTGGGCCATGCTATCTATGGGTGTCGATGACAACTTGCTAGTTCAATGCTTCCCTCAAACTCTTGACGGTGCCGCTAGAGATTGGTACATGACCCTTCCACTCTCCACAAGGCTTGATTGGCCACTCGCCAGTCATGCCTTCCAAGAACAATTTGAGGACAACACTACCTACCGCACTACTAGGAGAGACCTTGAGCAAACTAAGAAACAACAAAATGAATCCTTCGCAGACTTCGTCAAAAGATGGAGGACCAAACTGACTGAAATCGTTGATAGGCCAAGCCTAGACGAACAAATTCATATCCTACTTCAATGTCTCCGCGAAGAGTACCAAGAAAAGCTTGCCGGCAATTACTTCTCTAGTTTCCTCGAACTCCATAAATCGGGCCTTAGAATTGATGAATTGATCCGTCTTAGAAAGAATTCAGAAAAGAAGAATTGTCCAACAAAGGGGAGCACCGGTCGTACCTATCATGATTTTGGTGGGGCTACTCTTAAGGAAATGTTCGATGATCTAGTAGGCCAAGAAAAACTGAAGCCAATGGAAGACTATCATCCTAAGAAAATGAGGGAAGATTGGGACCACGACAAGTTTTGCGATTACCATCAGTTTAGTGGTCATGACACCAACAATTGCTATAATTTGAGGGATGCCATCCAAGACTTGTATGAAGCCGGCAAGATCAACTGAAGCATCACCACCTTGGGGCTCCGATTGTCCTCTCCCTTTTTTTCCTTTGAAAAAAAAAGAAAAGAAAAGAAAAAAAAATAGATTAGGACAACTTCCTAGTATGTTCTCGAAGAGTCGTTCTGTCATTCTAGTCCATCTCTATCCTCTCTAGTTTGTGTCAAGTGAACTATCGAGTCTGTTTCGAATTTTCTTATCAATAAAAGTTATCTCTTTATCCTAAACACTTTCCCAAGAGTTGTTCTTCTTTACGAGTATCATTTGATCCATGCTGAATAGTGGACCCTCATACCTTAAATCGTCACGAAAAATAGAAACTTCTAAACACGTTTGAAATGAAAACTATCATTAGAAGGCTTAAGGCTAAACATTACTCCTGTTGAAAGTCGAAGGTCAACACGCAAAGGAAGCCAAAGGTGCTGCTATCAAAATTCATCCCAATAAGAGTGGGGCTACTCAATTCAAGGCTTTGAGAGTACAAAAATAAATAAAAAGCTCGCTAGGTCGAAACTCCTCAAATCGTCCTAGGCAAAAACAAGGTTCTAAAAAGCGCTAGGCGGATGCTAGGATGCGGAGCCGGGCCAAGCGCCTAGTCGGGGATTAGTCAGAATTAGTCGGGACCTAGGCGGGGCTTAGAACTAGGCGTTGGAGAGGGGCCTAGCGCCTAAGCGGGGCCTAGGCGCCCTTAGGTGGGGTCTTTTAGAACACTGGGCAAAAATAAAGCATCTAAAAAAAAAAGAGAGAGAGAAGAAAAACTCTCAAGCCTTCATCGCCCCACAACAAGGATGAAATTTCAACAAAGGCAAGAAGGACTCTCCCACAAAGAAAAAGAGTCAAGTGATACCAACGAAGAAAAAAAGGATTCCTCAATATCCTCTTACCATGAAGCCCGAATGGCAGCGCAAACGAAGAAAGACTTTCAACATCCATCCATAAAGAAAAAAGGTTTAGCCTTAAGTCGTGCTAATGATTGGCTTTCTTTTCAAACTCGTTAAGAAATTTCTAGATGATGCAAGGTCCATTAAAAGTAGAACAACTTTTCTAGATCTTTGAGCCATGTAGTGTTCTTTGTTGAGTCTAGGGGCTTCCTTTTAGCCATTCTCATACACACTCTTGAAATCCAAGCATCAAAACTAGGGCTTCCTAACCTTTCCTCCCCCAGTCAATCCCTACTTTAACTCTTCAAAATAATCAAATCTGCAGTAGGGGCTTTCCTCTTTTCGCTTCTCACTCTCATCATTAGAGGATATGCTCCCCAAAAGGAGTCAATGCTTGAATCACCTTCCAAAAATAGAGTCCGTCTCTCCTCAACCAAACTTGAGATCTCATCTTTCTCCTTAATGAGATTCTTCCAACTGAGTCCCCTTCGAGTAAACATACTTTTCAAAAAAAATGGCTCTCTAGGTTGAAAACTCGTAAAGAGCGGCCTAGGCAAAAGTTAGAGCACAAAAACAAAAGACGCAAAAGAGATGCCCGCTAGATTGAAAACCCGAAAGGGCGGTCTAGGCAAAAATCAGGGTGCGTCACTAAAGAAGAAAAATTCAAAGGGAAAAAGGAGGGGATCCTTCCTCAATTCACACAGCTTCACAAGCCTGTTCACGAAGTCATCTGCAGCATACAAAAAGTCTTGGGGCTTAATGTCAAGAGAAGCCTTGGAAAATAAGCGCTTTAGATTAGGCAGCACGAGTTCTACATAGCGAAAGCCATTAGAGTTGTTTGGACCTTGTTCAGTCAATGATCATCACATGAGAAACTTGGGGCTTGACGATGAAAAAGTCCTACGATAACGAAAAATCCTTGAAGTATCCTGAACCTTAGCGTTGAACTTGGGTTGTCTCAACGGAATCATATTAGACGATTGTCTCATTCGATCTTTAGATGGACCTCACGAGTTGGTCTCCTAAACCAAAATCTAAATCACACTAACAATTTTCAATTATCACATAATAGAACTCATTCTTCCCGCTGATTCTTGAAGTCGAGTGCACATTGATCATCTTGAACAAACAAATGCTTAAGTGAATATATGTTGTTATGCAAATGCTTTCACTAACCCTCTTGCAGGAATTAAAGTGCATATAAGCACGTCAAGTGCCTACTTTCAGATCAAACATGTTGAATGTTTGGATTTCCCTCCCCATATGTCAATGCATCCAATTAAGTGCGTCGAGCATCTCTTAAAGCGTCAAGCATCCATTGCGTCAAGCAACCATGGCGTCAAGCAACCATCGCGTCAAGCAACCTTTGCGTCAAGCAACCATTGCGTCAAGCAACCATCGCGTCAAGCAACCATTGCGTCAAGCAACCTTTGTGTCAAGCAACCATGGCGTCAAGCAACTATCGCGTCAAGCATCCATCACGTCAAGCATATTCCAACAAAAAGCCCGATTCAACGCCCAGACAGGTGGATCGTTAACAATTAGGTGTGTCAAACATCTAAGATGCGTCAAGCATCTAGGGTCAGTATGTCAAATACTTACCTTATCAAAAGCCCGGTTCAACGCCCAGACAGGTGGATCGTCAACAATTAGGTGTGTCAAACATCTAAGATGCGTCAAGCATCTAGGGTCAGTATGTCAAATACTTACCTTATCAAAAGCCCGGTCTTGAATGCCAGGATCGTCACCTTAACAAAAGCTCGGTCTTGAATCGCCAAGATCGTCACCAAGTAGGTGTGTCAAGCATCTACAGGTAGTATGTCGAATACTCACCTCAACAAAAAGCCCGGTCTTGAATCGCCAGGATCGTCACCTCAACAAAAGCTCGGTCCCGAATCGCCAGGATCGTCACCTCACTTCAGTCTCAAAAGACAAATCGTTTGAATGCAAAGGACCGGACAGGTAAATCTTTGTTTTCTAACATCTTTCCCTGCAGGTTCAGAGCCCAAATGGGCGAATCTTCAGACAGACAGGTATATTCAGAATTGGGTCATGATTTGATTCCTCAGTATGGATTTGCCTTTTCAAAAATAAAATCTCCTCGATTTTCAAAAAATGATTTTCAAAATACCTAAAGCAACCTTTTCGTGTTTTGGAGTCGAACTACGTTTTGGTCTGATTCTCCGATAGAGATACGTAGGCAGCCGTGCGGCACGACCATCCCAATGTTCAGAATGATGTCTTTTCTATCGACGACACTTCTTCTTTCATAAGACCTGTCGTCGAGGGGCTCTGTAGACACCCCATTCTGAACACATCGGATCATATTTATACCACTCTAAGTCTCGCTTTGAGTCAAGAAGTAGAAATCCACCATTTCGTCATGTTTCGTTAAGTTTTGACTAACCATCGTTAGTTTAGGACTAAACTGCATACGAGATAACGAGGAAAGAACAGAATTGTCCACAGAAGCAATATCTCACCGCGAGATGGCGTGTCTCGCGCGAGATATCGTCCCTCTGCAGCATGCAGAAGACAGTTTTCTCGTCGATTTCAACCTCTTTTCGGGATAAAACTTCATCCATCCGGCCAACCAATAGAGTTTGGAGTCTGGAACCATCTTGAAGTGTTTGATCTCATCTTCAACACTTCCCCAACCCCTATAAATACTTGGTGACTTCCAAGGTTAGAAGGAGGACAAAGGCCGTGAATTTCACAACACACACATTTTGTTGGTTTCTCTCCTTGAAAGAATCCTACAAAATCACTCTAAAAATCACCTCAAAGTTTGTTTGTCAACCTTGTTGATAAACAAACATCAAGATCCAAGTCAAGGACTGAGGCGAAGCTCTGTCTGCATCAGGATTCGATTCTAAACTTGAGTCGAAACTCTGTCCAAATTACCTCACACAAGGTAACTCCCTAAATCCCTTTCTAATTGATTGTTAGAGTGGTATAAGTCCATAGAATCTAGGATCGGCCTAGAGCCTCTCCAAGACATGGAGACGGTCTCGAAGCAATCGATCCTACATTCCGTTTAACCCCGTTAAATGGATCTCTTATTTGTATTATTTAAAATATTCTTCTTCTTTTTTTTGAAAACCTCTCTTTTCTTTAGCAAGACCAATCTCCGGATTGGGTGGAATGGATGCTCCTTGACCTACCCATTCCATAACCTAAGCCCCGAACCCAAATCTCTTTCAAAATGGTTTTTCTATGTTTTCCAAACGAATAATATAGGTGGCAACTCAAAAGATAAAATTATTCTCACAACGCTACACCGTTCACCTCTGTTTGAAGACACCGGTTTTATGAAAAATGGAGTCGCCACGCCATTTTGATTTTCTCAAAACTTTGAAAAAAAAGGAAAAGGGTTCGGAGGTTAAGTTACTTCTTGGGAAGAATATTTGGCGTTCACCCAAGGAGCCTTGCAAAAGCAAGTCTTCCTAGGTCCAAAATTTGTGCTTGTTTGTGTGCTTGTGTGCATGCGTGATTTGAAAAGAGAAAAGGATGTGCCAAGTTCATTATCCGAACGTAACAACCATTTTTAGAAGGTTTTAGTTCGAGATACCTTGGACTTTGGTGTTTTTGGGATTTTGATCCCGTGCTCACTTTGGACTTATGATCATCATTACGGGACTTATCTACCCTCCTGTTAGATTAGTCAACCGTCATAGGCGTAGGAGCCTTGGTATGTCTTAACCTAACTTTCCTTGGGGATTTTAGTCACATGTGATCGAAAGGGTTGTCTTTAAGTCCAAGAATAAGACTCTTTAGAAAAGAATGAATCTTTGTCCATCGATCCTACATCTTGAGACGATGATGATTCATAGGGACATTTTTATGTTCGTCTCAAGTGATTATCGGAGATTTCGGGACTAAGACTCATTGATTTCTAATGGGACTAAGATTGTGGCATTGTTGTAATGGGATTGATGTAAAGATGGAGTCTTTATACCTATTCTCACCATGGAATGCATCAAGAACCACGGGACTAGGGGAATGGGATGTAAAGATTGGATCTTTTTACTCATCCTATGTCTTTTATACCTTAGAAGGCTTTTAAACAATCCTTGGAGAAAGAATCCATCTTTAGGGACGTGGGGGAAATAACATTAATGTAAAGATTGCATTTTTAATATGAACAATACAAGGAGTATCATTAAAATAAAGACATAATATAAAAGGGATGGTCTTTATGGCTTTTTCTATGTCCTTAATACCTCATAAGGTGGACAATCCTTGGAAAGCTAGATCAATGGGAAGGGGATGACATAAAATAGATAAAGATTGCATTTTTATACATAAATGTAAAGGGAAATCACATCATCATATGGTAGATCATCCCTAGAACAAGCCACTTATGAAATCTTGTTCATCCTAGGGAGAGGATCTCCATTTGAATTCTTTGTGTAGGGGAGTGGGAAATATAGGAACTACATTGATAAAGATCAAAGCTTTATGACAATAATAAAGGTAAACAACAAGTAATAATAGAACAAGAGTATATAGGAGTGTATCAAAGGTAAAGGAAGGAGAGATTACCAATATTGGTTTTTCTCTATCTTTCAAGGGAGTTTTTCTAGGCAATATCTATTTAGGAATAGATTAAGGTAGGATTAGTGTATGAGAGAGGAGGGTTTTGTGTGTTTTTAGGGACTGGAATTCGAGGTGATATTCCTGCAGAGTAACAGTGCTCAAAATTCTCTTTTAAAATGAATAGAGGAGGCCTCTATTTATAGGCTTCTGGTATGCTTCTAATGAAGCCGCCCGGCGTGATCTTGCGGCTAATGAAGCCGTCCGGCGTCTTCTTCCGTCGCGTCAGCATGATTCTGGAATCATGCAAGGTGGCAGTTTGGAAGCTTCTTTTCAGCGAGGTCCTATTCAGAATTCTAATTTCTAACAGGTCCTTCCTTGCTTGGAAAGTATTGAAAAGTTCCCGAATTGCCCCTAAATTTTATGAAAGTTTGGGGAACTACTAGGAAACTTTAACTGGAAGGCATGAGCCAGATTTGTATACTTACACTTACGCTCGAAGATTACGAGTTTGTAGCAGACACTGTATTTTTGTATGCTTTAAATGAAAAATTTGACTTTTCTGAGAATCCCCTCATTGCCACTTTAACAAATGATAAATTAACTAATAAACCAAGAATAGTTAATAATGACTCACTTGATAAAGATGCAAACACACTAAATGAGCAATACATTAAATAAATCTTTAAACATGTTGTTGAACGAGAGGAAAATCGGGTCCAAGCTACCGAGGAAGTTTTAACCAAAGTGAATTTGGGGACTGCCAAAGAGCCTAAGGAGACGCAAGTTGGAGGCTTCTTCGTTAGCACCAAGCAAGAAGCATTGACCTCACTGCTCAAAGAGTATGTAGATGTGTTCGCCTGGTCCTATCAGGATATTCCCAGCTTGGATCCCGCCATAGTGGAACATCGAATCCCCTTGAATCCGGAGGCTAATCCCGTCAAGCAGAAGTTACGCAGAATCAAGCCTGAGTGGTCTTTATAGGTCAAGGAAACGATCGAGAAAATGCTTCGTGTCGGCTTCATAAGAGTGATCGAGTACCCAACTTGGCTCTCCAACATAGTCACAGTTACCAAGGCTAATGGAAAGGTGCGTTGTTGTGTAGATTTCTGAGATCTTAATAAAGCAAGCCCGAAGGATGATTTCCCACTGCCGAACATAGGTATGTTGGTCGATACCACGACCAATTTTGAAGTAAAATCTTTTGTCGATGGTTTTCCCGGTTATAATCAGATTAAGATGGCTAAAGAGGATCAAAAGAAGACCTCCTTTACCACCCCATGTGGAACTTACTGTTATACTGTAATGCCCTTCGGGTTGAGGAACGCCGGGGCCACCTATCAACGGGCGGCGACAGCACTTTTCCACGATATGATCCATGAGGAAATTGAGGTGTACGTCAAAGACATAATCATTCACTCAAAAGGATCAGATGAACAACATCTTATAAACTTGAGAAAATTCTTCGATCACCTTCGAAAGCATTCAATGAGGTTGAACCCTGCTAAATGTACGTTTGGAGTAATCCGGGGCAAAGTCCTGGGATATATGGTCACTGAACGAGGCATCGAGGCCGATCCCCAGAAAATCAAAGCCATATTTGAGATGAGGCCGCCACAAACCTAAATAAAGGTAAAAAGCTTCACGGGTCGCTTGCAATACACCAGTCGCTTCGTGAATCAATTGACTTCCATCTGCGAGCCAATTTTCCGACTATTGAAAAAGAACGTGGATATTGAATGGAATCCGAATGCCAAGACGCTTTTGAAAACTTAAAAACGTACCTTGTGAATCCCCCAATCCTCTGTCCTCCTCATGAATATATACCACTCTTGTTGTACTTAAATGTGACCGACACCGCGGTTGGGGCTATGCTGGCCCAAGAAACGAAGGAGCCAAGAGTCGAGAATGCCATTTACTTTGTAAGTCGGAAATTCCAAGGCAGCGAGATCAACTATTCAGCCCTAGAGAAAACATGTACGACTCTAGTATGGGTGGTACGAAAACTAAGGCACTACATGCAATTGCACTCAGTGCATCTAGTCTCCAAGATGAATCCTGTCAAATATCTCTTCGACAAACCTTCACTGTCAATGAGGCTCACCAAATGGTCTTTCTTCTTGGCAGAATTCGATATCAAGAACATGACCAGAAATTCGATCAAGGGGCGAGATTGGTCGGAAAAGCTACACTTGGCACTTTGGGGCTACCGAACGTCACTTAGGACTGCCATAGGAGAAACCCCGTTCGTTTTGACCTATGGAATGGAAGCAATATTGCTCGTAGAGTTGGAGGTCCCATTGCTACGAGTACTGTTATAAAATGAAGTCAACGAGGTAGAATGGCTCTGAAGTCGGCATGACGAATTGGACCTACTAGACGAACGCCGACTGAAGGCCATGGAACACGTTTGAGCCTATCAGATTCGGATGGGTAGAGCTTTCGACAAGAAGGTAAAGTCCCGAGATATCAGAGAAGGTGATCTGGTGCTTAAGGAAAAGCCTCCCACCCGAGTCAACCCGCTCGGAAAATGGGAACCTACATGGATTGGCCCGATCGTGGTTCAGAAAATATTCTCAGGAGGTGCACTGAAATTAACAGATCTGGATGGGAACCCTTTTGTGAATCCATTCAATGGAAGCAAACTCTGCAGATATTTCGCCTAAAGGATATCGAGTCCTCTCTTTCCCCCTCTACACTCTAAAAAAATGAATACATAGGTGTTGAAGAATATACCCGACTAGATTAAAAACCCTAGAAGGGCAGTCTAGGTAAAATCAGGGTCTCACCATTCTCCCCCTTCTATCTTCCCTTTTCTTTCAAAAAATAGAGTCGAACTACGGAGACCTGAGCCCCTCAGTCCACTTGTAAGAGGGGAACGTAGGCAACCATCATTGATTCGGTCTAGAAAATATATACAATTCCAAATTTGGTGCCCACAAAGTTCGAAATAAGATGCAAGTACGGATCTCGTGTCTCTATAGAAACTCTAAAGTAAATCAAAAATCATTACAGTTAAAACACTTCTTGATGAGTTCAAGCACGGTATACTCTCGATTCATAACATGCTAAAACATATAAATATTAATGTGTCTGCAATGGCAATGGGTGGATACTCAGAATTTCAGAAGGTCACTCCCTGCCACTCGTGCTTGCCCCTTCACCATTCTTTCCTTTTTTCCCACGTCCCCGGTGAGTCTTCTTTCGCTCTACAGGAACTATCACTGTCTCCCTCCTTCCAAGCTCGGAAGTCCTCCCTGTTATGTCTAGCAAACCAGTCGCTCTCAAAACTTCATTCGCTCGTGCTCCGGCTCGAATCTCCTCCGTACGAGTCTGTAAATTAGGACCTCTCTCCGCTAATCAGTCGGCCCAGGTCTCATAATCAAACAAAACATCTTCTGTGATGTCCTGAGGGCTAGCCCAAGCTTCGGCACTCCTAAGGTTGTAACTAGAACGGCAACCCCACCCCAGAATGGCCTCACGCCTGCTCCCCAGAATCATCTGAGCTTGTCCAAAATGTCGCTCATACCAGTCCAAATACGCAGTGGTCAGAATAATACTCTCTTTGTGCCTTAGAATCACTCAAGAAGGAAAAGCAGAATACTTCCATATCCTCCTGAAAAGAAGGAAAGTGGATGGATCAGCCATAAGGAAAGGAGCTACCTCCATGGTAGCAATGTCGCTCTAGCCCAGCAAAGGCTCTTGCCTTATCCCAAAGTGCTTGGAAACAAGAGATGAAATATAGAAAGAAGACTGAGACAACCCCGAAACCAGGACAATATAGGAACCTTCCTGAAGAGTCCTCTTGGTCTCTATCTTCCAATGAGGAACCCACCAATGAATGTGATGCATGCAGAGTCTGGCCATTCAACCCTCCCACCCTGACTGGTCAGTCTCCAAGACCAAAGGTCGCTGAGCAAATGTCCACAGACTAAAAGTATCGGAGCCACAGGCATAGCTTGAAGCCTCTCTCCCAACCATAAAGTGAGCAAAGCGGGACTCCCTCCATGCATGAATCTGTCCCTCATAGCCAGCCGTTCTATACCATGGAAGGTCTCTCCCAAAACCAAAGGAACAATGTCCTCACCCGCTCGACAATGGCCTACCACATCTAGCAGAGCACTGTGACATATACCAAGAGAACTAACAATGAAGAGAGTAGCTATCACATATAGAGAAAACACATCCCATGAAGTGCCACTCTCTCCATCACTCATGAATCTATCAGGAAATTCAAAAATGTCGATGTGCCCGGAGTTGAGTATCATATCTCATTGTAGGAGTAGCTATAAACATGCCTCCTCGTGTCCCAAAACCTCGCGGCCGCTCGTAACAACTCCCAATCGGAAGATAACTCTTTGAGGGACTGTGATGTACCCGATTTTTGAAATCAAACGGAGTCGCCACGCCATTTTTGTTTTAAGGGCCAAAACTTTGAAAAATGCCCGAAATAAGAGATTTGGGTTCGGAGGTCACGTTACATGCCGGGAAGGACGTTAGTGTGCACCCGGAATGCCTCGTAAAACGAGTCTTCCAAGCTGAAAATCATTTGTGTGTGTGTGTGTGTGTGTGTGTGTTACTTTGGCCAAAATGAGTTGAAACTCAGAAAAGTAAAAATTTGTAATTCTTTATTAGACTTTGGACAGATCCCATGATTTTTGGTGTGATTTTTGGGTTGAGATTTGACACTCAAACGATTTTTGGAAGTTGAAAACCATTTCTGCCAGAAGGAAAAAGGCAGTGGACACTTAATTTTGAAATGGACTTTAGGGCTTGAAAACTCCAAAATATGGGAAAAGTCTGAGAATGAAAAATGTTCAAAACACCTTAAATAAGGTTTCTTTAAAAGAACTTTTCATTTTGGAGATGATTTGAGGACCCAAAACCTTCTGGAAATCTCAGATGTGAAATCTGGACTTCCAGAGACTGATGAACTGACCTTTAAAGGAAAATTTGAAAAAAGGAGTTTTACTCACGCAAAAAATAAAGTAAAAATATGTCTGGAAAGATCTGGATGTTGGCTACAAAAAGTATTTTGTAGTCAACACCAAATTCCAAGTTTATCTGTGTCCAAAAAATTAGACCATGGACTGGGGTCTTAGAAAATTGCTACTGGACAGCAACCTCTCAAGAAAGAAAATATGATTTTAAAGGGGGTTTTTGCATCCATGCTTGTCCCCATTTCCCTAGGTTTTGGTTAGTTATCACTTGACATTTTAGTGGTGAATCAACTATACCAAACCATCCTTGGGGTACATTAGGACTAAGCACTTCATTTGCTTGGGAAGGGGAATTTTATCCTTTGAAATCAAGATTTGGTGCTTGAAAATGGTTTTTAGGGTTTTGAAAATGCATTTGCAAGTAAGTAAGAACACATTGAAGAAAATGTTGATCCTTGTAGAGGATCATCCATGGAGATGAACTTCCATGGTGATCCTCTTGGATCTAGGGCAAGAAAATGAACAAACTACATTTTGTAGTTTGAAAATGCATGCATGGATGAATTTTAGGGTAAGGAGAGGGAGGTTATACCTATCTTCCTTGTGTTTTGTGTTTGAATGGATTCAAAGGCTTGAACGTGTTTAGGGCTTGAAAGTGTTTAGGGTTGATGATTTGAGTTGGTTAAAGAGAAAACAAGTAGATAACAATGAAGTCCTCTATGTTTTCTCTCTAATCCTCCTCCTAAGGGGTGATTTGAGCTTGGATTGGTGTATGTATGAGAGTATGTATGAGAGTGTTTTGAAGTGTTTGTGAGTGAGTGAGATTTGGGAAAGATTGGAGAGAAAATGGTGGCAATTCAAGTGAATTCCCCTTTGTTTTCTCTCTATTTTCCCTTGATGTCTTTATTCTTTGTGAGTGATTTGTGTTGTGTAAGCTGAGAGAGGAGGGTTCAATTTATAGGCCCTACGAAATGACAAACAGATCCGCGCGGAGGAGTATCGTAAAAACGTGCACAGTGCATTAAATGCTTGCTCCGAGGCTTTGAACGAGGAAGAATATTATTCAAAAATTCCAGCGGTTTGTTTTTCAACTTGCCTAATTCGGATTTTTCCAATTTCTTTTGCTTTTTGAGATTCTTTTCTTGGTTTAACTTTAAATGGCAATGCCCACTTTACCCTTGCTTTGTTAGAAAGGTTAGCAATTGTTAGAAATGTTAGTAATGTTAAAACTTTCGTTAATTTTCTAACGAAAATACTAACAACTCAAATTGGAGCACTTACAGTAGCCCCTCGGCGACGGTGCTTTCGAAGGAAGCGGGGTCGTCGATAAGAGTAAGGCTCCATATTTTATGGGATGATCAGGTGGTCAAGTGATCGAGTGATCGAGTGGCTGAACCTAGCGATAGGCTACCTACGTATCCTTAAGAGGAATCAAGCCGATCGTAGTTCGGGTCTTTGACCCTGGAATGACTATTTTAGGGAAATCGCCCTAAGGTTTGACAATTTTTGGGAAGTCGCCCTATGGTTTGACTATTTTTGGGAAGTCGCCCTATGATCTGACTATTTTTGGGAAGTCACCCTAAGATCTGACTATTTTCGGGAAGTCACCCTATGATCTGACTATTTTTGGGAAGTCGCCCTATGGTTTGACTATTTTTGGAAAGTCGCCCTACGATCTGACTATTTTTGGGAAGTCGCCCTATGATCTGATTATTTTTGGGAAGTCGCCCTATGATCTGACTGTTTTTGGGAAGTCACCCTATGATCTGACTATTTTTGGGAAGTCGTCCTATGATTTGACTATTTTCGGGAAGTCGCCCTATAATCTGACTATTTTTGGGAAGTCGCCCTATGATCTGACTGTTTTTGGAAAGTCGCCCTATGATCTGACTGTTTTTGGGAAGTCACCCTATGATCTGACTATTTTTGGGAAGTCGCCCTATGATCTGACTATTTTTGGAAAGTCGCCCTATGATCTGACTGTTTTTGGGAAGTCACCCTATGATCTGACTAATTTTGGAAAGTCGCCCTATGGTTTGACTATTTTCGGGAAGTCGCCCTATGATCTGACTATTTTTGGGAAGTCACCCTATGGTTTGACTATTTTCGGGAAGTCGCCCTATGATCTGACTATTTTTGGGAAGTCACCCTAAGATCGACTATTTTTGAGGTCACCTAAGATCGACTATTTTTGGGAAGTCACCCTGGTAATGATTTCGGTTTGTCGAATTAGGGGATGATTGCGATTTATCGCTTTCCTCGTGTTGTGTGTGATAGCATTTTAGGTGCCTCAAACCTTAATGATGGAGTCTTAGGTGCCTTGAACCTTGATGATGGCGTCTTAGGTGCCTCGAACCTTGATGAGGGCGTCTTAGGTGCCTTGAACCTTGATGATGGCATCTTAGGTGCCTCGAACCTTGATGATGGCGTTTTAGGTGCCTCGAACCTTGATGATGGCGTCTTAGGTGCCTCGAACCTTGGTGATGGCGTCTTAGGTGCCTTGAACCTTGATGATGGCGTCTTAGGTGCCCCGAACCTTGGTGATGGCATCTTAGGTGCCTCAAACCTCGATGATGGCGTCTTAGGTGCCTCGAACCTTGATGATGGCGTTTTAGGTGCCTCGAACCTTGATGATGGCGTCTTAGGTGCCTCGAACCTTGGTGATGGCATTTTAGGTGCCTAAAACCTTGGTGATGGCGTCTTAGGTGCCTTGAACCTTGATGATGGCGTCTTAGGTGCCTCGAACCTTGGTGATGGCGTCTTAGGTGCCTCGACCCTTGATGATTTTGGGATAGGTGGTCCTTTGGTGGACTTCATTGGAAGGGATCGGTCTTACGTCTGCTGCCGAAGGAGAGGATGACCGTCTTTGGTCAGTGGCTGGACCCAATGATAGGCTACCTACGTATCCTTAAGAGGAATCAAGCGGCCGTAGTTCGAAATCCTTTGGACGATTAGGAGCAGGTCTAGGATCCTGGGCCTTTTGATAGTCGAAATTTGTCACCTTGAGGAACTAAAGCCTACGTCGCTATTTGCGAGAGATAGAGATAGATAAAGCTATGGGTAATCATGCAACATTTGAGATATGTTGAGGGACTAACGTGCCTTTCTTTGTGCTTACTGCGGGGAGAGCAAGTCGCGGGGGTTTGTGTGGTAGTTGATAGTGTTGAGAGTCTCGATGTATCGATCGAGATGTTGAAACATTTAGGGCGTTAGGTTCCTCGGCCGATTGGCATTTGAAAACTTGGCATCTCGGCCGAATTGCATTTGAGAACTTGGCGTCTCGGCCGATTTGCATTTGGGAACTTGGCGTTCTGACCAATTTGCATTTTGAGAACTTGGCGTCACTACCGATTTGCATTTTGAGAACTTGGCGTCCACGGCCAGACTTGCATTTTGAGAACTTGGCGTCCACTGGCCGGCCGAATTGTAGACACTTGGAGGTGGTCTTCGTATGTTTGTGAATGTTGGGGGTTGTCTTCATTCATTTGTGGATATTGGAGGTCGTCTTTAGCAAGTTGCGACGCCGGAGCTTGTCTTTAGGGACTATCTTTGCCAAGCGTAGATCTTTGGAGGTTTGTCTTCATCCATTTGTGGACATTGGAGGTCGCCTTTGCCCAGCGGAGATGTCGGAAGATGTCTTCACGGACTTGATGCCTTTGTAGACACTGGAGCCAAAGTGGTGTTGTCCTAATGTGCGGGATTGAGGTGTCTGAATCGGGGCGATGTCGACTTGAGGTATCGATCATTTGGGTAGTTCCGTTGAAGTCATTGGAATTACGCTTCGGTGGAGACCATCCTTCTTTGTGGAGAGGCTTTCGGGTAGTGATGGAAAATTGGTCTTTCGTGCTTGAATTGCTACATTTGTTAGCGAGAGGGATAAATGCACATATGGCATTCATGATGATGGATGCATGCATGGAACTAAAAATGATTCGCAATAGCTTAGGTTTTTATTGATTCATGTTTTGCATGCTACATGAGCCACAGGGGAGATTTTTGTGGGGATGCATGTGGTGAGAGGGTTTGTATGTGTTGTTATTTGTTTGGGACAAGCTTTGAGTGGTGGGGTGATATCCTTTGGTCGCGGGGAATTGGATGTCATTGATGAGGTCAATTTTGATCTTGGGATGAAGTTGGATTTGAACCCGGGTCTCGATTGAAATTTCTTTTCGATCTCGGACATTTGAAGGCGCGGCGACAAGCTCTAGAATCAAAGCATGTTGACATGAATGAACCCTCTCTTGCTTGGGTTAGTTGTGATTTGACATAAATTTGGAGAATGATTTGGCGAAATGCGATATGAGGAGATTCCCAATTCTCAACTTTTGATGATGCGGGGAGTTGCCATATACCTAGTTCTAAAGTGAAACTCCAAGATAGTTGTTGGGGTGACTTAGCCTTTCTTACGAAGATAGGTGTGACTTGATAAAGCCCCATTCCGTGGAAGAGACATGGCGAAAGCCATGAAATCTTTCTCTGAATGATTAGATGAAGCCCCAGGTTCGACAAAGCGTCACTACAGAGGTCCAGTTAAAGGTTTGATTGTAAAACTGACATACTGCTGAAGTACCGAGCCAATCGCTCAACGTGAGAGTCCTCAAGAGTGAAGTCGCGGCATTACGTCATGAAGTGAGAAACCCATCCTTGATAACAATTATGCAACTAGAATCCTCCCTTCGAAGGGTGTCTTCCATATGGGAAGCTGTTAGCCATACTTGGGTGGTTCGTAGCTTCAATCATATTCGCCTACGGTTTTCTAGGGAATGGATTGTTGGCTGTATTGGGCCCTTGGGGTACCCTTTTCGATCAGTTCTCACACCGCCCTTTTCGGGGGCATACATCGGGATCCATGGGTGATGGTTGTGCAGTCAAACCTTCCTTCACAAATTCTGAAAGAGCGTCGCTCGAGAAGGCATTCCGAAATCTTCAAGCTTGAGGCTTCGCGACTTGGGCACATCACCTTTCCTTGGCACGAAAGGAGTGGCATTGTTGTAATCTGTCCCGAATAGAGGTGGGCGGGAGTCGTGTTGGAGGTGGAAGAAACCCGGTATCCGTAGCGAGGTGCGACAACTTGCTGCGATTGTAAGCCCTCTCAAATTTAGCCCGGAATTGATCATTGCCCGTAGATCCGGATAGGGAAATTTCTAAGTGAGGCCCTCGAGATGTGGTTTCGAGCATGAGCGAAAGATGTCTAGTTGTTCCTCTTCGAAGGAGGAGTTGCCATCTTGCTTGTAAAAGTCCACGATGTTCTCGTCGGGGCCATTTGCATTGTTGTCTGCGAGTCAACTCTATTTGCTTCCTACTCCAAGTTAGCTAGTAATGTCTGGTCCCATGTAGCCCTGGCCTCGGGTTTTAAGCGGAAGAACCATTTTAGAGCCTTTGGACTTCAAAGAGAGGCGAAATAGTCGGCCAGCTGGCGATTGGTGCCCCTTTTGACCTTCATTGCCAAGGTATACGTGTCCGAGATGGGTTTTCGGGCATGCGGTGCCATCAAAGAGATCACAATTAGGCATCACGAATTTGTGGGGAACAAAGGAGTCGGGTTCGTTGGCCGGAAGCGGACTTCTTAGCGATCAATTCAACAATACGTGCTTTCATTTCCTTGTGTCGTTTCATGAACCAAGCCAAATGAGGGTCTTGTGGTGGAACCATGGCATTCAAACCGGCGGCGAGGCTAGAGAGGAGCTACTGCGGCGCGAGACGGGTGGAGGAACGGCCGATCTGGGGACGTAGGTGAAATCCTGTCCTTGGCCCGAATCACCCGGGGAGCTCGAGTAGGACCACAGGCAAAGGGATAGAACCTTGCGGCGTCTTTGTTGATTTTCAAGCGGCAAAGAGGGCGAAGCGATCTTGATATAGGCTGGTAACTCGGATTTCCGGAGTGAGGCCCATAAGTAGGCTTAAGTGCGAGAGCTGCTTTGTCCACGATTGTTGAATTGCATAGGCGAAGGTGCATAACCGGGGGAATGCTGCGGTCTGGTGATTACGATGAAAGCTGGGATGGAGGCTTGGTAACCCGTCGAAGCTTTGAGTGAGGAATGGATTTGTGAAAATTTGTGTGAGGAGCGGGCGAGCTAGCATCATTACGAGGAGGGGCTCTGGCTGTTGCCACTGGACCGGGCTGTGGAAGCATTCCAAGCTGTTCTTTGCGAAGGCCACGATAGATTGGTTCCAAAGCGAGGTGGGATTCCAATTTCTTTGTGGCATTCGAGGTAACCCCAACCATGAGAAGACATTAAAATGCGATTTTGCCCCGGCGAGGCGTGAGCGATCGGTCACGTCGGGTGCATGGGTCAGTGAGTACGTATTTGGGGTTTCTTTGTCCGTTGAGACGGTCATGAAGGGATCTTGTGAGGCTTGTGCGGTGCGGGGATTGGATATCTTAAACTAGGTTGCCGTCAAGGCATTTCAAGCGATGTGGCGAAGCTCTGGGCGATGCATGCCGAAGCTGGCAGGCGTACCAAACTCTTGTGACATACCGAGCGACCCCGGCTTGCTTTGAGGCATACCATGCGGCCCAAATTGGAGGAAGTCAACTTGTTTCCCCAAAGCAGTTCAGGCGGAAGCTGTGAATGTATACCGGCCAGAAATTTGAAAGGATGGGTGATTCGCAAGTTGAGAAGAGTGTGAGGAAGGTGGTGGTAGTATGCGGCCAAGATAGGGATGGGGACTCTTCCTCTTCTACCGTGAAAGTCCCATCGGGAGTTGAGGGCAATACGTCAAACCAAAATTTCTGACATCTTCCAAGGATGAACATCGAAACCTCATTACGATTGGCACAAGGAGTTTTTATGGACTCGGATTCCAATATTAGCCATGGAAATATGATGAACCTACGGTCTGGTTAAAATTCCGTCCTCATCTTTGGACATCAAGAAGCGCACTTGACAAACCCATGACCGACATGGCGATCGAATCTCACTTTGCTTGGCGGAGCCTTGGTGCGAAGAGATGTATTTGCGAAGTCTTGATTTTGAAGAAGTGACTTGGCAAAGCCTCGATCTCATGTTGTGAATATGACACAATTAGAGAGGCTTTAACCTGGTAGGCATTGCGGGCGATGCGAACGAGACCCAACCCGTCTTGTAGCAAAGTGAAGAACCAACGTGGACCGGCGTGACCGGAGAAGCCCCACTCTAAAGAAATGGCTTGACGAAAGTCCTCCCTTAAAGAGTACGGTGCGGCTCTAATGCAAATTGAATTGTCATGTAGCAAAAGAGGCAACCCATCCTTCTATATTTACTTTATTATTTTCTTTATTCAATTAGTCAACCGTAAAGGAAAGACAATGCGGAAATGTATACACTGCGGGGGCATATATTTTTCGAAAAGTGGGGATGAATCCCGATTTGTATTATTTGATGGCCTCATTTGATGAAGGCACAAAAGAACTCGCTTTGGGTTTGACTCTTTTGAGAGAGTATAAGCACAACAAGGTGTGGAAAAGTGTATGGAAGCCCTGGCGACGGAAAATTAGTGTTTAGCTCTATTTTTCCTATAATGTAGAAAAGGAAGACTTGTCGAGACATACGAAAACATGTTTTATTCAAAATGATCACAAGATTGCTTAAAACCCTTTATTAATGTTCGGGTTATTCAACCCTAATCTCGATATGAACAAACATTTAGATTAATTAGGAGGAGAAAGTCAGCGATACCAAGAGTCGAAGTTGGCGAATGGTGAAGAGGGATTGTGTATAGGAGGGGCCATTGATGAGACCGAATTTTACGGGATTTGAATGTGTTTATGGCCGGACCATTTACGGTTGCCTACGTTCCCCTTAATATAAGGAGCTCGGGTCACCGTAGTTTGGGCTTGAGCTGTGTTTGGCTTTAGAAAAGGGGTATGAACATTTGTGGTACTTTTGGTGAAAAGGCTCGGATAGGAAGTTTGGATGATAAGGTGCGGGCCTTGAGGTCTTGACAAGTCATTTTGAGCGATTCCGTTGCTTCTTGATCGTCGTCCTTTATCGGGAAGAAAGATTTTGAATGCGGCTTAAGGGCTTATGATATGTTTTGCCGTTGCTTTAAGCTTGCTCCCTTGTTGTCGACAACTTCCGTTCTTCGGGCTTTAATTTTGCCCATATGTCAAACCTTCGATCGGCGGTGTTGGGTCCCTGGCCTCATTTTTTTGAAGCTTTTGATTTTTTTTGAATTTTTGAAGCTTTTGTTTTTTTTTTTTTTTTTTTTTGAGCACTTGAGGACGAAAGCAAGCTTACGCTTGAACTTTCTTGATGCATGGGGCGGAGGCAAGTCCACTGTTTTTTTTCGACACGGGGTCGATCTCCCGATGCTGAGTGACCTTTTGTTGTTCTTCGATGCCGCCGTCATTGACTTGGTCAAGGTGATGATGGGGACATGTTTTGGAAAGTGTATGGCTTGATGGAGGCCTTTGTGAGGTGAGGAAAGTGTATAGGGAGGGCATTAGTTGACTTTCTCGCACCAATTAATTAAAATCTTAATCATTTCCAGAGATTATTTGTTGAGCAATGCGAGTGATCATTTAAAATAAAACCATTTCATTAAATTTAATGTAGGTGTGCAAATAATGTCTCAAGTCTAGCGAGAAAAGAAAAAGACTCTTTTATAGAAAATTTAAGATTAACTACAATGTCCCAGGAGGACTTGATTGAACGAAGAAAGTACTAGAACCTACGAAGGTTCACTAAAAGACTGTTTTAATATTAAAGGATGGGTAGCCCCTAGTCTAGCTACTCTTTGTTGTTGGACCACGTCTCTATCCTTCAGCAGACTATGCTCGCCTTTGGTAACTTCAAGGAATTCCTCGCTCACCGGCCACGGACGGTCGCCTCATCTGCCATCGAATCATTATCATCCCATTTACCCTTGGCGTCGATGCGTGAACTTATCGGAGGGCGAGAGTTCAAAGCATTTCACCAAATCCGGCTTTGCCATGGCCACATGCTTGTTGCGATCAAACCATCCATTCTCAACATTTGTTGCGACTAAATCATACGGCTTGTCGAGTCCATTGACTTCACGAGCTTGAATCATAAAACTCAATCATGTTTACATTCGCGTTGTTTGGGAAATGATCATTGGCGGGGTTGAGATCAGAGGCGCTCGAGTTTGCCCATCTTAATTAACCCTGAATTGCCTTTCTCAAAGGCTGTACGGTTGTCGGTTATATGACCGTGATGCGGTGGAAAGCACAATGCTTAGTGGTGTCGAAAGGGATTTTGGGATCCTTGGGTGATAGTTTCTCGTAAGGTTCGAGGAGACCTGCTTTAGCAAGCTATTTAAAACTTTGCTTAAGGGAACACCCAAATCCTCGGGATGTGGTTTCTCCTTTGGGGAGAATAAATTCTCAATGCTCTTTGATCCGAGATTTGGTCATTGACTTGGTCACCATTACGAACGGGGTTTGCGGTTTTGGTCTATTGGGGCGCTCGAAGCTTGCCCGCTTCGATTAACCTTTGAACCGCTCTCTTCAAGGCGTGCGGTTGTCGATCGTGTGGCCATAATGATCATGGAAGGCGCAGTGCTTACTCATGTCGAGGGTGCATTTGAGCTCCTTGGATGGTAGTCCACTGAGAGGCTCCAAAGGCCTTCCTTTACTAAACCCTTGAAAATTAAGCCCATGGGCATCCCAAAATCATCAAAATGTTCTCGTTGCCTTAGAGGACCACCATTTCTTGGTTGCTTTTGGATGCCGTCATTTGTATGTAATGCCTTCTTTCCTTTGATGGATGTTGCAGCCGTGTTGGAAGGGTAAGGTTTATAGCGATGAGACATGTTTCGACCCGTAGTGCTTCCCCGTGCACGAACCCTTTTGATGTAATCATCGATGTAATCGTCGAGATTTGACCTTTTCTAAACCTCATTCGTGTCAGATACACAAGATTGGTATGGTGAGATGGCCCGAGTCGAGCGATCGTCGATACTCTCGTTGCTAGGCTTTTCTTGTACCTTCTCAATTGGTTCTTTCAATAATCCATTGGACGAGTCAATAGGAACACTAGGACTGCACGACACCGCCACAAGACTAGCATCAGTAAATGAAACCACAGTAGGAAGTACTTTGGTGGGAGGGATGACAATCTGAGCATTAAAATCGTGACCGTAACCCCCCTCATAAGGCCTGGCAGTTGCCGAAGATGAGGATATATGGCTCGTAATGGTTGGATACCGAGGAGCGGTGAGTGTGGATCCAAAAGGCTGTTGAAGATATGAGATTTGAGGCATCGTAGCAGTAGGGCCGAACGTGTCTTGACCACACGAGAACGTGACTACAAGGGTAATGTGCATCTTGTACTTGATTAGCGGGATCGGCTTGCGTAACGTAGGTGGAGAATTTGATGAGGAGCATTTGACCTTGTTGGACTTCCCAACCGGAGGGACGAGGTAGAGCTTGGAGGATGTTGTGAATACGGTAAACACGATGAAGTGGTGATAAGAGCACAGTGGCCCGTGTGATCTTGCGGTATCATAGGGGCAAGTGTGCTTTGAGAATTGGAGGAAGCAGGCGGCCCCCTCGAACCATGGAGCACGAGAAGCAAGCCCGACCCAAAATGGCTTGCGGAGCCATGTCACACTTCTTTGGGCTTGGGAAGTCGCGGCCCGGCCCATTCCGAGATGATGACCCAAACGGGCGATGTTGTGAAGTAGTAAACTGACCCCTTCCAAGCTATGGGGCGAAAGGCGGCGATTCAATCTGGTGGTGAGACTGAGAGGCACGGGGGCGGGTTGACCTAGATCGGGCTGTTGAGGAGTATCGAGGCTGTAGGGGCTGAGATGTCTTGAAGCCGACCAATTCCCGGGCCCGATGGCGGGCAGGCCCGAGGTTTTGGAGTAGCGAGCGGCCCATTCAAGGCTGCGGGCGAAAGCAGGCGGATTGAAACCCAAAGGTGGCCGAGAGGTGCCGGGGAGTTGACCAAGATCGGGACTGTTGAGGAGTATCGATATGATGAGGCCGAGAGGCGGGTGAGTGATAAATTTGGGGGATGCTTGGCCCATTAGTAGTTCCACACGAAGGGAGCAGGGCATTTGACGGTAGTTGGCATACCGGGAGGGTAATTAGTTCCAATCTTCGCATCAGTAAAGGTTCCATTAGGGTTGCGAACAATTGCTAGCCCCTGGTTTACGATACCTTCCCATAAGCCGGCGATCGAGCCTCTTGATGTTGTCTTATACGTTCCAACATCGATTCCCTTGCGACATTTTGCGAATTTTCGGGGTGCGGATGCACGTCCCCATTGTTCTCCTACGAGTTGGCCATTCTGAAACTTTGAAATTTGAAGCGAGGAGGAAACCGATGAAGTATCGACTCGGAATAGTAGGTGAACAAACGATGACCCGGGGGCTTGATCCAAACTTTGCTTCTTGTGGAAGGCACAAAGGGTGTGGTTCGGACTCGGGAAGCGGAACGAGGTTGGTGTTTGGGCTTAGGGCTCATGCAACATGCGATTATTTGTTTAAATTTACTTAAAACATGTTTTATTAAACCTAATCGATTGGAAAAGATTGCTCTTCTTTTTCACAAACTACTCTGGATCCTGAATCAGTGGGCCCCGTCACTACGTCTATAAGCCCCTCGTATTCCACCAGTATTTCGACCTCCCGGGGTGGACGGCCCGGGCGAGGTCCTATAGGGCAAGCGGGTCCCACCGACCGAAAGAAAAACGATAATAAAAGTACGGCGGGTAATCGAGTCTTAATGAGCATTCGATGTAAATTACGGACAAAGGCGACGTCAAAGTCAAGATCATGTCAGGGCTCGACAAAAAGTCGGCATGATTTGGACTGATAAATGTCCACAATTGATCTTGACTTGTCGTCAATTAGGCCGTAATTAGGCATGGAATAATCATTAATCCTTGATGACTCAGTGTCATGCTGGGAGTCAGTGTATAATTTGTGTCAGTTAGAGCCAAAGTCAAGGCGCCGGTCAATATCTTGGTCAAAGTCTGAGGCGAAAAACCGGCAGAGCTTCGACTGATTATAGTCCCCAAAAGATATTGAGTCGGTATGCCGACAAAGGCTTGAAAGGAAAGGTCTATACACAGACAGGGCATGACACAGACCAAACTAAAAACCAACCGGGTCTCGGACAAAGTGTGTCACGGACAAGTGCATGGTCGACACGAGGCTCCACGGGATATTTGGGTAGTCCTGTGCTTGCACCGAGAGGCGTAATAAGACCAAACGGGCCGCGACAAGGATTTCCCGGGTTAGGGACGTAGTGTGCGGTGTAAGGTCACGTGCGCGTAGTGTGCAAGCGATCTATCTTCTTTTACGAGTAAAATAGAAATTTTTTATGTGTCTTAAAAAGAATGATGCATGATTTTTTTTTTGAAAATTTTCTTTTTTTTTTTGAAAAAATTTTTTTTGAAAGTTTTTTTTTTTTGAAATGAGCACATAAGCACAAAAATTCCGACAGTTAGGGACATGATTCCGACAGTCAAAATTTTGACTTTTTTTCGAGGCGGCCAAAACAACACGAAAATGTGCAAAAATCAACACACACAACAAATGATTTTTAAAGCCGGGACGGAAGCTTGACCCTCAAAAGCTTTTCTCCTTTTTTTTTTGAAAACAATGATACCGGTACGTGGGATTGTTAAACCACAATTTATCCCCGACTCGTGTTAGGAGGCGATAACGGGAAGTTTAATGGTTTCCACCAATATACCAAATATCATTTTTTTTTTTTAGAAAAAAACTTATTCATCCCCAGCGGAGTCGCCACTGTGATGTACCCGATTTTTGAAATCAAACGGAGTCGCCACGCCATTTTTGTTTTAAGGGCCAAAACTTTGAAAAATGCCCGAAATAAGAGATTTGGGTTCGGAGGTCACGTTACATGCCGGGAAGGACGTTAGTGTGCATCCGGAATGCCTCGTAAAACGAGTCTTCCAAGCTGAAAATCATTTGTGTGTGTGTGTGTTACTTTGGCCAAAATGAGTTGAAACTCAGAAAAGTAAAAATTGGTAATTCTTTATTAGACTTTGGACAGATCCCATGATTTTTGGTGTGATTTTTGGGTTGAGATTTGACACTCAAAAGATTTTTGGAAGTTGAAAACCATTTCTGCCAGAAGGAAAAAGGCAGTGGACACTTAATTTTGAAATGGACTTTAGGGCTTGAAAACTCCAAAATCTGGGAAAAGTCCGAGAATTAAAAATGTTCAAAACACCTTAAATAAGGTTTCTGTAAAAGAAATTTTCATTTTGGAGATGATTTGAGGACCCAAAACCTTCTGGAAATCTCAGATGTGAAATCTGGACTTCCAGAGACTGATGAACTGACCTTTAAAGGAAAATTTGAAAAAAGGAGTTTTACTCACGAAAAAAATAAAGTAAAAATATGTATGGAAAGCTCTGGATGTTGGATACAAAAAGTATTTTGTAGTCAACACCAAATTCCAAGTTTATATGTGTCCAAAAAATTAGACCATGGACTGGGGTCTTAGAAAATTGCTACTGGACAGCAACTTCTCAAGAAAGAAAATATGATTTTAAAGGGGGTTTTTGCATCCATGCTTGTCCCCATTTCCCTAGGTTTTGGTTAGTGATCACTTGAAATTTTAGTGGTGAATCAACTATACCAAACCATCCTTGGGGTACATTAGGACTAAGCACTTCATTTGCTTGGGAAGGGGAATTTTATCCTTTGAAATCAAGATTTGGTGCTTGAAAATGGTTTTTAGGGTTTTGAAAATGAATTTGCAAGTAAGTAAGAACACATTGAAGAAAATGTTGATCCTTGTAGAGGATCATCCATGGAGATGAACTTCCATGGTGATCCTCTTGGATCTAGGGCAAGAAAATGAACAAACTACATTTTGTAGTTTGAAAATGCATGCATGGATGAATTTTAGGGTAAGGTGAGGGAGGTTATACCTATCTTCCTTGTGTTTTGTGTTTGAATGGATTCAAAGGCTTGAATGTGTTTAGGGCTTGAAAGTGTTTAGGGTTGATGATTTGAGTTGGTTAAAGAGAAAACAAGTAGATAACAATGAAGTCCTCTATGTTTTCTCTCTAATCCTCCTCCTAAGGGGTGATTTGAGCTTGGATTGGTGTATGTATGAGAGTATGTATGAGAGTGTTTTGAAGTGTTTGTGAGTGAGTGAGATTTGGGAAAGATTGGAGAGAAAATGGTGGCAATTCAAGTGAATTCCCACTGTTTTCTCTCTATTTTTCGCCTTGATGTCTTTATTCTTTGTGAGTGATTTGTGTTGTGTAAACTGAGAGAGGAGGGTTCAATCTATAGGCCCTACGAAATGACAAAACGAATCCGCGCGGAGGGTATCATAAACGTGCACAGTGCATTAAATCTTTGCTCCGAGGCTTTGAACAGGAAGAATATTATTCAAAAAATTCCAGCAGTTTGTTTTTCAACTTGCCTAATTCGGATTTTTCCAATTTCTTTTGCTTTTTGAGATTCTTTTCTTGGTTTAACTTTAAATGGCAATGCCCACTTTACCCTTGCTTTGTTAGAAAGGTTAGAAATTGTTAGAAATGTTAGTAATGTTAAAACTTTCGTTAATTTTCTAACGAAAATACTAACAACTCAAATTGGAGCACTTACAGGGACCAAACGGACTTGATCTTGTATATTTCTTTAAAAGCTCGCTTGTTGTGATTTATATGGTGCCTCATCCACGTCTTGAGCCTCTCAAGGAAATGTTCTTGCTTCTCCTTTGGAATTTTTGGGAAATTTCCATGGAAAGTGTTGAATTCATGAATTCAAGAGAGTTTTTCTCCCGAAATGTAGTTTGAAGGCAGTGTTTATTGTTCTGAAATGGGGAAGAATGAGCAAAAACCATATCTACTTCAGAATTTATTCCCTCCTTGAAAAGCTAGCCAAATCCGTACGGACCTCCTTACATGTAAGGTAGATCCGTACGGATCACTTTGATCCACCAGCAAAAAAAATCTATAGCAACGAGTTCTTTGCCCAATGATTTTGCACCCCAACTGCTCAAAAAACCTGCCAAAGCTGTTTCAAGCCCCATGTACCATAAAGAGAGCATTTCAGGCTCATGCGACATGCACAAAACAAAAAAGTAGAAATAACTCCTAAGTTATTACAAATAAAATGCAAATAAAAGAGCTCATTACATGTAAATAAATTGTGCATAAAATACAAATGTTTTGTTGCTCTCCCCACTAACAAACACAGGAAAAAAAAAAGAGAGAGAGAGAAAAATTGTACTCTGAGTCATCAAAATCGCCGTGAAGTCTCGCGCATCTCAGGTGCCCCCCGCAGGCCACCTCATCATCATCTGAAAACTCGCGCCTTCCTCAACCGAATAATCCATAAAATCTGAAGGGATAAGACCGGAAAAGTGGTCGAAGAAGGGAAAAAAAGACGAGCCCTCGGCTTGCGCACTAGACTGAGGAAAGAACTGTGGAAACGTTTGCGCACTTCTGCCCTCATCAAAGAAGCTCCCATCGTAATTGTACCTACCTACTACTGTATATATGTGAGAGCGGCGGTGTAGATCTGTGTCCGCGCCGAGAAAAGGAGTGTCCACCGATCTCCTCGAAGGCATTGGCTCATGAACCCTCGCAACCCTTCATGACCCGCAGGACATCCCCCGCATAAGCTTCTTTGCAAAAGCTTTCATCCCCAGATATTGCCAGGTGATCAAGTCCACGATTCACCCCGAAATCTGCATGACAAGGAATAGGGGTTACACAAAAAAGGGAAGAAGATGCAGAAAATAAGAATGCGATGCTAAAAGACAGAATAACACTCACAGAAGCATCCGGATCAACCCAGAAAGCGGGAGGAACCTGCTCTGGGATGGGCACAAAAACCCGCCTCCTAGAAGAATCCCCTCGGACATAGGAGAAATCCCGAGGTCGCGACGAGTCACCCCTCATCTCTCCCTAGCCGGCTGCGGCGTCCTCGGCTTCCTACTCACAAAAAGCCCCATACTCCTCGGCTGTCCAAGACGTGTCTGCGGCGTCCACTTTGACCCGGTACCTCTCAATATCAAATTAGCTCATCTCAGAAGGGCTCAACATGTGAACCAGAAGATACCTCGGAGCACGAGGAGAAGCACCATCCCCATGTTTCCAGAAAACACTCTCCCCCAAGTACATCACATTACAAGTAAAGCCCCGTATGAGCTTCCTCTGCCTCGTCACTCGGGGTGCATCACCGAGATCATCTTCGCCCCGTCTGCAGAGACCGGGAATACTGGCTGGAAGCCCTTCGGGCTATCTTTCTTCAGGTGCCTCTTCACGTCATCGTAGTTGAGCGTAATCTTCCCTCTACTACCCCTCCTCTTCCTCCAAGGCCGAGTCCAGCAAGCATGGTGGGATACCCGGTAGGACCTCATCATAACGGTCCCCACTCGTGGCATTGGAAGACCTCGTAGCACCACATTGCCACGAAAAACAGATAACATTCAGAAAAGAAAAAAAGATGAAAATGACATAAAGCTACAAAACAATAAATTCATACCTCCAGAGCAAAATCAAAGCATCCCAAAGAGCTGGCTGCGCCCTTGCTAAACTTATCCATAGCAAAGTAGAGCTCATCTAAGTCTACCTCTCCACAGGCGATGTCACAAACCCTCTCTAAATCAACCAAGGACTCAAGAAGAGGAAAGAGAGCCGTGGTAGCATGGTTCGAAAACAGGGTCAGAGAAAGGGCAAACCACAAAAATGAGCAGACCAACTGCTCTGCAGACACTCTCCTGGGATCCCACTGATACCTCCCAATGTTGGCCATGATCTTCGCCTCGACATCGAAATACACCATGCCCAAACCCTTACGAGGTTGAAATTACCCGGATCCGAGAGGCAGCGCGATCGCGCCCCGGCATCTGGCATCTTTCGCGTTGGAGGGTGTCTCGCCGTTTTGTTTTCGCATTTTGTAGAGTCGCCACGCCGTTTTTATTAAGCCCAAAACATTGAAAAAGGGCATCAGTTTAAAGATAAATTTTAAACTGTTTTTGTGTGATGAGATTTTGAGTTCGGAGGTCAGATGACTCCTCGGGAAGAGAATATTAGAATATTAGAGCTCACCCGAGTCGCCTCGTAAAACGAGTCTTTCGGATACCCCTAATATCCTTTAAATGTTGTGTGTGTGTGTGTGTGCTTTTAAAAATGCATGTTGTGTCGGATGTCTACATTGTACACTGCTTTATTGAAATGTATTGAAATAGTGTAGGAAGGAAGCCTTACCAATGTTGGTTTGTGTACTGCGTCGCAGGGGAATAGTGTTTGAGGTCGGAGTAGCGTTCCGGTACGGATCGGGATTGCTTCGGGAGATGCTGGTTGTCTGCGGACAGAGTTTCGGCGTGAGTTGATGTTGCAGGCTGCGTTCGGGCAGAGGTTTGGCGTGCGTGGGGATCGCAGGGATCACTCGGGCAGAGGTTCGGCGTGCGTTGGGATCGCAGGGATCACCCGGGCAGAGTTTCGGCGTGGTTTGGGATCGTCGGTTTGACTCGGAAAGAGCCAGGACACCGTGGAAAGACCAGGCAAGGCCTCAGAGTACCACGAGGGGCCTCAGAGTGCCTCGGGGCAGCGCGGGAGCGTCGCGGGAGCGCTCGGAGAGGCTTCGGAGCACCACAAGGGAGCTCGGAAGGCCTCGGAAGGATCCGAAAGGGGCCGGGAGTGCCTCGAGAGAACTTAGAGGGGAAGCCAGAAGGCCTAGGGAGGAAGAGAGAAGTGGGAGGTGTGTGAAAATGAGGAGGGAGAGCCCTCTATTTATAGTGCCAGATTTGGTGCAAGAAGGTCCGTACGGACCTCCCTGGTAATCCAGAATTTTGGTTTTCCTCGATTTGAGGGAATCTGTGATGATGGTGAATATTCTGCAATTATGATGTTCCCTGTGCAATAAGGTTCGTACGGACCAAGTTGACATGCAAAGAGGTCCGTACGGACCAACTCTGCAGGAGGGTAATCATTTTTCCCGGGATTTGAGGAAATATTGTGGACTTTAAGAGGATTCAGTAATTATTAAAGCAAAGAGGTCCGTACGGACCATTATTGCTTTTCCAATTTCTTGAAAATTCCCAAAAGGTCCTTTTGTCCCTTTTTGTCCCAGAAAGGCCCCTCCCTTGGTTTGGCTGGGGGTTTTGAGAGGGTTTTGAGTGCCAGAGGTCGTCGAGATTGCGTTGATGAGTCGCGGTGTTTCCGTGTACTTGAAAGGGGGTGATCCAGTTGGGGTACTTACGAAGCCCCTCGGCGACGTCGCTTATGAAAGAAGTGGGGTCGCCCAGATAAGATAAGGGTCCTAATCTGGATCGCGTCTTTGGGAGATAAAGTGGCCAGGGAGGTCGGTGTGAGGACGTGGTTGTGTCCTATTGTGTGACCGTTTAGGTCGGTAAATTTGGACCACTGTGATAGGATTCCTACCTATCCTGGCGGGAATCAAGCACAGTCGTAGTTCGGGTGTGGGGTGAGTGTTTTGTGAATGCGGGCGTGGTGGTGCCACTGAAGTGTCGTGTGGACCGCCGAGGTCGGTGGTAAGGACGTGGTGGTGTCTGGGTGACCGTATAGGTCGATGGATGGACCCTGTGATAGGATTCCTACGTATCCACTGGCGGGAATCAAGCACAGTCGTAGTTCGGAGGTCGTGAAATTGTGAGTGCGGGCGTGGTGGTGCCCTGAAGTATCGTGTGACCGCCGAGGTCAGCGGTAAGGACAGGGTGGTGTCCTAAGATGTGGTGACCGCCGAGGTCAATTGTGAGGACGTGGTGGTGTCCTGGGGTGGAAATTTTACGATTTTCCTAATCGGGTGGTTTAAGACCTTTCGGGCCGGAGATAGTGATTTGGGAGGTTTATACGGTCTTCCAGACCGAGTGGTTTAAAGCCTTCCGGGCTGGAGATAGTGATGGTGGAGGTTTATACGGTCTTCCGGACCGAGTGGTTTAAAGCCTTCCGGGCTGGAGATAGTGATGGTGGAGGTTTATACGGTCTTCCAGAACGAGTGGTTTAAAGCCTTCCGGGCTGGAGATAGTGATGGTGGAGGTTTATACGGTCTTCCGGACCGAGTGGTTTAAAGCCTTCCGGGCTGGAGATAGTAATGTGGGAGGTTTATACGGTCTTCCGGACCGAGTGGTTTAAAGCCTTCCGGGCTGGAGGTAGTATGAAGAATTGAGTCATCTTCTGGTTGCAGTTTGCCATGCGTGAGGACTTTGAATCATCTTCTGGCTGCGGTTTGCCATGCGTGAGGACTTTGAATCGTCTTCTGGCTGCGGTTTGCCATGCGTGAGGACTTTGAATCGTCTTCTGGCTGCGGTTTGCCATGTGTGAGGACTTTGAATCGTCTTCTGGCTGTGGTTGGTGCCATGCGTGAGGACTTTGAATCGTCTTCTGGCTGCGGTTGTGCCATGCGTGAGGACTTGAATCGTCTTCTGGCTGCGGTTTGCCATGCGTGAGGACTTTGAATCGTCTTCTGGCTGTGGTTTGCCATGCGTGAGGACTTTGAATCGTCTTCTGGCTGCGGTGGTGGAGGCATGGCTGCCTTGAGCTTTGAGAGGTTTAGATGTCTCGTGCTTTGTCCGTTGGGGAGAAGGTTGGACTTACGATGGCTGCCGGTGTTCATCCGTTGGGGATTTATCGTGGCCTTGTAGGGGCTTGCAAGGATTCCCTTTTTGACTTGCTGGGGAAGGAGCTCGGGCTTACTTTGATGGCCGGTGTTCATCTGCTGGGGATATGTGGCCTTGTAGGGGCTTTTCCTGTTGAGAGGGCGAGGTCCGGGCTTACGTTGACGGCCGGTGCTTGCGTTGCCGTTGGAGTGGGCGAGGATGATGGCCGGTGATTGCTTCACCATTTGGCATTTTGGAGGCGTTTCGTGCCTTGGGATTTGTACTCGGAGGTGTTGGCTCCTTCTTGTGCTTGTTTTGCCGTTGAGTGGGCAAAGTTCGGGCTTACATTGACGGCCGATGCTGGGGATATGTAGTCTCGTACGACTTCCCTTTGACTTGTTGGGGAGGAGCTCGGGCTTACTTTGATGGCCGGTGCTTGCGTTGCCGTTGAAGTGGGCGAGGTTCGGAGCTTCTGACTGGCTAGGTGCTTGAATTCTTTGGGGATGCGTGACCTTGTAGGGGCCTTTTCTGCTGAGAAGATGACTTCGGACCTCTTTTAAGGGCCGGTGGTTGAGTTTCCGTTGAGCATTTTGGAGGCGTCTCATGCCTTGATATTCGTGCTGGGAGGTGATGGCTCCTTCTTGAATTGCCGTTGAGTGGGCGAGGACCGGTCTTACACTGACGGCCGGTGCTTGCGTTGCCGTTGAAGTGGGCGAGGTCCGGGCTTACGTTGACGGCCGGTGCTTGCGTTGCCGTTGAGGTGGGCGAGGTTCGGGCTTACACTGACTGCCGGTGCTTGCGTTGCCGTTGAAGTGGGCGAGGTCCGGGCTTACGTTGACGGCCGGTGCTTGCGTTGCCGTTGAAGTGGGCGAGGTCCGGGCTTACGTTGACGGTCGGTGCTTGCGTTGCCGTTGAAGTGGGCGAGGTCCGGGCTTACGTTGACGGCCGGTGCTTGCGTTGCCGTTGAAGTGGGCGAGGTCCGGGCTTACGTTGACGGCCGGTGCTTGCGTTGCCGTTGAAGTGGGCGAGGTTCGGGCTTACACTGACTGCCGGTGCTTGCGTTGCCGTTGAAGTGGGCGAGGTCCGGGCTTACGTTGACGACCGGTGCTTGTGTTGCCGTTGAAGTGGGCGAGGTCCGGGCTTACGTTGACGGCCGGTGCTTGCGTTGCCGTTGAAGTGGGCGAGGTCCGGGCTTACATTGACGGCCGGTGCTTGCGTTGCCGTTGAAATTGGCGAGGTCTGGGCTTACGTTGACGGCCGGTGCTTGCGTTGCCGTTGAAGTGGGCGAGGTTCGGGCTTACACTGACTGCCGGTGCTTGCGTTGCCGTTGAAGTGGGCGAGGTCCGGGCTTACGTTGACGGCCGGTGCTTGCGTTGCCGTTGAAGTGGGCGAGGTCCGGGCTTACGTTGACGGCCGGTGCTTGCATTGCCGTTGAAGTGGGCGAGGTCCGGGCTTACGTTGACGGCCGGTGCTTGCGTTGCCGTTGAAGTGGGCGAGGTCCGGGCTTACGTTAACGGCCGGTGGTTGAATTGCCGTTGGAGTGGGCGAGGAGAGGAGTATGGGGCCTTCGTGAGGAGGAAGTTGAGGACGCCACAGGTATTGGCGAGGGAGAGGGAGGCTGGCCCGCAGGTTCCCCCAGAGGTTCCGATGCCGGGGCCGGATTTCACGTATGTCCGTGGGGACGGATCGAGGAGGAGGGTGTATGCATGCCCGTTTACGGCGAGCTCTGTTGCATATCAGTGGATCTTTGATAGATCGGTGAGTGTGCTTACTCTTTTCCATCTTGGCATCTTTTCTGTATTTTTCTCTTTTTGTTGTTGTGTATAAGCTTATTGTGGCGTTTCCTTTGTTGCTTGCTTGTGCGGCGGGGAGAGCCTATGATATCTTGACTCGCCGTTATGTGGCGATGAGGTCGTTTGCGAAGAAGATGGCGTCGAAGAGCTGTCTTGCCGGTCTTCCGACGCGTGCGGTGTATGTACGAGCCTATGCCTTTGAGGCATTGTCAGACGTTCCTCCCCGAGAGCCGAGCCGGAGCCACGGCGGAGGGACCTTCGAGGGGCGGCATAGCATGGATTCGGGACATCTTCGGGAGCCAGGCGCGGCCCTTTGCTCGGTTCTTCCCTCAGCAGGATGCACAGGGTGAGGGATCCTCAGAGCCTTCTTTCTTTGATCCTTTCGCCGGATTTGATCCTTCTGAGTACTTTGAGTACCAGCCTCCGGAGTGGGCTCTGTATTCTGATGACGAGGATATGACGGGCGAGTTCACCGGGATGCCCGACTTTTCTCTTGATGATCTTGGCGAGGATGATGATGCCGAAGAGTCGGATTAGGGTTCATTTGCTTTCCCTCTTTCCATATCTTCTTTTTTTTTTTTTTTTAACGAGACATTAGATGTACCTGTAATAAAACACTCGTATTTGCATGGCAAACGCATTTTATTTTAGGATGTAATGTCATTTTTGTGATTTCCGGGATTCGTCCTAGAAATTGTTGCTATTATTTTATTTTTTTTGTGCATGCCACGTGAGCTGAGAGTGCGTTTGTGGGTAATGTATGTTTGCCGGAAATGGCTTTGGCCAGTGTTTGGGCAGTTTGGAGCAAGGTCCTGCTGAGGACAGTGGTTGTTATGCTTGTTCTTTGAGGAAATGGGTTACGATTGCAAGGAGGTCCGTACGGACATACCTAGCATGCAAAGAGGTCCGTACGGACCATCCTTGCTTTTGGGAAGGAGATAAATGCTTTCCAGTGTCTGGTTCTTCCCCATTTCCCCATTTGCAGCCATTTTCGAGCTTTCTTCCCCATTTTCTCTAGGAACCTCCATTTTTTCCATGGATTCTTCGTACGTTCCTAGAATTTTGCCGAGGCTTTCGCAGGAGAGGCAAGCACACTTCCTTGAGCAGCTGAAAACGTGGATGCGGCGCCGTATGAGGCATCAGAGACGGGCTTTCGAGGTAAGGTTTCGTCTTTGCTCGATTTGGTCTTTTAAGGAGTTGGTTCTGATTGGGATTTGTTGCGGGCTGCCGCGAAGTTCAGGATGTTAGGAGGCATGTGTCTTGTTTCTCCTATAATGAAATGGTGCCCACTTTTGAGGATTTTCGGGCTTTGATGGGGACCGGAGGTGGAGGCCATCTCGCTTCCTTTGATTGGTGGTGCTTTGCGGTGAGCGTGAAGCTTGCAGGCTTTCTTCGTACTTCGTTGGAAGAAGTGCAGAGCATGATCCTTGATTCGGGTCATATTGACATTTCTGAGCTGCCGGAGCGATTCATGGTTGATGATGAGAGTGATGTCTCTTGGGACACATTTGCCTTGTGTGTGATGGCGACGCTTTTCCTGGTCAGCTCCCTTGGCATTTGCGATGGCGTTTTGCTAGATGTGGTTGGGCGCTTTGCGGGCTGGAGAGGATATTGTCCCGTTAGTCTTTGGGGAGACTCTTCATGGTATCGACCGTCGCGGCGGGGATCGGTTCATGAGAGGAAGCCCCGCTTTGCTCACCTTGTGGGCTGCGAGAGAGACTTCGAGGCCATGCCGAGGCTCAGGCGTCGTTTAGCCCGTGGTCATTTGCTCGGCGACCTCTTGTGTTGGATATGGATCGATCACTTTGGGAGAGATGGATGGCACGGCTTGGTACGCATCGAGATCCGTTGGTGGGTTCCTCACTGGAGGATTGAGACTAGGAGGGTCTTGCGGGAAGGGTCCTACGTCGTCGAGTTCCGAGGTTTGTCTTGGTCTTCCTTCTATATTCCGTCGCTTGTTTCCGGCGGTTTGGGATGAAGCGGGAGCCTTTGTTGGGTGCAGGATGACCTTGCTCTTTGCGGAGGTAGTTCCTCTTTGTATGGCGGCTTCGGGTGCCTTCTTGTATTTTACGAGGGTATGGAAGTATTTCGCTTTCCCTCTGTGGTACTCCTTAGGCGTCGGGGAGTGTCGTATTGACGACTCGATGCACGGCACAGTATGAAGCGGCGTGTTGGGCGATCCCAAGTGGTCTTGGAGAAGCGGCGTGTAGCGATTACAGGACCCGGTTGCCGTAGCGGCTATTGCCTTAGGAGTGCGAAGCACAGTCGACCCTTTGGATGTGACGGGAGACACTTTGTTTGACTACGAGACTAGAGTTGACCGGCGGCGACGGGGAGAGGTCCTCTTTTGCGGGCTCGCGGGGAGGAGATCCGAGCCGAAGCACGGGCGAATGAAGCCACGAGAGCTCTTGGATTGTTTGACTCTACGGGGAGGGCCCACGATCTCGGTGAGAGACGCGAGTTGGTTCACGTGGAGCGAAAGAAGACTCGCCGGGGACGAGGAAGAAAGGAAAGAATGGCGAGGGGACAAGCGCGAGATGGCGCGGAATGACCTCCCTAGGTATCCATTCATTGCATTTGCAAACACATTATTTGTTAAATGTATTAAGGCGTCTTTTAGCATGTTGTGAACTTGAGAGTAGACCGTGCTTGAACTCATCAAGAAATGTTGTAACCGTTAGTGATCTGTGATTTACTTTTAAAGCTTTGTCGAGACGCAAGATCTTTTATTTGCCTTTGTTTCTTTTGTGCGCTTTGTCGGCGTCCGTCCTTGGACTTTTACATTGCGTTTGCGGGTGAAGCGATGCAGGCCATGACGGCAATCCCCTTTGCTTAGGCTTTGTGCTTGGGTGAGAGGTTGAATGATCTGCTTGACAAGTCATTTTGACGGTCTTTTCGCGGCTTCCTTGCCTCTTTGTTGGCGTCGGGCTCTTGACCTCTTTTTGCAGCTTTTGCTTGAGCTTCTTTTGTTTTTTTTTTATATTTTTTTTTTGTGTTAGCCTTTGCTCGAGCTCTCTTTTTTTTGTGAGCCCTTGCTCGAGCTCTCTTTTTTTGAAGCGCGTGAAGGCAAAGACAAGCCCCTGGCTTGGAAGCGAGACATGAGTCGATCGTTTGATCTTTGAGTGACCCTCGGATGTCCTTTGATGTTGCCGCCATCGTTTGACTTGGTCAAGGTGATTTGTTGGGCGTGTTCTTGAAAAGTGCGTAGCTTGATGGAGGTCTTGATTGACATTCAAACTTTTGACTTTTTGTGTATTTTTAGACCGAACCAATTAAGGTTGCCTACGTTCCCCAGGACTAGAGGGCTCAGTCTGCGTAGTTCGACACTACATGGAGTGCCAAGAGATGCACGATTGTTCTTCTTTAGGCGAAGTATCTGCGAAGTTTGCTTCCGTTATTTGGATTCAAGAAGGGATTGCCGTCTAGGTACATCGGCTTCATGGCGCCTCAGGAGAAGATCTTTTGAACCACGAAAGGGCCGATCCATGTGGGTTCCCATTTTCCCAGTGGGTTGGTTCGAGTGGGAGGCTTTTCTTTGAGTACAAGGTCGCCTTCCACGATGTCTCGGGATTTGACTTTCTTGTCGAAAGCTCTAGCCATCTGCTTTGATAGGCTCGGACGTGTTCCATAGCCTTTAGTCGTCGCTCGTCTAGCAGAGCCAATTCGTCGTGTCGGCTTGAGCCATTCAACCGTTGATGTCATTTTCCAGCGGCACTCGGAGTGAGGGAATTTCCAATTCAATGGGAAGGATTTGCTTCCATCACGTATGTCGGGCGAATGGGGTTTCTCTCATGGCATTACGGCGGATGTGCGGTAGCCCCAAAGTGCAAGGTGCGGCTTCTCGGGCCAATCTCGTCCTCGGGTGGTCATTTTTCGGATGATCCGTTCGAGGGTTTTGTTTCTTTGCTTCCACGGCGCCGTTTGTTTGTGGCCGGTAGGGAGAAGATTTGTGACGTGTGATCTTGAATTCGGCCCGGCCCGATCTGCTCGAATTCCCCCTCGAAGTGTTAACCATTGTATGCGATATGATCTCATTTGGGATGCCGTATCGGCGAGATGATGTTTTCCTTGAGGAAATGCGCGACCTTCTTGGAGGTGAGTACCTTGTAGGACTTGGCTTCGACCCATTTGGTGAAGTAGTCGATGGCTACTAAGATGAACACATGACCAGTTCTTTGCACTGGCGGAGCGATTTTCCCGATGACGTCAATTCCCCAGTGGCAAATGGCCGGTGTGTAGTCATGCGGTAGAGATCGTGGGGCGGTAGATGATTGAGGTTGGAGAACCGTTGACACTTGTCGCGGCTTCGGACAAAGTGGATGCAATGCGCCTCCATGGAGATCCGGTAGTAGCCCATCACGAGAATGATTTGCATCGGGGCTGCGGCGTTCGTATGTGGGGACCGCAAGCCCCATTGTGGACTTCGTTCATGAACTTGTTTGCTTCTTCTTGGGCGATGCGGCATAGGAGTGGCCCGTAGTAGCGTTTCTTGTATAGCATGTCCCGAGGATGACGAAGTGAGAGGCGCTTTAGGGCCATGATGCTCTTGGTTTTGACCCCTTCCGATTGTGGGTCTTCCTTGTTCATGAAGGTGGTGTCCCCGTTCTTGAGGTATTGGAAGATCTGGTTATACCATGGCTCATTGATGGGCTTAGGTTACGGTTCGATCTCACAACGGTAGGCGGGAATTTCCTTTCGTCCGACTTTGAAGGGTTTGATTGCTTTTCCTTCGGGGATTTCCACAAGGGAAGCCGAGGTGGCTAAGGCATGCAAACTGTTTCGGTCTCTTGGCAAGTAGTGGAAGGTGACCTCTTCGAATTGTGTGATGAGGTCCTCCATGCGGGCATGGTATTTTTGCAAGCACAGGTCTATGGTTTTCCACTTGTTGGAGACTTGGTTGATGATCAAAGTGAGTCCCCATAAACTTCGAGTTTACGGACATTCCTCTCGAGTGCGGCTTGTAGTCAGCGGCGCGAGCTTCATATTCGGCGGCATTGTTGGTTACCTCGAAATTGAGCTTTATAGCAATTGGGGTGTGCTCGTCCTTGGGATCTACCAAGAGCATACCGATCCCGTTTCCCTTTTTGTTGGCTGCTCAGTCGAAGAACGGTTGCCATCGATTTTCGCCTTCGATTGCGAAGATTCCCTCGTCTGGAAATTGTGGTTCGGGGCCTCGAGCCTCGTCGGTTGGGAAATCGGCCGGTTGTTCGGCCATGGCCCGTCCCTTGATTGACTTTTGGTTTACGTACTTGATGTCAAATTCCGCTAGGAAGAAAGACCATTTGGCGAGCCTCATTGAGAGATGGTTTGTCGAAGAGGTACTTGGCTGGGTCCATTTTGGAAACCAAGTGTACCGTGTGCGGCTGCATGTAGTCTTGCGTAGTTTCCCGACAACCCATACAGGCTGCGTAGGTTTTCTCGAGGGTGAGTAATTGAGTTATTTGCCTTGAAACTTTCTGCGACGAAGTAGATGGCGTTTTCGACTCGTGACTCCTTCTTTTCTTGACGAGCATGGCTCCAGCGGCGGTGTCGGTCACGATTAGGTATAGCAACATTGGCTTTTCCTCGTGGGGAGGACGGGGAATCGGAGGACTCACAAGGTATGCTTTTATTTTCTCAAAGGCATCTTGGCATTCGAGTTCCATTCGATGTCGGCGTTCTTCTTCATCGGTTTGAAGATTGGCTCGCACATAGAGGTCAATTGGTTGTGAAGCGGCCCGATATACTTGTAGGCGGCCCATGAAGCTTTTCACCTCATGCGAGTTTGCGGTGGTCTCATTTCGATGATAGCCTTGATCTTTTGAGGATCAACCTCGATGCCTCTCTCGGTGACCATGTATCCCAAAACCTTGCCTCGGCTAACCCCAAATGTGCATTTGGCGGGGTTAAGCCTCATTGAGTGTTTTCGGAGGCGATTGAAGAATTTTCTCGGGTGCAGCGAGGTGTTGTCCGTCTGATCCCTTTGAGTGGATTATCATGTCATCGACGTACACTTCGATCTCTTTGTGGATCATATCGTGGAAGAGGGCGGTTCTTTGCCGTTGGTAGGTAGCCCAGCGTTCTTTAGTCGAACGGCATTGCGTGTAGCGGATAGGTTCCCCCCAGGGGTTGTGAAAGGCTGTCTTTTCTTGGTCTTCTTCGGCCATCTTGATCTGATTGTAGCCGGCAAAACCGTCCACGAAGGACTTGACTTGAAATTGGTGTAGTGTCTACCAACATGTCGATGTTGGGTAGTGGAAAATCGTCCTTGGGACTTGCTTTGTTGAGATCTCGGAAGTCCACGCAGGCGTACTTTTCCATTGGCCTTGGTGGCCAATGACGATATTGGAGAGCCATGTGGGGTACTCGATCACCACGATGAAGCCGACGGAGCATTTTTCGATCTCCTCTTTGACTTGTAAAGACCATTACGGCTTGATTCGGCGTAGCTTTTGCTTGATGGGCTTAGCCTCGGGATTGAGGAATCCGGTGTTTTACAATGTTAGGATCTAATTCGGGCATGTCTCGGTAAGACCAAGCGAACACGTCCACGAACTCTTTGAGCGGTGCGATCAATGCGTCTTGCTCTGTGCCGGTGAAGAAACTTCCGATTTGCGTCTCTTTTGGCTCTTCGGCGGTTCCCAAATTCACTTTGGTTAAAACCTCCTCGGCTTGGCTTGGGCCCGGTTTTTCTCTCGTTTGACAAACATGCTTAAAGATGTGCTTAATGTATTGTTCGTTTAATGTGTACGCTTCTTTATCAAGTGAATCGTTATTAAGCTTGTTTGTGTGTTAGTTAATTTATCGGTTGTTAAAGATGCAATGAGAGGATACTCGGAAAGATCGAAGCATTCATTAAGAGCATACGGGAATACATTATTGGCAATGAGTTCGTAATCTTCGGCGTGAGGCCATCGGATGACTCGAGACTCAAATTCAAAGATAATGGACTCGGGATGAGTTTTGACACTAGACTCTAGGACTCGAGGGTCGGACCAAGTTGTTCGATCATGTCCTTTTTCTTTGGCAATGGAGTCAGGAGAAGGTGGCCCGATTATTGAGTGTCCATGAGCTTGATAGGAGATGGGGCTTGAAGGGATTTATGTCACCGTTCCCGATCATTGCTATCACGAGTTATCGAAACAAAATCGATTAGATCGGCATCTCGATTTCTTCTTTGAAGAGTAGGTGGAAGCGGTGGCTCATCCCAAGCATCGTCTGCGGAGTCTTTTGCTTTTGTCTTGGGCATTACTAGCTCGAATGCGGACTCGTCCCGCTTGTTGAGGGCATGAGTGTTGACGAGAGAGTTTTCGAGTTCTTACGCCAAAGGGAGTTTTCCCGAACCAAAATTCGTTGTGAATAGTGGTGGTCATGGATCCCGTAGAGGCGGTGTGTCGAGAAATGCTCTTCGAGACGGGATTTGACTTGAGGCCTCGAATCTTGCCGAGTTACTGTGGAGCTTGTCCATGTTTGTCGGCCGGCTTTGTTTGGCGGCGATCGGCTCTGTTCCCTTTTACGGATCTTCTTCCAAGTTGCCGGCCTTCTTTGTGAAGTACTTGGTCATGTCGAAGGCATGGGGACGAAGATCGGAGATGGCGTGCGAAGCCTCTTTTGTTATACGTGGAGCGTTTTCGTGCGGCTCGCTTGTCCTCCGCAATGTGTTCGGGAGTGGGAATGTATCCCGGGCCGTGCGAGTATTACGTTCTTTGATATTGATGATCTGTTGGGTGCCACGATGGCGTTTTCCCAAAGCCGAGCCCCGGGATGTAGTTCATGTGCTTCATCATTTTCATCGGGAGGGATATTGTCCCAAATCAAAGCGGAGTCTATGTGGCACACTTGGGCCTTTGGGCTTTCGATGGTGAACCTGTTAGCATCATGCCATCATCGTCGGGTTTGATCTCTAAGGCCGGGACGCCGTTTGTGTCGGTCCTTTCGGTGACTACGCTATCACCGTAGATGATGGTAAGATCTGTTCCTTGGACGAACTTTACGCACGATGGAGAGTGGATGCCACCCCATTGATGCAGTGTAGCCAAGGCGTCCCAAAATGGCGGTGAATGTGATCGGGATGTCGATGACTTGGAAATCCGTCGGGACCATTTGTTTTCCGAACCACGGGTTCAAGGTGGCTATTCCCAAGGCCCAGGCGGGACGTTGAGTCGTATGCCTTGATTGCACGAGTCGAGGGCTTTAGATCGGTTGCTTTGATCCCTAGCAAATCCATCATTTTGGTGGAAGGACGTTCATGGATGATCCCCATCTACCAAAACCCGTAGGAGACGCAGCTCGTCCGGTTGAGCTGTTATATAGAGAGGCTCATTGTGGTCGGCCCCAAATTTTGGAAGGTCGAGCTACGTGAAAGTGATGATATTCTTTGTAATTAATGTTGCCAATCATCTGAGCTGCTTCATCGGGTGTCCTTTGTGATGGGAACCATGGTGCAGGCCGAGCTTTCTTCCAACTTGAGCTTGTGCGGGTAAGATGAAGTGAGTAAGGACCGGGCGAGATGTTAGCTGAGTGCGCTTGAGGCGTGTTAAGACGGGATCTTCGACCTTTGGGTCCAAGGTTTCGGCTTCTTTGGCGTAGGGCCCTTTTCGGTTCGTGGCTCGGGTATGGGCGGCCTTTTGTCTGTCCGTGGAGGATTCAGGATTTGACCGGAGCGTGTCGAACGTTCACTTGGACTTATGGTTTTGCTTGTCTCTCCTATTTACGTAGTGGGAGGACCACGATTGGCGTAAGGCTAGGCTGCGCATTTCAATTCGTTCCTTTGTCATGGCTTTTCTTGAAGCGTCAATAGTGGCTTTGAGATCTTCCCAAGACGAGGGGTTGGATTATACGGACCTTCGGGCCTTCGGTGGCGGTGCGGCTTCGTCCCAGTGATCATGGAGCGAACATTGCCATGGCCTTGTGCGGAAGCTAGGCTTCTTGGAGTAGATGACATAGTAGTCAAACTTTCACGAGGGTTCTCCAAGGGTTCCGACGTGGGATCACCGGATTCGTACCTCTTTTCGGTTTTGTTGAGAAGATAGCTTCTTCTTTCTTCGAGGACGGCCCTCGTTTATTTCATCCTGGCATTCCATTTCCAAACAAGCACTTGCAATCGCAGCGTCCCACCGAATGTGTTCGTTGTTCGGTGGTGGTATCGGGACCTCGGGAGGCTGAATGGGCGAGCTTTCCCGGAGGGTCTTGTGGCCTTATGTCATTTGCATGGCTCGTACGAGGGTAACGAGGTTGACTTACAGGGAAACAATGAGAGGCGTTAGAAAGCTGTAGGAAGCGATCACGGCTTTGGAAGCCCCGGGTAGTTGGGTGGCTAATGTTCCGAAGTGGTTCATGGCACCTTCGATCCGAGCTTGTTACTCACCTTGACGTTTCTCAATGGCCATGAGGACACTGCCAAACTTCTTCCAATGTTGGGAAATTTCTTGGGGGTAAGGTCCCGTTCTCATCGTTGTTATCCACCGACTTGGCCATGGGAGTTGACGGTGTCTGGTGACAGAGTGGGAAGGAGGTAGGACCTTCTTGTTTTGACAACGGAGACGGGTTCCGGGTACTCTCGACCACTCTCTGTTAGGCTGGAGGGTGATGGGCAAGGTTTAGACACGGGAATGGCCTTACGGGATAAAGGGGAAAGCTCACGTGGCATGCGGTTTAGTTTCTTTTTATTTTATGATTTTTTTTTGTTGTTTTAATTTACTTAAAACAGTGTTTTCTCGAGAATCCTAGGTAGGTTGGAAAAGATTGCTCTTCTTTTCGCAACTATGCTAGATCTGGGTCGATGGAGACCATACGTGCGGCTATAAGCCCCTCGTTTTGCACACTGTATTTCGACATCCCGGGGTGGACGGCCCGGGCGAGGTCCTATAATGCAAGCGGTTTCCACCGGCCTAAAGAAAAATCGAACCTAAGGACCGAGCTTTGTCATGTTCGTTTTGATGCATTAGCCATGTGAATAGTGAACCGAGCCGCCACTAAGTCAAGATCGGGTCAAGAGTTCGGCATGACCTCTCTTTACCTTGCTTGCACAAGGATACGTGACGTTAGGCGTTGGGCTGGGTCATATTGTCATGGGCGACGTATCAAAGGCGTGATGACATGGTGTCATGTGAGCATGGATGTATATCCAGGGACGGAACATCGTGCAGGTGTAGCTTCGGAAATCAAGATCGAGGTCAAGATTTTAGCATGACCTTTCATCGCTTTGCTTGCGCAAGGGATCTTGAGTTCCGAGCCTTGACTCGAGAAAATGGCCGGCATGGTATATGTATCCAGGCTGTATGACACGGGCCAGGTAAAAACCAACCGAGTACGGACAGAGTGTGACTCAAGACTCAGACGTGCCGGGTTGACGCTTGGCTAGGATGGGATGTTTGGAATGATCCCGTGCGCGTCCAAGAGGCCTAGGAAGACCAAACGGACTGCAAGCGAGACCACTCGGGTTGAGGTTGTAGTGTGCGGTGTATCCGCGGCCGGTGCGCGTAGCGTGCGGTGTAGCAGAGCGGCAGTGCGAGTAGTGTGCGGTGTAACCGAGGCAGCAGTGCGCGTAGTGTGCGGTCTCTAAAATTCTTTTTCTGAGTAAAACAGAAGTTTTTGAAGAATTTTAAATGTATGCACAGATGTATATTGATGCATTTTTTTTTGTAAAATAAAAAGTAAAGCACATGCACACACACACAACAGTTAAAGAAAGGGGTAAAATGAAAGTTTGACCCTCATCATCATTTTAAAAATCTTTTGTTTTGTTTAAAAGTTTTTAAAACAAAAAGTCCCCAGCGGAGTCGCCAACTGAAATTACCCGGATCCGAGAGGCAGCGCGATCGCGCCCCGGCATCTGGCATCTTTCGCGTTGGAGGGTGTCTCGCCGTTTTGTTTTCGCATTTTGTAGAGTCGCCATGCCGTTTTTATTAAGCCCAAAACATTGAAAAAGGGCATCAGTTTAAAGATAAATTTTAAACTGTTTTTGTGTGATGAGATTTTGAGTTCGGAGGTCAGATGACTCCTCGGGAAGAGAATATTAGAATATTAGAGCTCACCCGAGTCGCCTCGTAAAACGAGTCTTTCGGATACCCCTAATATCCTTTAAATGTTGTGTGTGTGTGTGTGTGTGCTTTTAAAAATGCATGCTGTGTCGGATGTCTACATTGTGCACTGCTTTATTGAAATGTATTGAAATAGTGTAGGAAGGAAGCCTTACCAATGTTGGTTTGTGTCTGTCGTCCGCAGGGGAATAGTGTTTGAGGTCGGAGTAGCGTTCCGGTACGGATTGGGATTGCTTCGGGAGATGCCGGTTGTCTACGGACAGAGTTTCGGCGTGAGTTGATGTTGCAGGCTGCGTTCGGGCAGAGGTTCGGCGTGCGTGGGGATCGCAGGGATCACTCGGGCAGAGGTTCGGCGTGCGTTGGGATCGCAGGGATCACCCGGGCAGAGTTTCAGCGTGGTTTGGGATCGTCGGGGTGACTCGGAAAGAGCCGGGACACCGTGGAAAGACCAGGCAAGGCCTCGGAGTACCACGAGGGGCCTCAGAGTACCTCGAGAGTGCCTCGGGGCAGCGCGGGAGCGTCGCGGGAGCGCTCGGAGAGGCTTCGGAGCACCACAAGGGAGCTCGGAAGGCCTCGAAAGGATCCGAAAGGGGCCGGGAGTGCCTCGAGAGGACTTAGAGGGGAAGCCAGAAGGCCTAGGGAGGAAGAGAGAAGTGGGAGGTGTGTGAAAATGAGGAGGGGGAGCCCTCTATTTATAGTGCCATATTTGGTGCAAGAAGGTCCGTACGGACCTCCCTGGTAATCCAGAATTTTTGTTTTCCTCGATTTGAGGGAATCTGTGATGATGGTGAATATTCTGCAATTATGATGTTCCCTGTGCAATAAGGTCCGTACGGACCAAGTTGACATGCAAAGAGGTCCGTACGGACCAACTCTGCAGGAGGGTAATCATTTTTCCCGGGATTTGAGAGAATATTGTGGACTTTAAGAGGATTCAGTAATTATTAAAGCAAAGAGGTCCGTACGGACCATTATTGCTTTTCCAATTTCCTGAAAATTCCCAAAGGTCCTTTTGTCCCTTTTGGTCCCAGAAAGGCCCCTCCCTTGGTTTGGCTGGGGGTTTTGAGAGGGTTTTGAGTGCCAGAGGTCGTCGAGACTGCGTTGATGAGTCTGCGGTGTTTCTCGTGTGCTTGAAAGGGGGTGATCCAGATTGGGGTACTTACAGAGGTGCAGGCTCAAACCCCAACAACTCAATCAAACACTCGTCAGACACACGGTCTCTCCACTTCACCGACTTCCCCTTAAAGGAAAGACCAGTGATAACATCATAATCTGTGGGAGTCACCGTCACCTCCCCCCAACCAAGATGGAATGAATGCATGGTATCCCACCAAAACTCAGACAAAGCTAGAAAAATGCCCTTGTTCTTCTTAGTCGAGGCTACTCCAGATAAGTTCTCCACAAATACGTTCAACCCCGAATCAATGACTAGTCTCCGAGGACTAGGTCTCCTCTCCCAGGAGTTATCCGACATACTCCTCCAAACCTCTACCACAGTCTCAATAGACCCCCGCATCTTCATCTTCTTGGCCTTTCCCAACAAATGCGCCTCATCCTGCAGGTAAACACAACAAAGGTATGTCAATAAAACTCCAATGCAGGACTTAGCAGTAATAAACGTTACATGAAAGAAGAATGACACATATCATTTATACATTTTATCTAAAAAAACCCATTCCCACACGACATGTTTTATTTCAAAAACCTCGTTTCCACACGACACATTTTATTTCAAACTACCCGTTCCAACACGTCACACATTCTATCTCAAAAGATTCGTTCCAAGGCGACACACTTCATGTTCAAAAGGATCATTCCAAGAACGACATGTTTTCTTTCAGAAAAAATCCATCCCGAATTCAACAAAATGTTGACACACTTTAAAAATCACACAAACAAAGTTCCATACACTCATACACCATATGGTACAAGCAATTCAAGCATGCAATACACCATTTCAAAAGAGACACACTTTATTTTCACAAATCAAAGTCAAACTCCATAGTTTTGAATAAAAATTACATACCCATAACCCATATACATTCAATTTCGATAATCCATCAACAATTTCACAAAATAAACATGGCAAGAACAAAACCCCCAAGCGGCAAAACTAAGCCCTAAGTTCTAACATGTCATCCTTCAAAACCAAAATCAAAGACAAAATTTGGTTCCTTACCTCCATTTTCGCCTTCCCCTTTGAGTTATGTTTGTGCACATCTGGATACAACTCATCTGGGTTGATTGTAGAATGCTTGTAATTTTTAAAAAATTATTTGTAAATCTAACTGTGATGTACCCGATTTTTGAAAATCAACGGAGTCGCCACACCGTTTTTAGTTTTAAGGGGCCAAAACTTTGAAAAATTCCCAAAATTAGAGAAAATGAGTTTGGAGGCACGTTACACTCCAGGATGGACGTTTGACGTGCACCCGAAATGCCTCGTATGATGAGTCTTTTTGTGTGTCTGTGTATGTGTGTTTTGAAAAAGATTTTGGATAAAAGGAGGTTTTTTGGAAATAACAGAAATACCAAGGACTGGACTGGAAAATAGTTTGAAAACAGTGACTAAACTGAAAATAACAGAAAATTGGGAAACTGTTTGCAGATGACAATGTCATTCGCGTGGATGAGACTGTAGTTCAATCTTATCCGCGCGGATGGGCCTGCAATGTCAATATTTTTTACAGTTTCCAATTTAGTCACTGTAATTTCCAGAACTTAACTGGATTTACAGGACTTAACTGGAAATGTAACTGAAAGCAGAAAATGAAGGGAATGCTTGGATTTTTGGCATCCATGTTTTGTCCTATCTTTCCCTAGACTTTGATTAGTGGTCATAAGTGATGAATCCACTTAACCAAGCCATCCCGGGGGTACATTAGGACTTTGAAAACATGTCATTTGCTAGGGACAAGGGGGATTTTGACATGGAAAGTAAGTTGACAAGAGAGAACTAGGTCAAGATGTATCAACTTTAGAGAAAGATCTCTAAGGTGGTCATGAGAAGACCATCCTTGAGACCTATACTCAAGTGTATCTTATACATCTTGTGTGACCTATTTTGTAAGTCTAGATGATTTTCATCCAAGGAAAGAGTTCCAAGGTGAGCATCTTAGACTAGGGATGGGGATTTACAAGGAAGTAAAGAATGTATACCATTTAAAGTGGTCATCTATGGAGATGGACTCCAAGATGACCATACTTTAGGTCAAATAAACAAGTATCAAGTGAAAGCTAGTTAATATAAACAAAGGGACATGGGAGGTACATAATGTAAAATGTAGGTCCTCTAGAAGATCATCCATGGAAATGGATTCCATAGAGATCCTCTTGGATCCTTGGGACAAAGAGGGAAAGAAGTAGTAAGTAAGAATACATCATTTACATATGAAATATATGCATGAATGAGGGAGATATGAATAAGGCTAGTGAGGGTTTACCAATCTTTCTTGGGTTTGTGTTTAGGGTTTGATAGATTTCAAGGCTTAAAAGTGGTTTGGTAGTGGATTTGGTGTTAAATTGGAGTTGTGGGAGTGTTTAAGGCTGTTTTGAGGAGGGATTTCGGCAGAGTAACAGTAGGGAAAGGTGTTTGTTGCTGCTGAAAATGAAGGAGAAAGGCTGAATTTATAAATTGGCCAGGGGTGCAATCTTATCCGCGTGGATAAGATCGTCGGTACAATCTTATCCGCATGGATAAGATTGTCGGTACAATCTTATCCGCGAGGATAAGATCATCAGCGTGCGTGGTTTGCAGAAAAGTTGTTTTGGCTATTTTTTATTTGGTCAAAAAGGTGATTTTCCTTGGAAATGATGGATTCCAGCGAGGTCTTTGGCCATATTTTTATTCCTAAAAGGTCATTCCTCATTCAAATTATCTAAATAATGTCCAAAATACCCCTAAATGATTACAAATCATTAATTTGGGCTGACGAAACATTAACGACCCAGATTGTGGCACTTACAGTAGCCCCTCGGCGACGGTACTTCCAGGGGAAGTGGGGTCGTCGACAAAGTGAGGATCCCAATCTGGCAAACTTTTACCTAGATGGGTGAGGAGGTGACCGAGGCGGTCGGATGGCTGGACCCTTTTAAAGGATTCCTACGTATCCCAAGTGGGAATCAAGCCGGTCGTAGTTCAGGTCTTGCGGGGGAAATGAGTGACCAAGGTAGTCAAACGAATGGACCTCCCCACCGCATTTTCATTGCCAAAGATAGACTCGACTAACGGAGGCGTTGCCGAAGACGGACTCGACTAACAGAGGCATTTCCGAAGATGGACTCGACTAACGGAGGCGTTGCCGAAGATGGACTTGACTAACGGAGGCATTGCCGAAGGTAGACTCGACTAACGGAGGCGTTGTCGAAGGTAGACTCGACTAACGGAGGCATTGCCGAAGGCGGACTCGACTAACGGAGGCGTTGCCGAAGGCGGACTCGACTAACGGAGGCGTTGCCGAAGGTAGACTCGACTAACGGAGGCGTTGCCGAAGACGGACTCGACTAACGGAGGCATTGCCGAAGACGGACTCGACTAACGGAGGCATTGCCGAAGATGGACTCGACTAACAAAGGCGTTGCCGAAGGCAGACTCGACTAACAGAGGCATTGTCGAAGGTAAACTCGAGTAACGGAGGCATTGTCGAAGGTGAACTCGACTAACGGAGGCGTTGCCGAAGGCGGACTCGACTAACGAAGGTGTTGCCGAAGGAAGACTCAACTAACGGAGGCGTAGCCGAAGATACCTCGACTAACGAGGGCATTGCCGAAGACAAACTCGACTAACGGAGGCATTGCCAAAGATAAACTCGACTAACGGAGGTGTTACCGAATGCGGACTCGACTAACGGAGGCGTTTCCGAAGGCGGACTCGACTAACGGAGGCGTTGCCGAAGACGAACTCGACTAACGGAGGCGTTGCCAAAGACAGACTCGACTAACGGACTCGTTACCGAAGGTAGACTCGACTAACAAAGGCGTTGACGAAGGTAGACTCCACTAACAGAGGCGTTGCCGAAGGTAGACTCGGAGGCGTTGGCAAAGACGGACTCGACTAACGGAGGCGTTCCTGAAGAGAGACTCGACTAACGGAGGCGTTGCCGAAGACAGACTCGACTAACGGAGGCGTTGCTGAAGATAGACTCGACTAACGGAGGCACTGCCGAAGGTATACTCGACTAACAGAGGTATCCATACCTGAGGGAAACTATTTGAAGGCATCCATACCTGGGGGAGACTATTTGAAGGCGTCCATACCTGGGGGAGACTATTTGAAGACATCCATACCTGGGGGAGACTTTTATAAGGCATCTATACCTGGGGAGACTATTTGAAGGCGTTTATACCTGGGGGAGATTTTTTGAAGGCGTCTATACCTGGGGGAGACTATTTAAAGGAATCTATACCTGGGGGAGACTATTTGAGGGCGTCTATACCTGGGAAGACTATTTGAAGGCGTCTATACATGGGGGAGGCTATTTGAAGGCGTCTATACCTGGGGGAGACTATTTGAAGGTGTCAATACCTGGGGGAAACTATTTGAAGACGTCAATACCTGGGGGAGACTATTTGAAGGCGTCTATACCTAGGGGCGCACTTCATCACCGCAGACTTGCTTGGTTGGAAATAATTTGTCGCTTAGGTGGGGAAAAAATTCGGTCTTAACGATGACTGATGGGGAAAAGAGTGACAGTGTTGGTCAAGTGGCTGGACCTATGGTAGGCTACCTACGTATCCCGGATGGGAATCAAGCCTGGTTGTAGTTCGGAGACTGCTGGGGATGGTCTTCTTTGCTGAGGGCGTACTTCATCACCGCAGACTTGCTGGGTTGCTGAGGACGTACTTTGTCGTGTTTCAACACCGTAGACTTGCTAGGTTGCTGGAGACGTACTTTGTCATGTTTCAACACCATAGACTTGCTAGGTTGTTGAGGACGTACTTTGTCATGTTTCAACACCGTAGACTTGCTAGGTTGCTGAGGACGTTCTTCATCATGGTTCAGCACCATAGACTTGCTAGGTTGCTGAGGACGTTCTTCGTCGGAAGGGAATTGGGCTCTCGCCAAGTTTTGTTGGAGGAGGCGGGCTTACGTTGATTTCGCCTTTGGAATATGGAATTGATGATGCATATGTTTAATTGAAAGCATGGGTAGTAGGAATATGCAATTTATTTGTAAAAAACATGGGTAGTTTGCATAAAGTGGGAATAAAGTGGGTACTCAATTTGTAAAAATAAAGTGGGTACAAATTTGCCGAATTTGGGATGGACTCTTGCATAAGAGATTTTTGTGATGAAAACTTGGTTTGTAAAAATAAAGTGGGTACAAATTTGCCGAATTTGGGACGGACTCTTGCATAAGAGATTTTTGTGATGAAAACTTGGTTTGTATGCTAAATGAAGAAAAAATGTGTCCGAAAATGGGACGGAGTTTATTTTCTCTTTTCTGTTTGTGTTCGTGTTATGTTTGCCATTTTATTGACATGCTTGCGCTGTGTTTACCTGCAGGGGAAATCGGATATCATCCAAAGCAAGTAGGGCAAGCTAAAGACACGGGGCTCTGTGGAGGCGGTCGCGATAAAATCGATTGAGGGACGGCGGACGATCTCGCGTGCGTATAGAGGGAGGCACAAAGAATTATCCCACAAAATGAAAGTAGGCATGGAGAATTATCTCACCCAACGGCAGCGTGCGTGGAGAATTATCTCACGAAACGAAAGTAGGTCCTTCGGGTTGTGCTAATGTGCGAAGGGTGATCAACCTAATAGGGACACGTTCGGAGGTATTTTGACCTGAAGGAGAAGTTTGGTTGAGTGTGCATCTTGCTGGTGATCGTCGACCTTGTAGAAGTTGTTGAACTAGTATTCACCTTCGGACTTCTTGCTGTGTAAGGCTTTGGGTTCGAAAAAATCAAGAACCAGGTTTGAAATGAGAGGGTCCTTATTAAAAAGGCATCCAACACTTGGTAAGAGGGAAACCAAAGGAAAGGTGTCAATTTGGTAGAGTGGGACTCAAAGGCACTCTGGTCGAGTTGGCAATATCAACAGCGTGATGTGCGAAAGGGATCTTCAAAATCTTCAAACGTGTTGGCTGAGACGATGATCTTTTGCAAGTGAATCCTTGTATTAGCTAGGGTAGAGACAAATCAATATGGATGTATGCATAGAACCAAAATGATTTGCAATCGCTTAGGGTTTTTTCTATTGATTCATGTTTTGCATGCTACATGAGCCATGGGGAGATTTTTGTGGGGATGCATGGGGTGATATCCTTTGGTCGTGGACTGAATTGCATGTCATTGATGAGGTCTTGTTGTAGGTCAGCAGTATCATGCTGACCTCAATTTTGGTCTTGGGATGAAGTTGGATTTGAACCCCGGGTCTCGATTGAAATTTATTTTCAGTCTCGAACATTTGAAGCTGATGCTGACAGGCTCTAGAATTAAAAGTACGTTGATATGAATGAACCCTCTTTCACTTGGGTTAGTTGTGACTTGACATAAATTTGGAGAATGACTTGGCAAAATGCTGATATGAGGAGATTCCCAGTTCTCAACCTCTGATGATGCTGGGAGTAGCCATATACCAAGTTCTAAAGCTGAAACCCCAAGATAATTGTTGAGATGACTAGACCTTTCTTCTTAAGATAGGTGTGAATTGAAAAAGCCCCATTCCGAGGAAATGACATGACGAAAGCCATAGAATCTTTCTCTTAATGACTTGATGAAGCCCCAAGCACTACAAGAAAAGTGAAATTATGCGACGGATTTTTGCGATGGCTTTTGTGCCGTTGCAATAGATATACATTATACGATTGATTTATTAGTCGCAGAAATATTAATCGCATAATTAATTCAATCTCACGCGGCAACTCCAAAAATTTGCGCGGGCCCAAATAAAAGTGATTGGCAGGAGGAAAAAAGATAAGACGACCGCTAAAACAATTATGCGATGGGATTATTAATCGCATACAGTAATTACGAATAAAAATGAGTTATTTTTCTTTTTTAATAAAATGCTACAAATTTTCAATCGTATAATAATGGAAAAAGGAAATATATATACTCATTACATAAAATATCTTCATAACCCAGTTCTCTCTCTTCTCCTTATTTCTCTCTGCAAATCCCCTCCCGCTTCTCTCTCTAGAATGGCTGCCCTACCCTAGGGGTCCGCTCCCGAGTTTGATTTTGCAGGGAAAGTGAAGGAAAAGGGAGAAAATGGGGGAGGATTTCCGTTGTGCTGGTGCTCCTGAGTTTTGGTTGGAGGGGAAGGGAAGGATAAGGAGGGAAATGGTGAGGCTCATTTCCCTCCAAAGCAATCACCTCAAAATGGGGGGAAACGGAAGGAGGGAAATAGATTAAAGAGATAATTTTTCATAATTCCAATCTTACCCTTTCAGCCTCTATTATATCAACCTTCCAATTTCACAAAACCCAACTCCATTGTTGCTCTCCTCTGCCCTTCTTCATCTCCTCTGCAACAAAACCAATCACAACTCAGCTGTTGCAACTCCATTGTCAACAAATTCATGGATGAAGAGGTATGTGCTCCTTTATATTTGCTAAAGCATAAACATTATTTTCAATGCCTAGTTTTTTTGTATCTCAGTTTCTATGAATTTGTTTATTGTAGCTCTTTTGCATGTCTAATTTTTGAAAAATAGAAAGAATCATATGCATATTACAATTTCATATCATTGTTTTTATTCTGGTTTTTGTTCTTGTTACTGTTGTTTTAGTCTCCTGGTTAGAACTGGTAAGAATTTAAATGCAAAGGTAGGTATTAGCAGTCAACATAACACCATATATTTATCAAAATGCTATAGTATTTTTCCTCAGCCATTAAAACATCCATTAAACATTGCTGATGTGGTGAATACGTTATATATGTTTTGATCATCAATGGCAGCAATGATGTTGCTGATGTTTGTTCTGCAATTTTCAGTTTTGCTGGGACTTGTGTGTTTATTGGGACTGGTGTTGTAGTGGATGTAGAATTTTGGATTAGAAAGATTTATGTAATGGGGTTTAATCTATATGGCTTTAGTAGGGTGTTTGTTCTGCAATTTTCAGTTTTGCTGATGTTTGTTCTGCAATTTGGTTTATAGTTTGATTTTGCAATTTTCAGTTTTGCTGGGACTTGTGTGTTTAGTAGGGTGTCTGCAAGTTGGTTTGTAGTTTGATTTTGCTGAAAGAACAATGTTGTAACCTCATTTGGAAATTTCATATTGAAGCTGGTGTTTGTTTGTTTGTTTGCTGATGAGTTTTCCTCGCTTATTCATGATAAGGGTAAAAACGTAATTTGTATTTATTTCCTTTCTATTCCTCCCAAAACTCGGGAGCATGGGGAGGGAAATTTGAGTGTTTACTTCCCTTTCTCTCCTAACTCGGGAGCACACGGGAAGGATTTTAAATTTCATTTCCTCCCCTCCCTTCCCCTCCCTTCCCTTCCCTTTCCCTCCTTTCCTCTCATTTAAAAACTTGGGAGCGCACCCTAGATCTTCAAGCTTTGTCATCGCGTCGTCACAATCCTTCAATACTGGTAACGCTCTTCTCTCTTCTGATTCAATCCGTGCCCTAAATCCTTCCCATCCATCTGATTTTGATTTTGCCCTAACTCTCTTTTTCTCTCTTCTCTCGTTTTTCTTATCTCCAGGAAAAAATATCACAATATATTACACTAAACTTGGTTTGGATGGACCGGTAATGTTCTTCAAGCTTTTCCCTAAATCTCTCTCACTTTTAGTTTTAAGCTTTCAAGACTATTTTCATGTAGATTTGTAATTTTACTTGCCCTAAATCTTCTCTTCCATCTGATTTTGATTTCCCCCAATATTCATGCCCTAAGTTTCTTCCCTATGACTTTTCTAATTTTCTTCCCTAATTTCGTAGGGCTAAATCATTTGATTTTGTTTTTCTGGAGAGATAACCTGTTATTTTTTCAGATTATGTGGTTCACTTAATAATTTTTCTTATGCTCATTTTTCAAGTAATTATTTTATGAAAATAGTTTTCTATTTACAGTTTTTTTAGTGTTTGGGTGTGTTTCTTTTTCTTTTGTTATTGAATTGTAATTGCATAAATCAGTTGATTTTAGGTCTGAGTCACTTGGGTGTTAAATATAGAGAGGTTGGCATTGTGACCCTCTTCCCCTGTTGTGTGTATTGCTTTGTTTGTACTTGTACGATGATGCTCTCGTTTAACATTTTAATGAAATACTTCCTCCGTCCCAAAATGAAGTCCAAAAATTTTCAAATTTACTCTTGAGATCAAGAGCAAATTTAAATTAACTCTTGATAAAGAGCAAATTTAATTTTTTGGACATTCATTTTGAAACGGAGGGAGTATTATTCCTTTCATTCACTATCTAAGTGGACAAGTTTTAAAGAACAAATGTGTAGACACACACACATTTCTTACCCAGTCTAACTGTATAGAGAAACATGAATAGACCTAAGTTGGTGTGAAGCTGGAGGGAGGTAAACCTCCTCTCCCAAAGGGAGATAGCTTAGCCAGGGCTGGCAAGAAAAGGAAGGTTGTTGACATGGTGATCATGGTGGAAGAGGAGAGTTTGAAGGCCAACATAGAGAGTGTTGAGAAGGTAAAAAATCCTCTTTTCGATTTGCATGGAATCTTCTAGATGTTCATTTTGCTTGATTTGTTTTATAGGTGTCGAAGTTCATGGGATCTTTGGTGAAGGAAATAGAAGTGAAGGAGGATCGTATCAGGATCTTAACTCAGAAGGTGAAGATGGGAGATGAGAAGGTTGTTCAGGAAAAAGCAAGAACTGAGCAGGTGGAGAAGGAGTTGATGGATCTCACTACAATGATGTTGAAGGTGGAAGAAGAGCATATAAAGGAACTGGCGGAAGCAAAAGAACAGTTCATGGCTGATGCTACCAAGGCGGTGATGGAGAGCAGAATCAACATGATTAGAGAATTCGAGGCTGGAAAACATGATGCTTGGAAGTTTGACGATGAGGTAGCCATGCTGGACGCTTTTTTTGTGTGAAGAGGTAGACGTGGGTGAAGTGAATTTGAATGATGTGAAGGTGTCAGGACGAGAAGAAGCAGGAAAGGAAAAAGGGAAGGACGAAGCTGGAACATCTGCCCAGGGGAATGATGGTAAGGAAGGTGATGTACCTGTTGCATAAAAACAATTTTAATATTTACGTTTTAAAACAATGTTTGTGTTTTATTTGGTCGTGCCTCTGTTGACACGTTAACTTGGGTTTCAGAATAGGGGGTTGGCCCCTAGAACACTTTACATTTGGAGTTTTTGTAAGTGGCTCATAAGAGTTCGGATAATTTAGCTTTTGGTGGTGTTGGGTTGGTCCAACACCTTTGATCTTTGGGTTAACTTTAACTGCAATGATGCTTTGGATGATTTATACCTTTTGAGTATTTTTTTCTGTTCAGGTACGAAAGACAACACGTACAAGTGTTGTAACCGATTTGTAAAGATAACATGCAACGATGTTATAACCAAGTTGTAAAGATAACATCCAACGATGTTATAACCAAGTTGTAAAGATAACATGCAACGATGTTATAACCAAGTTGTAGGTGACATGTAGAAATGTCACTTTTCGGAGTTCTTAGGTAACATGTTAATGTTACAATCCTTAGTTCACATCTTGAATTTTAAAATAACAAATGTGATTCCCTTGACAAGGTGAATTGTATTTGCCATTCTAAATCGAGTGTGAAAGACGTGCGCCCAGGCGTTTATGACCATCATTCCACAAGTACATTATAAAGATGGTTTGAAGTATGGGAAATCATGTACCTTATACTATCAAGAGACGTTTGTTCTTTCAAGGAGCTTTCTAAAGCCATTATCCATCGTCCAGAAGCGTCCATCTTACATCATAAGAATATGTTAGGATTGGGTGTTAGCTTAGCTAACACCTCTCCGATGTTTAAGTCAGTAGGGATTTTGATAAAAGGAAGAATGAATTCAAAGGAAATAGAAATTAAATTTAAAAAGAGGTTCGTACCTTGACGTTAAAATTGCAATGAATTTTAACTTACACGTAATATTATTCAAGGCATAGCCCATGGTATTGTATTGGAGGGTGATGGCTTGCCCCAGTCACATCCAACTATCTAACAGGTATGGTTCGTCATCTTCATCGTCATGGATTTTAAAGCGTATTAGGCTTTCTTCTTCACGGGTCGTGTTCAATGAGTACAACACGCCTTCATATCCGTTTTGTAGCACTCTTTTGCAGCCTGTTGATCGCCCTTCACCGTGATGACTCCCCAAGGCGTTGGCATCTTGACACATTGATGGTACGTAGAAGGAACCGCTCTCATATTATGAATCCAAGGTCTTCCTAAGATGACGTTATAAGAAGATGGGCAGTCAATCACGCAAACCCTTTCCATAGAATTTATCCCTTCTACATAGATAGGCAATTTGATTTCCCCAATTGTCTGCTTGGTTTCTCCACTAAAGCCTACCAAGACGGAGGAGTTCCTCACTACTTCTGATAGGGGGATCATCATTTCTTCCAAGGTGCTCTTCATGATTAAATTGACTGAACTGCCATTGTCGATTAAGATGCGCTTCACCTTACAATTGGCAATCTGTAGGGTGACGACTAGGCCATCATGATGCGGATCTAAGACGTCTTCTTTATCATCATCATCGAAAATAATTTGTTCTCCCGACGAGTGATCCGGATGACTAATTGGCAATTCCATCTTATCCTCCTTGGAATCCTTAGCATGACGCTTAGCTGCAGAATACGTGGTTCCACAAATGTCTGATCCACCTGTAATAAAGTTGATCACCTTAGTTGCAGGAGGAGGTGAAGATGGGGCGTCATCGACGGCCTCTTTTGTTTCAGCCCGTCCTTTTCTTTTTCCCAGCAAATCTTTGAGGAGCCCTTTCGACAGTAAGTAGCTAATTTCTTTTCTCAAGGCGATGCAATTATCAGTAGTATGACCAAAATCTTCATGGTAATCACACCACTTTGATTTGTCCTTCCAAGATGATGATTTGTCAGCTGCCTTTGGCCACCTCGCCTTGCCACCTAAGTTGTCCATTGCATGTAGGAGGCCTGAAATGTCAACAGAAAAATAGTAGTCACTAATCTTAGGATAAACTGTATCATCTTCATCATCTTCTTCAACAACATTAATCTTAGAAGAGTCAGTTTTAGAGTAGGGTTTTCCCCTATTAGATCGATGGTGAGATGAGTCTGCCTTCCTATCAGGATTCTCATTGGTAGGTGACTTTTTGAACGCTTTGCCATGAATCATTTCATCTTCTTCTAGCCTGATGAAACGGACGGATCTAGTCCTGATTTCTTCTAGGCTTCTAGATGGGAACATGACAAGATCTTGGTAAAGTTTCGTCATATTGTTGTACAATCCTGTAAAGGTCACTTGTTAATTTTTCAAACACACGATTGCAAGAAAATTGGTTAAGAAACATGTTAATTAATTGAGAGTAAGATGAGATGGAGTTCATAGGTTGATTGGTCAGCCACATCAAGGCGGGACCATATAAGGTGGACCCAAAACCCCTGCATAAACAAACTTCTTTAAGATGTGGAGGAATGCTGATGATGTCCATCTTTTCTTGGTACATGGCTATATGCTCTGCAGGATCTGTCGTGCCATCATATTGCTTCATGGGAGGTACTTGGAATCTCTTAGGGATCTCCACCCCAGCTATAGCAGGAACAAAATGTAAATCATGATGGCTGGTTGGAGATGCTTGATTGAAGGGCAAGGTGACTCCGTTCCTTGAGTTCTTGTACTTTTCTTGCAAGGGCGGTATCTGCAACAGGGTAAGTAGTAACTAAAGGATTGAAAGGAGTATTGAACAGGTTAAAACTCCCTGTTTGCCCCACAGGAGGTGGGGTTGCAAAAGTGAAACATGATGTCAGTGGTATCAGGTTGGACGTAATGGTGGTGCTCTCAGTCTGAACAGTGCTGAACATGGACGTGTTGCGTTGACCACCACGTGCACTCGTTCCAGCGTCCAAAAAAAGAGTTCTAGGCGGCAAGAGTGATGTATCTGACGTGCTGACTATTGGAATGCTAAGTCCTGAAGCCGAGAAATCATGTCGTAACATATCGATGTGGTTGAAAATCATCTGATTGGTATGTCGCTGCCCGTTGATCTGTTCTTTCAATTGTTGCATCATAGACGTCATGGCGGTTATAACTCCTAAGGAAATTTCTGGCAACGTCATGGCTGAAGATCCACCTTGGCTGAGCCCTTGGTTTTGAGGCGTGGCTGCGCCAGAGCCCACAGGTGAATACGTGTTAGACGTCACCGGCACACTTGACGTGCTGGTTCTTTTCCCCAGTTGTGATGATGGGGGTAGATATAGCCAAAGTCGGATTGCTCATCTTGATTGGAATCTAAAAAACCAAAGTTCCTACAGACGGCGCCAAATTGTTTTGGACAAATTTCAATAAGTAAATTTGTATTATCAAGGATGTTTGGGTACAAATGGAATATAATTCACAAAACAAGATGAACGCAAGGATGTAACGACGAAACCCTTAGAACAATCGTTCGAGGGAAAAACTACGGGAGACTTTTGGGAAGCCTACCTAAACCAAAGAAATATTATTGAGTTTTGTAGTTTTCGAGTACAAGTGCAGAGTGAGAATAAGCAAAAATGTGCAATGTGCATACAGGTGCGCTTTAGGAATAATATATAGTCATGAATGTAACTGAAAAAACAACAACTTGAATGACATGCTGATATTCCGCCTAGAATCTCGCCATTTATGATGAAGATCGGCCGTTATCCCTTGGTTGATGGATGAGACCGTTGTGTTATTGCTTGACCAAGTTCATGCAGTCGTTCAAATGAGTTATTTTTATTTATATTTGTGTTCCTGAAAAATAGGAAAATGCAACAAACAATTTCAAGGCGTTAGTCCAAGATGTAAGTTAAGACGTTACCTCAAGATGGATGTCCAAGACGTAGAACATGTTGAGTGAATTTTTTAGGGTGAAACAATATATATATATATATATATATATATATATATATATATATATATATATATATATATATATATATATATATATATATATATAATTCACGTTAAGTTAAATTAAATTAATATCATCTATTAATTGATAAAGTTTTTGTTAAATGACATTTTTGTACTCTTGTTTAATATATTTCATCTTTTTTTTCTGGCAAAAATAAAAATAGAAATTGGGATCCAAGTCAAAATTCTCGCTAAGCTACTTTTTGAAACTCAGAAACCCCAAAGGGTAACATGTAAACTAGTCTAATATCCGTGCATTAAACGTATGGCCAATTTTAAAAAAAAAAATAATAGAAACTAAATAAAAAAATTTACTATTAGTATGTATAAAGGTTAATTTAGAAAAATCTTTTTTAAATAAAAGACATTCAACAATAATATATAATGACATTGAAACTTTTTCCATTTTATAGGTTTCGACTAAGCAGAAGCAAGACTGAATATTTGGAGTGTAAGTTTAGCAGAATTGGAAGTAGGGAGGCAGGGGCAGTCACATTTGATGGAAATATTGTCCAAGCTTCTGAGTTTTTTCGCTATCTTGGATCCATTATCCAAAAGGATGGAGAATTAGATGGTGATGTGGCTCATAGGATTAAAGCAGGTTGGTTGAAGTGGAAGAGTGCCACAGGGTTTCTATGTGATCGCGGCATGCCCAATAGATTAAAGGGAAAATTCTACCGCACGGCAATTAGGCCGGCATTGCTTTACGGCACCGAATGTTGGGCCGTGAAACAGTGTCACGTGCATAAGATGAATGTGGCGGAGATGCGTATGCTTCGATAGATGTGCGGTCATACAAGAAAGGATCGATTGGGAAATGAGGTGATCAGAGGTAAAGTAGGAGTTGCGCCCATTGAGGATAAAATGAAGGAAAATCGTCTGAGGTGGTTTGGACATGTGAGAAGGAGACCGAGTGATGCACAGGTTAAAAGGCCGGAACAGTGGAGAAATGATAAAATGACGAGGGGTAGGGAAAGACCAAAACAAACTTGGATTAGAGTGATTGAAAATGATATGAGTTTACTTGGAGTGGATGAAAGTATGGTGTTGAAGAGGCCGGAGTGGAGGGCAAAAATCCATGTGAGGGGCTGATTTTTTATTATTATTATTATTTTTTATTATTACTTTTTATTTATTTATTATTTTTTATTTGTTATTTTTTTTTATTTCCAACAACCTTTTCACACGATGACATATGAGGATTCATGTTAGCCGACCCCAAATTATTTTGGGACTAAGACTTTGTTGTTGATGTTGTTGTTGTATTTATTGTTGTAAGTAATGAAGGAAAAATAATAAATCATGAGAATATATTGGTATTTTAATCATGAAGTTGGTATAATAACTATGTTTTTTAAAACTTGTGAAAATTTTAAAAGTGACAAATATTTTAAATCGAAAGGAGTATACTATATAATTATTAAATTGCAAAAAATCTTATAAGAACTAATAATAATTTTAAAAAATATAATTTTGAATACACTTATACAAGATCATTTATTTTGAAATTACAATATCATTCATTTTGAAATATAGGTGGTACCACATCGCTAAAATAATTCCATCTTCTTTTTTAAATTTTTTTCTTTCATTTCCTATCAACTTCTTAAGTCAAGAAAAAAACCATTAATATAAATATCATATTTATTTTGAGATCTGAAAATAAAATTTTATTTTCCTCTTATATAGGTTTCTACCCACAAGAGAATAAACCAATAAAATAAAAGTAATTTTTTTATGATGGACTACTATAATAAATTCAGTTAATTTCTTAATAGACTGGGCTGCTAGCTAATAGAACCCACCCGAAAATAATCTGATCCAACCCTAAACCCAATATATAAATATAAACCTTCTCCAAAACCCTCAATCTAAATTTCTATCTAACCCTCAATCTTTCTCTATCGCTTTTGAAACCCTAACCCAATATCAAACCGATTTCACGATTAATTCATCAACTATACTTATATGTATATATCTTCTCAAACCATCAACATACATATCTCCATTTAGAAATATCATGACAAAATGGTTAAACAACTTTTGTTTCAAAGAATTTCATCATCTTTTGTTTTTCCATTTATAAATATACACATTCATTATTTGCAGTCTCAAAATAGATTACAAAAAAACTTTTAAAAAAAGCTTAGATCAAATTTGAAATTTTGTTGTCATTCAATTTTTTGTTTGGGACGGAGGGAATATATATTAATAGGATATACATCACCATTATGAAAAATGCATTACATATTGTACTCGGTTGATGTTGCAAACCAATCAACACAAATAAACAAATGAGACATTGTTTGTACTTTATGAAGTTAAAAATAGTTACTCAAGAGAATAAATATTGATGCAATTTATAGGCAGGTTTGTTATGCCTTCTCAAATATCTATGCTGGAAAGTGTATTGTAAAACGGTGGTTTAAAGTTCAAATTAAGATACCAAAAAATGATTTCTAAGCCTTTCAATAATCAGTTATTCTTCAAAATATTTCAATTAAAAGTCATTAAATGGATTTAATTAGCTTGTATTAAATGTTTCTCAATAATCAATTACTAATTACAATTACATTTATTATTTGAGATTAAATGCTTGAGGAAAATGAATATGACCAAAATTACGTCTAGGTGAGAGTTTTGGAGGGAAAGTGTTATAGTGACTTCATCTTTTATATAGTAATAGATTATATTTAATAGTCAACCAATCAAACATCACCACGCCTACTTCCGCGTCTCGCGTATCTTGTACGATTCAACACACCTTCGGTTACATAAATTAATGCTCATCTCACAAAATTCATTAAGGTATATTTTCCCATTGAATGTCTTTTATGAATTGCCAATTTTTATAAGAAAAAACAATATTTTTATAAATAATAGAAAAATGAGGTTTAGAAATTTTAAATTCTCAATTTATACATTTGATTTAATATTGAGCAAATTATAAAATAGGGTTTAAAGTACATAGAAAGATATCAATTTGGAATCTGACTTTTTAGTTTTGGCAATTTAGTGCCTATGAATGCGCTTTGATTCACCCATTTTGATTGAAAAAATGAATAACAATAACATAAGGAGGGATGATTTATCAATTTTGGCATTTATTTCTCGTAAAATAGATTCTACTTTCATCTAACTTATTTCGTTTTCTGTTTCTATCGATTTGAAAATTTGTTTTTATGATTTGATTATCTCGTCTAATTATTTCTTTTGATTCTGATTGTCTCTATATATTAAACTGGTGGCTCACTTTTTATAAGTAATGGGAAATAGGACCGAAACATTCCACTGAAAGACTCTACTGAGACAAAGATGGGCTGAAAAGAACATAAAGAGCGTAGAGGAGGTAGGATGGGCAGTTGGTCAGATCTAGTATGGATCGTACATGGACGGTAGCTGTAGTCGGCGCTCTCCTGGTGTAACGACCCTAACTTTTCATTAATAAACATAATTTCGTTCATAATTAAAATTCCCAAATCAAGATACTTTAACGGCTAGTACATCTAACCATAATTCAAATGCGGAAAATAACCGTCTTTAAACCTTAACGGCTAGTCCGTCTAACCATAATTTAAATGCGGAAAATAACTATCTTTAAACCTTAACGGCTAGTATAACCCACTAGCTCGCTAAGTACGTAATGATTAATGCTAACCCTAACCCTGATTCCAGCCGCCATCCCTGCGACCGATCAACTTCTCCTACCGCTTAACTGGGAGAAAATTAGAAAAAAAAGGGTGAGCGAACAATGCTCAGCAAGTTCATACGGAATTCTCTCCGGGTACTAAGGAGAGATGACCGAAAGAACGAAACCAATCAATTATACTTCAACGAAAGGCTATCAACAACAATTTTAACTGTACACATTCAAAATATAGTTATCAAACTTAAAGAGAACATGGCCCTATCACAAGTTCGTCAATTCCATAGTTTCAAACACCTTTCAGGGTGTCACACCTTTTCAGGGTGTTAAGAGAATAAGAGACCTTCCACCTTTTCAGGGTGCTCCCTTATTATGATATATCATGATATTCAAACTACTTCATCAAGTAGCAATTTAAAAGTCTAAGTTCTTTTCAATCAAACTAGATTATCTTAATTAGTCCTTTTCAATCAGACTAATCTAACCGCACCTGTTTCAATTAGATACAGTTATAGTTCACATAATATTCCAAGTACAAGAATACATAAAGCAATTTCAATTCACTTGGATACCCATTGAACAACATACATCAAGGGTAAGATAATCAAAAGACGTTATATCAACATCGGAGTTCAAATGCTACCGGCCATTAGTAGCTACGCTTGAAACAATTTATGAGGAATCCTACATTAAAGGATGAATCTCAAATATACTTAAGGAACGTAATCCCTTACCTTAAACGCTTGCGTTTTGTAACGACCCTAACCCTAGGCACTAGTTTTGGTATAATATTATTGTTAATATTATGTGTTCATTTTATATATTTGATTTCTTATATTAGGATGAAATGATTGGAAAATAAAATAATGTTCTTGGGAGAAGTATAATAATAGAAATGGATAAATAAATAAAATGTGGGTAGTTAGGCTTCTATGTGTAGGAGAAAGGAAGTAAAGGGGTTCATTTCATTTCTTGAACATTTAGGGGCTTTATTGTAGGATGTGGAAAGCCTTTAATTAATTAGGAGTGGGGGGCCATGACTTCCCCCCTTATTTCCCTCACCCTTTCCTCCCCTTAGTCAATGACTAACACCCTCCTCCCATACCTCCTCCATCCTTCTTATACATCTTTCCTCATCATTCTCTTCCTACTTCTTCCAAAGAAATTATCCATGGAAACTTCCCCATGAAAGCCTCACTTTCCAAATTATTTCCAAGTTAAATTCTCCTCCATTTTCCAATCCAATTGTACTTTTGTGCTTGGTGCATCTAGGGGAATCTATCAAGCTAGGAAGATTCTCATTTCATCTTAAAATTCTAAAGTAAGTTATTATGACTTCTTTCTAAATATTGCTCACTTTATGTGTTTATGAATATTTGTGGAAATAAAATGATTATGATATTTTTGAATGATGTTATTTGAGTAAAATGGTTATTTAAGATTGAATTGATTTTAGTTATGAGATGGGGGTTTAAGTTGAAGGAATGAGGGTATAATGAGTGTAAGATGTTAATGATCTTAATGGAGTTAGTGTATGTGATTATATACATTTTACTTTGATTTGGGAAAGATTATGAGTTTATTTAATTTGGATGGAAAGAAGTAGAAAAAGGACTTGGTATACTTTTAATGATGTGAGTTATTATAATCTTCTCTTCTATTTAATGTTCATGAACTATTGGGTGTTGTTATTGTTATTAAAATGGCTAATTGATGCTTTGAAAACCTTCTTGAAATTGAGAAATTGGTTAATGTTATAGAATGATGTTGTGGTTTAAGGAAGATGATCAAGAGTGTAAGAAAGTGGGTTGAGTTAGAGTAAGAAGGGTAAACTTGAATGTGGTAGTGAAATGGGTGGATAATTTAGTGGTAAATGATCTAGGGTTATATTATTTGGAGTTTAAATGATTTATAATGAGGTTTAAAAGTTAGAAGATCCTTTTGGTATTTATAAAAATAAGAAAGATTATAAAAGGGAAAAAGAGTATATGTGAAAAGGGACTTGAAATCTGAGAGTGCTGGAATTTCCTCTTGGACGGTCGCCCATAGGCCCTTGTGCGGCCGCCCAACACAACAGTAGGATGCCCCTTTGAAACCCTTCTTGGGAGGTCGCCCATGGTGACTTGGGCGGTCGCCCATGTCACCAGAACTTTCCCAGTTTCCTTTCTTGCTGATTTTCACCAATAACCTTGTGGCATGACTCCCAATCATTATAAGTTAGTAAAACCTAATCCAACCCGGATATGAATTAATCCTTTTTAACCTAAATTAAAGTAGAATACCTTGGCTAGGCCATGATGTCTTATTTGGTCAAAATGGAATTGAGGGAGTAGTTAAATATTGTTCGGAAAATGGTTGATAAGCTTGATTCGTAACTTCACCGAAGTGGTTCAAACTTGGGAAGTAGGTCTTGCACTTTTATTAATATCATTCAAGGTTGAGTAATGACTCCGTAGAAATGGTTTATGGTTCAGGGTGGCCTTAATTGCTCCCATACAGTTGGTGATTATTTTGAATAAGTGTAGAGGTTATAAGTTACACTATTGCGTTAGTAAGGAACGTATATGTATTACATCGTTGTACTGTATCCCCAGTGTGGATTATTTGGCATATTGTTATGTTGTATCCTAATTGTGGAACTTCTGGCATGTTGATTTTATTGTATTCCGAGTGGGGATTAATTGGTATATTGTTATGTTGCATCCCAAGTGTGGATTATTTGGCTATATGGATACCTTACTTGAATTCATATTCATTGATGGTATTATGCATAGTGTATTAAATGAATGTTGCACTATAGTATTGATTTAACATGAGTATATTTGACCATGTTGTTATATTATTATCCCTTTTGTGGATTTTATTTCAAGTAACTATTATGTGCTTGGATATTACATGTGATTAGGGGGTATAATGGAATTCAATCAATTATTGATTTGTTCTAAAAGTGATTGAAGGTTCATCATACCTGTGACCTCTCCCCTCTGTGGCTACAGAGTGGGTGTGCTAGCAGCTGTATTGAGCTAAAAGCCTTACAGTCCGCTGCGATTTGGTGATTAGGGGGAATGCTTCTGTATTAAGCCAAAAGCCTTACAGATAGCGGCAATATTATATGGTACTCTTATTAAAGGGGTCATATAGATATCTGATTTTCTTATATGGATCTCTGGAGTATGAGTCCTATAAGCGGTGAATGTGCATGGGGGCAATTCACCAAAGAGTGGAGTTTTACTCCCACGTTGTACGACTTATTGTTCAGACGGGAAAGGTAAAATAAGGTAACGTAAGGTGTTTACCGCTTTCATAATGTGTTATGTGTGACCATGCTATGTGTTGCATCTTGTTTGGCATCTTGCTGCATTCATAATAGCTTATTGAGATTTATTCTCACCCCTTCCCTTTTACTGTTTTAGATTGTGCTGAGACAGGTGACTGAGCCAGTGAGGCCGGGGAAAGAGTTTGGACTCTTGCTTTTGGGACTTGTCAGGATAGGTATATGAGTAGGTTGTCGGGAGTCCTATTTAAATATTACTCTTTTATAAGTTGTATGGAAAACTCTTTTGTTAAACAATGTTAATTTGGGTTTTCAATGTAATTGATCAAGTTATAGTTTATTAGAATATTTGTTTAAATTCCTCCGAGTGGAGATATTATAAGTTGATTTTATTTTGGAAGTTTGAGAAGTGATTTTCTTTTAAAGTGAAATAAAAGGTTTTTAAAAAGTTTTAAAAATTTAAGATGGGTTTTCTTAGTTTGAGCTCCTCAAGCTCGGGACACGCGTTAGGTCCCGGGTTGGGGTACTCACAGTTGGTATCAGAGCTTAGTTTAGAGGTCAAGGGTAGATGTCTAAACTAAGGGGGAGTGTGTGGTAATTGACGCCGAGTGTTTAGTGCAGGAGTTTGTTCTAATGGCTAGAAACAATGACGACCAGAGTAAGGTTCTAGAAAATGAAGGATGTTTAAATTGTAGCCTCACAGTCATGGTGTTTTAGTAATGAATTAAAATGGTATTGGGTTGAATATGGGAAATGTTGCAGGTTGGTTGGTACATTTTACTTGGGTTGAAATTTGTTAAATTAGTTGAGATATGGTATAGTGAAGTTTTGGTATAGTATCGATGTTAAGAAAAATGATTTAAGTATGTGGTATTGTTAAGGTTCCTTTTAATGAAGTTGGCTAAGTTGTAAAGTTGTTGTTATATATGTTATATGATGCTATTATTACCGTATAAAGGATTATTGATAAGTTTGACAATTTACTTGGCTTTTGAGTTAATGAAAAAGGGGTTTAAAAATGAGTAGAGTGATGGTTTGATGAAATATGGGTTAGTAATTGAAAAGGGTATTATAAAGGTTGATATATGGTGGAGAGAGTATTGTTGTGTGGCTTGTGATGTGTAAAAAAAAAAAAAAAAAAATCAAGGTTCTAAAAAGCGCTAGGCGGATGCTCTGCGGTGGAGCCGGGCCTAGCGCCTAGGCGGGGACTAGTCGGGATTAGTCGAAATTAGTCGGGGCCTAGGCGGGTTTTAGAACTAGGCGTTGGAGAGGGGCCTAGCGCCTAGGCGGGGCCTAGGCACCCTTAGGCGGGGTCTTTTAGAACACTGAAAAAAAAATAACTTGGGTAGTGGGTGAATGAATATGACGAATAGTGATGATAAGATATGGTTTAATGTGGAAATATAGAGTATTAGGGTTATATGGCTTGAAGAAAGTATGTGGTATCATTTTAGAACTTTATAATTAAAGCTGACTAAGTGGTATAGTTGTTGTTGAATTGTGGTCAGATATGGTATATGATGTATTAGGTGATATACATGGCGGTTGTAATTGTTAGTCAATTAATAGAGCTTTGAAAATAAACAGGAAAGAGTGGTTTTGGAATGAATATGGTAAGATTAATATTCAAAGTTATTGGAAATTCTGTATCCATTTTAGTTAAGTCAGAATGATCATGAAAGGATTTGAAGAAAGATTTAGTCATAACAATATTATCTAGGGTAAAATGGTGTTGTAAAGTGAAGTTCTAAAGGTCGAGTATGTGTTTCGGATATAGGAGAGATAGATTCCTTGGAGGTCACTAGAGGTATATTACCTGTCTCAGGAGTTAAGGGTCATATTTTTATAAATCCTGTTTCATATCAATATGTTTAGCATAGCATTTCGCTTCTATGTGGCATACATTACTTGAAATTGTTTTATTGTTAGAGGATTCTGCTCTTATGAGAGGATACCTCGAATCTTCTTTGGTTTACCACGATGGTGATGTGGTTATAGCTGTGCATGTATTGCCAGTTGAATTGGTATGATTATCGATTTGCAATTATGAGATATCCTTGACCTGGATGGTTAAGTAGTTGTTGTGCATTGGTAGACTATCATAAGAAGTGATTCTCCTTTTCTATGCCCACTTTACTTATATTGGTATTTGAGATAGGTAAATTTTAATGTGAAATTCTTGTTATATATAGGCATTAAAGGTGGAGTTTTTGGTTAAAGGTTTGAAGGATATTTGGTATGTGTTAGACTTGCATAAGAAGTCTTTCCAGAAATTTTATGTGCTAGTTGTGAGTAGATGGTAATTGTGTTTCCATCAAGGTATCTCATGTGTTGATTCCAAGTATGATAATTAGAATTTTAATCCTTATCTTGACGGCTTTATGGTAGTTATGATTGATGACCTCCTTGGTTATTTGAAGTTAAGAGAGGATCATGAAGATAATTTGTGAGTTGTGTTAATTACCTTTAGTGGGAATTCATAGTTTGAGAAGTTTAGCAAATGTGAGTTGGCTCGCAAAGATTTTACATTTTGGGTTCTATAGTCTTAAACTCGGATGTTACCATAGATCTTGTGAGGATTGAGTCCGTGATCTTTGGGCTGGTAAGTGCTACCGAAGGAATTTTTAGGAAATTCTTGAGAATTGTAAAATCATTGATTTAGTTAACTCTAAAGAATATATAAAGGGTGTAGGATGTAATAAGGATGAATCATATTGATAGAGATGGAGAATAGATTGGCTATAGATCCGATCCTTACCTTACCTAATGGATGTGAGGACTTTGTGAAAATTTTAGGTGTGTATTAAAGGAAGATTAGGTGGTGATATTATGCAAAATGGGAAAGTGATAGCTTATGTTTCGAGGAAGTTAACTTAGATAAGGCGAAATTTTCTTATCCTCTACTCGGGAGTGGCTGCAATTGTGTTGCGTTATTTAAGTAGGAACTTTATCTTTTTGAAGCTCCCTTTGAGAGTTGTTACTGATCCTAAGAGTTTGAAGAATTTAGTTACTTGAAAGGAAGAGATTAGAAGACTATCTAGATTCTTGTAGAATAGGTTGTGTGTTGTCTGATGGACTTCCTTTCAAGTTGAGAAGTTAATTAACCTTAGCAAGTTTGCGTATAATAATAGTTTTTAGTTTAGCATTGAATTGGTACCGTGTGAAGCTTGGTATGGGAGAAATTAATTGTATGATCCTTTGTTTGTATGGAGTTCTTCAATTAATGATGATTAAGCGGACTTGGACTTATGCGGGAGAACCATTGAGAGTTATTAGAATTGTAGTTTAGGGAATTGAAATCCTAGATTATTCGGGTTGTAACAATGTATAGAAGAATCATGCCATTAAGGAAACTGTTTGAAGGTGGTAATTCAAAATGCTTGGGGAAGTAACCTTTGTTATTGATCATTAAGGTAATCAAGTTTAAAATTCGGGGCGAATTTTCTTTAAGGGGGAGTGAGTGTAACAACCCTAACCCTAGGCACTAGTTTTGGTATAATATTATATGCTTTTAATATTATTGTTAATATTATGTGTTCATTTTATATATTTGATTTCTTATATTAGGATGAAATGATTGGGAAATAAAATAATGTTCTTGGGAGAAGTATAATAATAGAAATGGATAAATAAATAAAATGTGGGTAGTTAGGCTTCTTTGTGTAGGAGAAAGGAAGTAAAGGGGTTCATTTCATTTCTTGAACATTTAGGGGCTTTATTGTAGGATGTGGAAAGCCTTTAATTAATTAGGAGTGGGGGGCCATGACTTCCCCCCTTATTTCCCTCACCCTTTCCTCCCCTTAGTCAATGACTAACACCCTCCTCCCATACCTTCTCCATCCTTCTTATACATCTTCCCTCATCATTCTCTTCCTCCTTCTTCCAAAGAAATTATCCATGGAAACTTTCCCATGAAAGCCTCACTTTCCAAATTATTTCCAAGTTAAATTCTCCTTCATTTTCCAATCCAATTGTACTTTTGTGCTTGGTGCATCTAGGGGAATCTATCAAGCTAGGAAGATCCTCATTTCATCCTAAAATTCTAAAGTAAGTTATTATGACTTCTTTCTAAATATTGCTCACTTTATGTGTTTATGAATATTTGTGGAAATAAAATGATTATGCTATTTTTGAATGATGTTATTTGAGTAAAATGGTTATTTAAGATTGAATTGATTTTAGTTATGAGATGGGGGTTTAAGTTGAAGGAATGAGGGTATAATGAGTGTAAGATGTTAATGATCTTAATGGAGTTAGTGTATGTGATTATATACATTTTACTTTGATTTGGGAAAGATTATGAGTTTATTTAATTTGGATGGAAAGAAGTAGAAAAAGGACTTGGTATACTTTTAATGATGTGAGTTATTATAATCTTCTCTTCTATTTAATGTTCATGAACTATTGGGTGTTGTTATTGTTATTAAAATGGCTAATTGATGCTTTGAAAACCTTCTTGAAATTGAGAAATTGGTTAATGTTATAGAATGATGTTGTGGTTTAAGGAAGATGATCAAGAGTGTAAGAAAGTGGGTTGAGTTAGAGTAAGAAGGGTAAACTTAAATGTGGTAGTGAAATGGGTGGAGAATTTAGTGGTAAATGATCTAGGGTTATATTATTTGGGGTTTAAATGATTTAGAATGAGGTTTAAAAGTTAGAAGATCCTTTTGGTATTTATAAAAATAAGAAAGATTATAAAAGGGAAAAAGAGTATATGTGAAAAGGGACTTGAAATCTAAGAGTGCTGGAATTTCCTCTTGGGTGGTCGCCCATAGGCCCTTGTGCGGCCGCCCAACACGACAGTAGGATGCCCCTTTGAAACCCTTCTTGGGCGGTCGCCCATGGTGACTTGGGCGGTCGCCCATGTCACCAGAACTTTCCCAGTTTCCTTTCTTGCTGATTTTCACCAATAACCTCGTGGCATGACTCCCAATCATTATAAGTTAGTAAAACCTAATCCAACCCGGATATGAATTAATCCTTTGTAACCTAAGTTAAAGTAGAATACCTTGGCTAGGCCATGATGTCTTATTTGGTCAAAATGGAATTGAGGGAGTAGTTAAATATTGTTCAGAAAATGGTGGATAAGCTTGATTCGTAACTTCACCGAAATGGTTCAAACTTGGGAAGTAGGTCTTGCACTTTTATTAAGATCATTCAAGGTTGAGTAATGACTCCATAGAAATGGTTTATGGTTCAGGGTGGCCTTAATTGCTCCCATACAGTTGGTGATTATTTTGAATAAGTATAGAGGTTATAAGTTACACTATTGCGTTAGTAAGGAACGTATATGTATTACATCGTTGTACTGTATCCCTAGTGTGGATTATTTGGCATATTGTTATGTTGTATCCTAATTGTGGAACTTCTGGCATGTTGATTTTATTGTATTCCGAGTGGAGATTAATTGGTATATTGTTATGCTGCATCCCAAGTGTGGATTATTTGGCTATATGGATACCTTACTTGAATTCATATTCATTGATGGTATTATGTATAGTGTATTAAATGAATGTTGCACTATAGTATTGATTTAACATGAGTATATTTTACCATGTTGTTATATTATTATCCCTTTTGTGGATTTTATTTCAAGTAACTATTATGTGCTTGGATATTACATGTGATTAGGGGGTATAATGGAATTCAATTAATTATTGATTTGTTCTATAAGTGATTGAAGGTTCATCATACCTGTGACCTCTCCCCTCTGTGGCCACAGAGTGGGTGTGCTAGCAGCTCTATTGAGCCAAAAGCCTTACAGTCCGCTGCGATTTGGTGATTAGGGGGAATGTTTCTGTATTAAGCCAAAAGCCTTACAGATAGCGGCAATATTATATGGTACTCTTATTAAAGGGGTCATATAGATATCTGATTTTCTTATATGGATATCTGGAGTATGAGTCCTATAAGCGGTGAATGTGCATGGGGCAATTCACCAAAGAGTGGCGTTTTACTCCCACGTTGTACGACTTATTGTTCAGATGGGAAAGGTAAAATAAGGTAACGTAAGGTGTTTACCGCTTTCATAATGTGTTATGTGTGACCATGCTATGTGTTGCATCTTGTTTGGCATCTTGCTGCATTCATAATAGCTTATTGAGATTTATTCTCACCCCTTCCCTTTTACTGTTTTAGATTGTGCTGAGACAGGTGACTGAACCAGTGAGGCTGGGAAAAGAGTTTGGACTCTTGCTTTTGGGACTTGTCAGGATAGGTATATGAGTAGGTTGTCGGGAGTCCTATTTAAATATTACTCTTTTATAAGTTGTATGGAAAACTCTTTTGTTAAACAATGTTAATTTGGGTTTTCAATGTAATTGATCAAGTTATAGTTTATTAGAATATTTGTTTAAATTCCTCCGAGTGGAGATATTATAAGTTGATTTTATTTTGGAAGTTTGAGAAGTGATTTTCTTTTAAAGTGAAATAAAAGGTTTTTAAAAAGTTTTAAAAATTTAAGATGGATTTTCTTAGTTTGAGCTCCTCAAGCTCGGGACACGCGTTAGGTCCCGGATTGGGGTGCTCACACGTTTCCTTGCAATTACTTCTTGCACGAATCTACAATCATGTAAATGTGTCTTAGGATAATGTACAATATTATATTAATGCACTAGATCCTTCTAATTAACTCTAGGGTTAACTTCCTAACCTTTTCTGTTAAGTTTCTATTGGATTCCGTTAATTTTCTAACAGAAACTGTTAACTTTTAAACTCAAGGACTGATTTGCAGAATCCAAAAACCTTTAAGACTATTCTGAAATTCTCTCTCTTTTCTTTATTTTCTATTTCCTTTTCTTTCTTTCTTTCCAGACATTTCTTTCTTTTCTTTCTTTTATTTTCTTACTTCTTCCTCTTACTAGAACACACACTAAACACATACACACGCCTATGCACACATTCAGCACACACAAGAACACACGCACACACGCATACTCTACAGCAGAAACACACACATCCATACTCTACAACAGAAACACACACACAGCCACACCTGCACGTAGGGGTGTAAGTGGTTTAGCTCAAACCGCGATTTGAGACCGAACCGAGCTAAACCGTGGGGTTCAGCTCGGTTTTTTTATTTAAGTGGTTTAGCTCGGTTTATAAAAATTACAAACCACATGGTTCGGTTTAGCTTGCGGTTTGAGGGTGCCAAGCCAAACCGAGCCGAACCGAGCTAAACCGTTTAGCCATTAAACCGAGCTATGAGACCTAGCTTCGAGACCGAGCTACGAGACCGAGCTACGAGGTTGAGCTACGAGACCGAGTTGTGAAACCGAGCTATGAAGTCAAACCAAACCAACATAAACTATAAGGGAGTGACACAGGTATGATTAGTTTGTGGATATATTTGAAACTTTGTGGTAGTTACTGTGATGGGTGTCTGATGAAGTTCTTAATGAACGGCGTTCATTAAGAACTTCATGCTTCCAGTTCCTGATGCCTCGTGTCCAGCAGTTCTGCATGGGAATTGCAACAAGAAATGCAATATCAGTAAACAATTAGCTGCTTAATTGACATTAGAAAGCCTTTCGGTTTGAGTTGTAAAATTCATTGTTACACTGTTAATGGAATGATTTCTTCAATGAAGAAGCAGCATAACCTGAGAAATTCACCTTATTTTTGAGTGGACCCAAAAATTAATTTCCAAATCAAAATTGCATCTTGGCTACTTTTTACTAAATAGCTGATCTACTTGTTAGATTTTGGGTTCCCTATGTATGTTTTTGAAATAAAACTTTTATCCATTATAAATATTTTAGGAGATTAGTGTTCCTTTATGACAAGTAGTACTGTAATGCTTGCAAATGGTATAATAAGTAAGAAATGCCTCCTTATCACTTTCAGATTTTTTGTGGTTTTGGAAAACATGGGAAATCTTTCGGGCCTATTTGCTCTCTCTACCCCTGCACACCCCATAGAATATATGTAAGAGAAATAAAAGAAGCTAATACACATACTAAACTTTACATATCTCACTAGAGCCTACTGTTGCTTTCTGGTTGCAGTCATGGCAGGTTTAGCAGCAGAAGGAACACAATTTGATGCTCGTCAGGTTTTTTAAGAAGTAATCAAGTTGTGTTTGTATTTATTTTTTTTTTGTTATAAATTTGTTTGAACTTTGGTTATAATGATGGTTTGGACCGCGGTTTGAACCGAAAATTCAAACCGCGGTTCAAACCGAGCCAGACCGAACCATGATGGTTTGGCTCAGCTCGGTTCGAATTTTTTTATGGTTTAGCTCGGTTTGGAATTTTTCCGAACCGATACTAGCGGTTTGGCTCCTAAATTTGTCCAAACCGAGCTAAACCAAACCATTTACACCCCTACCCGCACGCATATCAGCAATGTACAGGTACATATTCAACCTCTGTACATTCAATAACGACACACCTACAGCTTCAGCAATACGCATACATCAGCAACAGATATCAACAAAATCTGTACACATACATCAGCAACATGGCAGCAACACACACGCATACCCAACACACACACACACACACACATCAGAACACCCTCTGCACGCTCCCAAGACACGCGCACACACGCACACAAACCCTCAACAGACACACTAAACATTTATTAAATTCTCGTTTCATTATTCCGAAGCATGCAAACTCTAGGTCACACCCAAGATTACAAGCTTCAAGAAACACCAGTTTCAATAGGTTTTCAATCCATCTTCCATCATCCTTATTCTATGATAATAAACCTAATCATTCATATTAAAATATCTAAACCTTAGTATTTCATCACCATATACAACTCTAATCTTTCACAGCAAGAGTTCTAGGTTTTTAAGAATAATTTCGAAAGGTTTAATCATTACCTTTGATGTTGAATCCTAAAGCAAGGATAAAGAAGGTTCTTCTTCTTCTTCTTCCTAAGCTCAGCCCTCTCTCCCTGCGGTTCCTCCCTGTTCTGCCGCTAATTCCTTCTGCCGCCTCTCTCTCTATTCTTACTTAGCGCTAAGAATAAACTGCCGTGACCCTCTCTCTCTTTTTATAACCCCAAGCGGCTCCTTCATTCCCTCCTTGCCGTTAAAACAATTGAAGAGGCTCCAAAATGGTTTCCATCAGTTACTCCCACTAAACAGCCTAGGTTTAATAGAGGTATTTACTTGGGTTTATAATTTTCTAATCAAATTGTTAAGTAGTGTCCAACCAAAACAATTAACCTAAGTTGACACAATCAAGCCCATCGAATCCTAGTCCATCTAGGAAAAGGAATAATCCAAATAATTAATTTAAATAACCAACCTAATTAATTAAGGGAAATCATATTTTAAATAAATAAAGAGTATAAATTTTTAGGGTTGTTACATTCTTACCCCCTTAAAAGGGTTTGGTCCACCAAACCAAACGCACTCATTCTGAAAACAGGGTGGGATACGACTCTCGCATCTCGCTCTCGAGCTCCCACGTCGCTTCTCTTTCTGAGTGATTGCTCCATTGCACTTTCACGTACGGAATTATCCGCCTTCTCAAATTCTGATCTTTTCGATCCACAATTTTCACAGGTTGCTCATCATAACTCAGATCGGCACGGAATCTGAGCTGTCTATACTCAATCGCATGGCTCGGGTCGAATATGTACTTCCTCAACATCGAGACATGAAACACATTGTGTACTCCCGCAAGTACAGGTGGTAGGGCCAACTTATAGGCTACCAGCCCAACTCGCTACAAAATTTCAAATGGTCCTACGTACCTCGGGCTTAACTTCCCGCAAATTCCAAACCTCATGACCCCCTTGGTTGGCGAAATCTTCAAGAATACGCGATCCCCCAACTGAAATTCCAAATCCCGCCGTCGGCGATCTGCATACGACTTCTGTCGACTCTGTGCTGTTAATAACCATTTTCTGATCTGTTGCACTTTATCTGCGGTTACCTGAACAATCTCTGGTCCCGTCAATTTTCTCTCACCCACTTCATCCCAACATGCAGGTGACCTACACTTCCGTCCATACAATGCTTCGCACGGTACCATACCGATACTTGCGTGAAAACTATTGTTGTAGGCGAATTCTACTAACGTCAGGTGTTCGTCCCAAGTCCCTTGCCAGTCCAATGATGTGGCTCTTAGCATATCCTCCATAGTCTGAATAGTTCTTTCCGACTGTCCATCCGTCTGCGGATGAAATGCTGTACTCATAGTTAGTTTGGTACCTAATGCCTGTTGTAGACTCTTCCAGAACTATGATGTGAATCTTGCATCTCAGTCGGACACTATCAACACAGGTATCCCATGCAATCTTACAATCTCGTCAACATATAACTTTGCTAACTTCTCCAATGAGTCTGTCACCTTAATTGCCAAAAAGTGAGCCGACTTCGTAAGTCTGTCCACTATAACCCAAATTGCGTTGTGACCCTTCAACGTCCTTGGTAAACCTACTACCAAATTCATAGCTATATTCTCCCATTTCCATTCCGGTATTGGTAACGACTGTAGTAACCCTACCGATTTCTGATGTTCACTCTTTACTTGCTGACATACCAAACATCTTGAAACAAATTCTGCCACATCACCCTTCATGTTGTTCCACCAAAAAGATTCTCTTAAATTCCTATACATCTTTGTACTCCCGGGATGTACGGAAAACCTCGAACAATGAGCTTCCTTCAAAATCTCCCTTTTTATATCTTCATTACCTGGCACCCAAATTCTTGATTGGTACCTCAAAATTCCATCATCTCCCATACGAAAATTTGTTGCCTTCCCTTTAGCCATATTTTCACGTATCTTTTCAGCCTCACCATCGGTCCCTTGTGATTCCTTGATTCGGTCCAAAAGTGTAGGCTGAACACTCATCTGAGCCAAGTATCCCCTAACTGTTACCTCCAACCCAGAAATTTCAATATTATTCCATGTACTTACCCCCTTAGAAATCAACACCGCTAGTGTTCCACGGTTCTTCCTACTCAAAGCATCCGCCACCTTATTGGCCTTTCCGGGGTGATACAAAATCGTACAATCATAATCCTTAAGTAATTCTAGCCATCTCCTTTGCCTCATATTCAATTCTTTCTGAGTGAAGATATACTTAAGACTCTTATGATCCGTATAAATCTGACAACTTACCCCATACAAATAATGTCTCCAAATTTTCAATGCAAAAACTACGGCTGCTAACTCCAAATCATGGGTGGGATAATTCTTCTCATGGTTCTTCAGTTGTCTTGATGCATAGGCTATAACCTTATCATTCTGCATTAATACACAACCCAATCCTTTCAACGAAGCATCACTATAAATCACAAATCCGTCTAATCCTGATGGTACTGTAAGAACTGGTGCGGACACCAAATGCCTCTTCAGCTCTTGAAAATTCTTTTCACATTCTTCCGACCAAACGAACTTCGCTCCCTTCTGCGTTAACTTCGTTAATGGTCCTGATAACTTTGAAAATCCTTCCACAAATCTCCTATAGTATCCTGCCAACCCCAAGAAACTTCTAATCTCGCTGACAGTAGTTGGTCTCTCCCAATTCACTATAGCTTCTATCTTTGCCGGATCTACTGCAATCCCATCCTTAGATACCACATGCCCTAAGAATGCTACTTCCTCCAACCAAAATTCACACTTCTTAAATTTCGCATACAACTTTTGTTCCCTTAAGATTTGCAGTACCAACCTTAAATGCTCTTCATGTTCTTCCTTGGTCTTAGAATAAACCAGAATATCATCTATAAATACAATTACACACTTATCCAAAAATTCCTGAAATACCCTGTTCATCAGTTCCATAAATACTGTTGGGGCGTTCGTCAATCCAAACGGCATAACCAAAAACTCATAGTGACCGTACCTTGTCCTAAAGGCCGTCTTCGCAACATCCTCCTTTTTCACTCTCAACTGGTGATATCCCGATCTCAAATCTATCTTTGAGAAATAACACGCTCCTCGAAGTTGGTCAAACAAATCATCAATCCTCGGTAACAGATACTGATTTCTCACCGTCACTTTATTCAGTTCTCGATAGTCGATACACATCCTCATCGATCCATCCTTCTTCTTTACAAACAACACTGGCACACCCCATGGCGAAACACTCGACCTAATCAGACCTTTATCCAATAATTCCTGCAATTGTTCCTTCAATTCTTTAAGTTCAGCCGGCGCCATTCTGTACGGTGCTTTGGATATCGGTGCGGTTTCTGGTACTAAGTCTATATAAAACTCCACCTCCCTTTCTGGTTGTATTCTCGGCAAATCTTCTGGAAAAACATCCTTGAAATCTCTGACCACCGAAAGAGCTTCTATACTCACTTTGTTCTTGTCCGTCTCGCTAATATAGGCCAAGAACCCTGCACATCCCTTTCTTAACATTTTTCGAGCCTTCATTACCGAAATAAGACCCGATCGACTTCTCGGCTTCGATCCTTGGAAGCTAAACTCTTCTCCAGATGGTAACTTGAATTGTACCTCCTTCTTAAAGCAATCTACTTTAGCATGGTAAGCAGCTAACCAATCCATTCCCAGGATCATGTCAATTTCGTTCATTTCTAACTCAATAAGATCCACCTCAAGTTCTCTATCTCCTATTCCCAGAGGACACATCTTATAACCAGATGAGATAGGGATTGACTCTCTAGTTGGAGTATCTATTACCAAAGGTATTTCTAATGCCTCGGGTTTCAAGTTCAATTTCTTAGCTAGACGAGTGCTAATGACAGAATGTGTAGCACCAGTGTCTATTAATGCATAAACGCTACGAGAATAAATTTGAAGCGTACCTGCCACAAGATCATTGGTGGCCCTCGCATCCCTGGCAGTCATGGTAAACACTCTTCCATGACCTCCTCCATTGTTCTTATCAGTTCCGGCTCCTTGAGTATTTCCAACTTTCTTAGGTTCCGGGCACTTCCATTGCGGATGTCCCATTTTGTCACAATTAAAACATTTCTTTTCCTTATACCAGCATTCCTCGGTCTTGTGCTTACCCTCACACACTTGGCATTTGTCATCCGTTCCTATTCCTGGAGTAACTCTTCGATCCCCACCTCTGCGGTTATCAGATCCCTTATTCTAGTACTTGCTACTAGCAATTTCCTTTCCCCGGGCCTCATCCATAGCCTTCCTCTTGTTGTTGGTTCCGTCTCGGTTCCAACTTCCAGTATGTCCCTTGTTTCCACTCGACTCCTTTTCTGCCATCTTCTTTTTCTCATCCCGCCTCTTGCGGAAAGCTATCGCCTCTTTTTCTACCACTCTAGCTCTATCCAGTACTTGGCCATAAGTTGACAACAGCAGCGGAGTAATTCTGTACCTGATCCTGTCACTAAGACCAGCCTCAAATTTTCTTGCCTTCTGCTCTTCATTATCAAAGAACGTCGGGGCAAATTCCATCAACTCGGTGAACTTTGCACTTTATTCATCCACCGTTAAACTTCCTTGAGTTAGCATCATAAACTCTGCCACTTTGGCATTTCGAATGCTCGTCGGATAGTACTTTTCATTGAACACACCTTTGAACATATCCCAAGTAAAGTTACCATCTCCACATGCAGTGGCTGCCCTCTTCTCGGCCTCCCACCATTTCAAAGCTTGTCCTTTCAGCATAAAGGTCGCGAACATCACCCTTTGCTCCGGAGTGCAAGTCAATGTCCCGAATATCTTCTCCATGTCTTTGATCCAGTCTTGCGGCTTCTCCTTTGGAGTGCCTGAAAATGATTTCGGGTTCCTCTTCTGGAACAACTCCAGTGGATCCCTCAATGGTACGACTTGCGGCTGTGGTTGAGCTAAGGTTGCTACTACCTGCCCAATTCCTGCCACTGTCTGATTCAGTGTCTGAAGAAGAGTTGCCATATCATTGTCGGCTTGCTCCTAATTTTGTCCGTTGACATTTACGAAGTTGTTGCTATTGCTCTCCGACATCTGAAACAATATAATGCCCTCATTAGGGTTTCCACTCTAAGCGTTCTCACTCACGCCAAAATATACAATGCTACAATTTGTATACTAACTAAAACAACCAGTCTTATCAGACTAAACATTTAATTCCTTGGTCCAATCATTAGACCATTGTGTAAGTGTCCCAATCTGAACCGCCAATGTTCCTTCAGCCCAATTTAACGACTTCCACGTCGAATGGACAGTCAAGGGCATTTCGGTCATTTCCTAAGGCAATTTAAACAAAAAAGGGCCTTAAAGGAATATCAAAAATAGGTAAAAAACCGGATTGGAAGAGTCATTTCCAAGAAATTGACCAACTTTACATTAAATGCAAGCAGCCAAAACTGCTTTCTGCAGAGTCAGGCACGCCTACACTCTCGTCCGCGCAGACAGGAATGAGGATCAGTCTCATCCGCACGGATATGTTTGTAATCTAAATTCTGCCTATAAATACAAGCATTCTCTCTCAGTTTAACAACACAATTCACTCACAACAGCATTCTGGCGAAAATATTAGAGAAAACAGTGGAAATTTCTTAATTGCCACCTTTTTCTCTTAATCATTTTCCCAAATCTCACTCACTAAACACTCTCAAAACTCTCTTAAACACATAAGCTCAAGCTTAAATCAACACTAAGGAGGAGGATTAGAGAGAAAACATAGGAGACTTAAGTGTTATCTACTTGTTTTCTCTTTGACCAACTCTATTAACAAACACTAAACACATTCAAGCCTTGAATCCATTCAAACACAAACACAAACACAAGAAGATAGGGTTAAACCATCATTGGTAAACCCTCCTTCTTTAAACCCTAAAACTCTCTTTTAATTTCTTGTTCATCTTGTTCAATTTACATCTTTACTTTACTTTACTTGTCTAGTTAATCTTGTTTTTCTTACTTTAATTTACTTTATGTCTAGTTTAACTTAAGTTTTGACCTAATATGGTCATTTTGGAGTTCATCTCCGTGAATGACCATCTCAAATGGTCCACACTTTAAATTTCTAGTTAATTTTTCTCTTTAATTTCATCTTTATAAAATCCCCCAACCCATTTGCAAAGGACATGTTTTAAACCCCATAAATCCCCCAAGGATGACTTGATATGATAACCAGTTGACACAAAGTAGTGGAATCAAGTCTAGGGATGAAAATGGGGTGAACATAGATGCAAATCCCCCAAAAATCACATTTTCCTTCTTGAGAATGTTGCTGTCCAGTAGCATTTCTCTAAGACCTCTGTCCATTGTCTAATTTTTTGGACATACAGAAACTTGGAATTTGGCAATGACTATAAAACACTTTTTATAGCCAACATCCAGAGGATTCCAGGTAAAAGTCCCTCGTTCAATTTATTTTCTAAAGGTCAATTTTCAAGTCTCTGGGAATCCAGATTCCATACCTGTGATTTCCAGAGGGTTTTTGCCCTTCAAATCAAGTCCAATTGGAAAAGTCTTTTACAGTGACCATATTTAAGGTGTTTTGAACAACTTTAATTCTCTGACTTTCTCCAGATTCTGACATTTTCAAGCTCTTAAATTCATTTCAAAATCGGATGTACACTGCCTTCTTCATTCTGGCAGTTTGGTCTTCAAACTTCAAGGAGTCTTTTGAGTACCAAAACTCAACCCAAAAATCATACCAAAAATCATGAAACTTTTTTAATGTCTTACAAAGAGTTCTCAATTTTTAGTTTTCTCAGTTTGCATTTATTTTAACCAAAAAAAAAACACACACACACACACAAATGGTTTTAAGCTAGGAAGACTCGTTTTACGAGGCATCCCGGGTGAACACCAACGTTCTTCCCGGAATGTAACGTGACCTCCGAACCCTTTTCTCTTCGGGCATTTTTCAAAGTTTTGGCCCTAAACTAAAAACGGCGTGGCGACTCCATTTGATTTTTCAAAAAGAAATGAAAATCGGGCATCATCACAGTGGCGACTTTGCTGGGGATAGAAAATGATAATAAGCTTTATCTTTTTTAAAAAAAAAAATTCAAAAAAGAATAAGAAAAGAAAAAGAAAAGCTTTTGTGGGTCAAAATTCCGTCCCGGCATTTGAAAATATTTGTACTGTGTGTGTTGGTTTTGCACATTTCGTATTGTTTTGACCATCCCGGAAGAATCGATATCTTGACTGTCAGACTCATTTCCTTAATTGTTTGGATTTTGTGCTTATGTGCTTACGTGTTTATTTGCTTTCAAAAAAAAAATCAAAAATATTTCAAAAAAAAAAAATTCAAAAAAAATTTTCAAAAAAAAAAAATCATTTTCAAATTTTTTTTGCATGCATCATACTCTTTAAGACACATGTGAAAATTTCTATTTTACTTAGGAAAAGAAGATAGACTGTCCGCACACTACGCGCACTTGGCCTTACACTGCACACTACGTCCTTAACCCGGGGAAATCCCAGTAGCAGCCCGTTTGGCCTTATTACGCCTTTCGGTGCGAGCACGGGACTACCCAAACATCCCTTGGAGCCTTGTGTCGACCATGCACTTGTCCGTGACACACTTTGTCCGAGACCCGGTTGGTTTTTAGTTTGGTCCGTGTCGTGCCCTGTCTGTGTATACACCTTGCCAGTCAAATCGTAGTCGACATGCCAAGTCAATATCTTTCGGGGACCCTAATCATTCGAAGTCATGCCGGTTTTCCATCACGGACTTTGACCAGATCTTGACCGGCGCCTTGACTTTGACTTTGACTTGCACAACTTATGCACTGACCCCCGGCATGACACTGAGTCATCAATGATTAACGATTATTCCATGTCTAATTACGACTTAACTGACGACGGGTCAAGATCAGTTATGGAAGTTTATCAGTCAAAACCATGCCGACTTTTCGTCGAGCCCTCGGACACGATCCTGACCTTTGACGTCAGCTTTGTCCGTAATTCACATCGAACGCTCGTTAAGACTAGATTACCCGCCAGACTTTAGGATCGTTTTCTTTTCGGTCGGTGGGACCTGCTTGCCCTACGGAACCCTTGTTCGGGGTTACAGGTTGAGGGTCCACAGGCGTAGTGATGGGTCCCACTGATCCACGAATCAGAGTAATTTGCGAAAAAGAAGAGCAATCTTTTCCAACCGCTTAGGTTTAATAAAACACGTTTTAAGTAAACAAGAACAAATAACTGCATGTTGCATGAGCCCTAAGCCCAAACACCTACCCTCCTTCATTCCCAAATATCTGAACCCTCGTATCTTTCCCCCGCAGCTCCTCACAAAGCTTGGTTTCGGGCACCGGGTCACTGTCTGATCAGTTGGGAAGAATCAAGCGCATCGTCAGCTTCACCGTTTGCTTCGACTCCAATTTTCAGAATGTTCGCATCAGCTGGTAATGATGGGGACAACATCACTCCGCCTCCCGGGACTCCCCAAACAGAACAGCAGTGGAATCAGTTGGCTGAACAAATGAGACTGCGACAGGAAGCACAGATGAATAGCCTTCTGGAAGCTATCAGGAGCCATGGTTTGGCCGCCAGTCTCAATCCCGATGGCACTTTCACCGTGGAAGAAGAGGAGGACCCCAATCCCACTCTTGGTCGCCCTGAATACTCCAAGATGTCACCACCAACCTCCTATGGTATCACTACCGAGGCCCATGCTTCTCGATCTATGGGTCAGCCAACTCCTCAACCACAGACTACTGGACCCATTCAGTCTGGCGAGATAAGCCAGTTCGCAGTTCCTCAGTGGGGACAAGATCAGTACGGAATGTCTTCCCATGGTTGGGGGTACCTCGAAATGCCGCAGCAAGTTGGGATCCTACCTCAGCTTGGAACCGATCAGTCCGGACCTTCACAGCAACAGTTCAGGGCACCACAGCAACAGTTCGAAATGCCGCCACCACAGTTTGGTCTAGGGCTGCAGTCAGGAGCCCCTCTTCTAAGTAATGTTGGTCCAGATGCCACTAACACCTCTCTGGCTTCCACAAACCCATTTCTCACTCGGGGTCCAATGGGCCAGCAAGCCCCTATCCCAGTTTCATCAGAATCACCAGGACCGCAGTACCCTCCCGGTTATACACCCTCGCCACAGCCAGGCATGCAGTTCAGCAACCAGGGGCATCAACCCGCATTTAAGCCTACTTATGAGTCTCACTCTGGAAACCCGCACTATCCGGCTACCTCAGAAAACCCGCAGCAAGCTTTCGGGCTCAATCGTCATGATCAAGCTCATATCCCTCAGGGCAATCCTGGTCAAGGGTATGTTTACACCTATGCTCCGGGATATGGTATTCCCTCCACCAGTGTGCCGCCAGTGGTAACTCCTCTCTCCAGCTCAGTCACTGGCTTGAACGCTATGGCTCCACCACAGGACCCTCACCTGGCCTGGTTCATGGAACAACACAAGGAAATGAAAGCACAGATTGCTGAATTGACTGCTAAGAAAGCTACCTTCCGGCCTACGGATCCGGACTCCATTGTACCCCTGCCTCACAAGTTTGTGATGCCCAATCTCGACTTGTTTGACGGAAGTGCATGCCCTAAAACTCACTTGGACACCTATACTTTGGCAATGAAAGCTAAGGGATGCACAAACCAGCAGTTGGCCGACTACTTCAGTCTCTCTTTGAAGTCAGGAGCTTTGAAATGGTTCTTTCGATTGAAGCCTGAAACTAGGGCTACTTGGGAACAGATTACCAGTACTTTCACAGATAAGTATAAAGCCAACTTGGAATGGGAGACAAACAGAGTTGACCTGCAGATGACGATGCAGCGCCCAGATGAGAATATTGGGGATTTTTATAGAAGGTGGAACTTAAAGCTCAGTGAAATGGCCATCCCTCCCTCTGACGAGGAGCAGTTAGACATCTTCCAGTCATGCTTGAAGCCGCATTTAAGGGCCTCACTTAGCAATTTCCCATATCCGGATCTGCGGGCAATGGTCAATTCTGGGGCTAAATTTGAGAGGGCTTACAATCAGCAGCCAGTTGTTGCACCTGCTTACAGATACCGGTCTTCTTCCACCTCCAAAACGACTCCTGCCCAGCCCTATTCGGGACAGGACTGTAACAATGCCACTTCCTTTGTTTCCAAGAAATCTGATGCATCCAGATCCCGGCTCCAAAGCTTGGGAAACTTTGGGATGCCTTTGAGTGATATCTTCAGAGGTTTGGTAAAAGAAGGTTTACTCCATCCTTTAGATAATTATCAGCCCAGAAACCCCAATGCTCCTTTGGATACCTCCAAGCATTGTGCCTTTCATCAGTACCATGGGCACCTGACAGATGATTGCGTCCCCCTGAAAAAGGCAATCCAAGGTTTGATTGAGCAAGGGAGGTTAGAGGTGCCTGAAGGGCCTAATACTATCAATAACCCGTTCCCTAGAAATAACAACATGAGTGTCAACATGGTCGAGTTTGGTGATTCAAGCCTTGTGGGCATAATGAAATTTGACTCGCCCCTGTGTGAGGTCGATGAACCAGTCATCGCAGGCAATGAAAATGGTTAGATTGAGCAAGAGATTGCCAAAGGAATCCTGATGGAAAGATCTGCAATAGCTCTCATCTCCAGCGTCGAAGAGTAGATGCATGGTCCAACAGCAAAGAGTGGCTAGACTAGGGGCTACCTATCTTTAAATTAAATTGAAATAGTCTTTTAGTCAACCTTTGTAGGCTCTAGTATTTTTCTCTTTCACCTAAGTCCTTCCTGGACATTTGTCGTTTTAGTCCATTTTGGACATAGTAGTTAAATGTTTAACTTTTATATAAGTCTTTTTTCTCTTCTTGCTAGACTCGAGACGTCACTTGCACGCCCACGTTACACTTAATTGAAATGGTTTTATCCTAGATGATCACTTGTGCTGCTCAACCACTAATTCTTTGAAATAATTAATATTTAAATTAATCGGAATGAGAAAATCAATTGATATCCTTCTCAAATTGGGGCTTACCAACTCCCCATCTTGCATCTCATATGCTCACATCCCTTTCATCATCCTTATCATCTCGTTGAATTTGTACGGATCTTTTCTCATTTAAAGCTTAAGCAAGCAATAAAAACTTAATTTCGTCATCCGGTAGGGATTGCGGTTGAAGCCGTTCACCCGTAGGGAAAACCTTTACCTCACCCTCACCAAACAATACCCTTTCATTTCAAGATCGGCGTGTTTTGAAACCCGGTTTAGCCATCATTTTTGCTCCAAGCTAAGAGAAGTTCAAGCAAGCCCAAGAAGTTAGCTTCAAGAGTCGGCGACGCGCAAAATATCTCAAGCCATGAAGGAAGGACAAAGATAATCCTCAACTCCTCAGGAGGCCTTCCAAGTTATTAAAAAAAAATCCCGAGCAAGAGCTTCAGAAAAAAAAGAGAGAGAGAGAGAGAGAAAAGGATTTTAAATCCTCACAATCCAGCGAAAGTCCCCGACTCCTCAAGAAGCTCTCCGATGATCAAAAAGGAGCCCGAATTCTTGCAAGTTAGCAAAAGTTCTCGATAGCTTGGACTTCCTCTCACCATTACCTTAATCAATCCCAAGCCATCCTCTTGATTTTAGAAGATATTCCCATTTCCTTAACCAATCCCAAGTCGTCCTCTTGCTTTTAGAGGATATTCCTGTTACCATTACCCTTGCCTTTGGCCAAAGTCAAAATCTGACCTCTCATTCTTAGAGGCAAATCAGTTTCCTTACCTTAGAAATTCTAAACACATCCCTGCAAGCCAACCTCTCATCTTTAGAGGCTTAGTCAGTAAAAAGCCCAGCCGACCTCTCATTTTAAGAGGTCATGATATCCTAAATCACCCGATGGCCGATTGAAGCCCGGAAACCCAGCTACAGTCCCTACCGGATAGTAATTTCATTCTAATATCTTCGAGAGCTAAATCAAATTAACGCTTCATTGCTTGCTTAAATTGGAATCTAATCCATCTTGGCTCAAAGTCATCGATCTAAGATTGTGCAAATTCAATCCATTCATTTGGCACTTCATGTGAGCACATTTCATTTCTCTTCCGCAAACACTTGCCGTGGATATCCCACTGGGGCTTCGCATCCGTGTCTTTCATCGACACTCCAGGAGGACATGTTTTTCAATCCTCCAAATCCTCAAAATCCTCAAAGGTCCTCAGATCCTCGAATTTCAACATTCGTTCTCTTTTCAATCGGGATAAGCCCGAACTACGGCGACCTGAGCTCTTCATAATGGAGGGAACGTAGGCAACCATAACTGGTCCGGTCGAAATCGCAAACAAATCTCAAAAAAAAAAAAAATCCGGTCTCCTCAAGGGACGTCCCCATACACAAGTCCTCTTTCCAATCCTTTCGAGCTTGATTCTCGATATCAGTTGGGTTTCTCCTTGTGATTAATCAAAATATTTGTTCATATCAGATTTAGTGTTTGAATAACTCGAACATCAATAAAGGGTTTTAAGAAGCCTTGTGATCATCATGAATAAGACAAGTTTTCAAGTGTCTCGACAAGTCTTCTCTCTCTCCATCATAGGGAAATAGAGCCAAACACTGTCTTTCTGTCGGCAGGGGCTTCCATACACTTTTCCACACCTTGTGATGCTTATACTCTCTCAAAAGAGTTAAACTCAAAAGCGAGAGTGTCATACACAAATTCGGGATACATTCCCACTTTTCGAAAGATGTGCCCCTGCACGTAAACATTTTCGAGTCTTGTCCAGTAACTAATTGACTAAGGTCTGAAAAAGATGGGTGCCTCCTCGGCCACATAATGACTCTGTCTGCAATAAGACTGCTCTGAATTTCTTCACGCTGGGGCTTTGCTAAGCGGTTCTCCCAGGTTCTCCTGTATCAGCTTTGCAAGCTGGGGCTTCTATAGTCATCTTTGGGTCCACGTTGGGTTCTTCACTACGAGATAGATTCGATCTTTATCAGATTATTTTCAGGATCGCTTTGCATTACCAATCAGATTGGGACTCTGCTAATTATGTCGGAATCACAACGAGGTTATAAGATTGGGGGCTTCGCCAAGTCACTTCTTCAAAATCTGGACTTTGCCTACTCAGTTCTTCAAACCGAGGCTTTGCCAAAGAAGGGATCTTTCCTCGCTTTAATAGGATCAAGGGCTTTGTCAAGCTGGTCCTTTGGACCTGAATTTTATCAAGTCACAAGAAAGGTCTAGTCACATCAACAACTAGATTTTCAGCTTCAGAACTTGGTACATAGCAGCTTCCCGTAGCATCGGAATTTAAGATCTGGGTTTCTCCCGACATTAGAAATTTCATCAAATCATTCTCTGAACAAGGTTTTGGCCAAGTCACAGCTCACCCAAATGAAAGAAGTTTCACTCATATCGACGTACTCTAGAGCCTGTCGGCATCAGCTTCAAATGACCAAGATTGAGAGGGAAAATTTCAACCAAGACCCGGGATCCGAATCCAATCTCATCAAAATTGAGGTCCATGTGATACTATTAACAAAACCTCATTAACAACCGCTGTTTAAATCGCGATCGAGGGCTCTAACCCCCCACTTGCTCAAAATTTGTTCCAAAGAGTTTTCAGACACATACATCCCAATACATCCCCTCTCATCACCATTCATCCCCACAAAAATCTCCCCAGGGCTCATGTAGCATGCGCAAAACTTGAATCAATAGGAACAATCCTAAGTGATTGAAGATCATAAATCATAATTTCCCTGCCAAAAGCTTAGGCTAAGTGCATCTCCAAAAGCAAGTAAATGCATCATCTCGCGAACATATGCAGTGATACTCTCATAATCATTTTGGTTCTATGCATGCAATCATGAATGTCATATATGCATCTTCCTCTCTACTAACAAATGCAGCAAATCGCCAACAAAGACCGCCCCGCGAACGGCGATCCAACAACTCTTCATCACCATCAGCCGTAGCCTCAGTCCTTCCGGCAGCTACAGGTAAGCACAGTGTGGTATGAAGTATATCTCATTTAAACTGCAAATCATCTGGTCTTATGTTTGCTTTCTCGTAAAAGTCATTTCAAATCTTGGAGTTCACCTCGCGATACTTTTGAGTTAATATCGATCCTCGTTAGGCTGGTTCCTATACCCTTTTTAGGCTTGTTCCTATACCTCTTCGGGTGACTCCCAAATACAGTCGAATCTTAGGGCGACTTCCCAAAAATAGTCAAATCATAGGGCGACTTCCCAAAAATAGTCAAATCTTAGGGCGACTTCCCAAAAATAGTCAAATCATAGGGCGACTTCCCAAAAATAGTCAAATCTTAGGGCGACTTCCCAAAAATAGTCAAATCCTAGGGCGACTTCCCAAAAATAGTAAAATCTTAGGGCGACTTCCCAAAAATAGTCAAATCTTAAGGAGACTTCCCAAAAATAGTCAAATAATAGGGCGACTTCCAAAAAATAGTCAAATCTTAGGGCGACTTCCCAAAAATAGTCAAATCATAGGGCGACTTCCCAAAAATAGTCAAATCTTAAGGCGACTTCCCAAAAATAGTCAAATCATTGGGCGACTTCCCAAAAATAGTCAAATCTTAGGGCGACTTCCCAAAAATAGTCAAATCATAGGGCGACTTCCTAAAAATAGTCAAATCTTAGGGCGACTTCCCAAAAATAGTCAAATCTTAGGGCGACTTCCCAAAAATAGTCAAATCTTATGGCGACTTCCCAAAAATAGCAAATCATAGGGCGACTTTCCAAAAATAGTCAAATCTTAGGGCGACTTCCCAAAAATAGTCAAATCTTAGGGCGACTTCCCAAAAGTAGTCAAATCATAGGGCGACTTCCCAAAAATAGTCAAATCTTAGGGTAACTTCCCAAAAATAGTCAAATCTTAGGGCGACTTCCCTAAAATAGTCCCTCTAGGGTCGACGTCTGAAGATAGTCGAAAGACCCGAACTACGACCGGCTTGATTCCTTTTAAGGATACGTAGGTATCCTACCATAGGTTCAGCCATCAGATCAAAATGGTCATTCCTTTCCCGAGCGGTCAGACCAAAATGGTCACCCTCTTCTCCCCAGCAGATTGGGACCTCACTTTTATCGACGACCCCACTTCCTTCGAAAGTGCCGTCGCCGAGGGGCTACTGTAAGTGTCCCAATCTAAACCGCCAATGTTCCTTCAGCCCAATTTAACGACTTCCACGTCGAATGGACAGTCAAGGGCATTTCGGTCATTTCCTAAGGCAATTTAAACAAAAAAGGGCCTTAAAGGAATATCAAAAATAGGTCAAAAACCGGATTGGAAGAGTCATTTCCAAGAAATTGACCAACTTTACATTAAATGCAAGCAGCCAAAACTGCTTTCTGCAGAGTCAGGCACGCCTACACTCTCGTCCGCGCGGACAGGAATGAGGATCAGTCTCATCCGCGTGGATATGTTTGTAATCTAAATTCTGCCTATAAATACAAGCATTCTCTCTCAGTTTAACAACACAATTCACTCACAACAGCATTCTGGTGAAAATATTAGAGAAAACAGTGGGAATTTCTTAATTGCCACCTTTTTCTCTTAATCATTTTCCCAAATCTCACTCACTAAACACTCTCAAAACTCTCTTAAACACATAAGCTCAAGCTTAAATCAACACTAAGGAGGAGGATTAGAGAGAAAACATAGGGGACTTAAGTGTTATCTACTTGTTTTCTCTTTGACCAACTCTATTAACAAACACCAAACACATTCAAGCCTTGAATCCATTCAAACACAAACACAAACACAAGAAGATAGGGTTAAACCATCATTGGTAAACCCTCCTTCTTTAAACCCTAAAACTCTCTTTTAATTTCTTGTTCATCTTGTTCAATTTACATCTTTACTTTACTTTACTTGTCTAGTTAATCTTGTTTTTCTTACTTTAATTTACTTTATGTCTAGTTTAACTTAAGTTTTGACCTAATATGGTCATTTTGGAGTTCATCTCCATGAATGACCATCTCAAATGGTCCACACTTTAAATTTCTAGTTAATTTTTCTTTTAATTTCATCTTTATAAAATCCCCCTTCCCATTTGCAAAGGACATGTTTTAAACCCCATAAATCCCCCAAGGATGACTTGATATGATAACCATTTGACACAAAGTAGTGGAATCAAGTCTATGGATGAAAATGGGGTGAACATAGATGCAAATCCCCCAAAAATCACATTTTCCTTCTTGAGAATGTTGCTGTCCAGTAGCATTTCACTAAGACCTCTGTCCATTGTCTAATTTTTTGGACATACAGGAACTTGGAATTTGGCAATGACTATAAAATACTTTTTATATCCAAAATCCATAGGATTCTAGAAATATTTTTACTTTATTTTTCCTCGAAGTACAAGTCCCTCGTTCAATTTATTTTCTAAAGGTCAATTTTCCAGTCTCTGGGAATCCAGATTTCATACCTGTGATTTCCAGAGGGTTTTTGCCTTCAAATCAAGTCCAATTGGAAAAGAATTTTACAGTGACCATATTTAAGGTGTTTTGAACAACTTTAATTCTCTGACTTTCTCCAGATTCTGACATTTTCAAGCTCTTAAATCCATTTCAAAATCGGATGTACACTGCCTTCTTCATTCTGGCAGATTTGGTCTTCAAACTTCAAGGAGTCTTTTGAGTACCAAAACTCAACCCAAAAATCATACAAAAAATCATGGGACTTGTTTAATGTCTTACAAAGAGTTCTCAATTTTTAGTTTTCTCAGTTTGCATTTATTTTAACCAAAAAAACACACACACATACACACACATACACACACAAATGGTTTTAAGCTAGGAAGACTCGTTTTACGAGGCATCCCGGGTGAACACCAACGTTCTTCCCGGAATGTAACGTGACCTCCGAACCCTTTTCTCTTCGGGCATTTTTCAAAGTTTTGGCCCTAAACTAAAAACGGCGTGGCGACTCCATTTGATTTTTCAAAAAGAAATGAAAATCGGGCATCATCACACATTGGCCATTTCAACAGACCAACACTACTTTCATAGATCGTTTCAATAGACCCAAAATACAATCAGAGGTCATTTCAATAGACCCGAATTACTTTTCACATTGGTCGTTTCAATAGACCAATTATCAATCACACTTGGCTGTTTCAGTAGGCCGATTTCTGTTCACGTCGGTCATTTCAGTTGACCACCCTTCCTCTATTTTAGTTAACATATAAAATTAACACTAAGAAAATAAATTCAATCGATACGCAATATCACAAAATACCAACCAAACTTAATTTCATATAAAAACATAGTCTGAGACAAGACAAAAGAAACCGAACCTCAAATCCAACTTTTAAACCAAAACACAAATATCCATTATTCTAGAACCCAAAATAAATCCTCAATTTCAATCATGGAGTTATGTTCTTCCTAGGTCTCCCCTAGGTCTTCCACTAGGCACCTTAGGTGTCTTTTTAGAACCTCTGGGTCTTCCTCTAGGTCTCCCACTAGGTACCTTTGGTGTCTTTTTAGAACCTCTGGGTCTTCCTCTAGACCTTCTTACTGGCTCTAACTCTTGATTATCATCTTCAATTACAATTGGAGTAGCTTCACTACTCCCAATCTTTTTAGCTTGCACCTCAAGTATCTCTACCTCGGGAACATCATCCTCTACTACCTCGATAACTGCCTCGTCTTCCTCTATAGGTACCTTTGACTCTTCCAGATCATAGTACCAACCAAAACTCAAAAAATATCTCCTGATCATCTCCTATAATCAAGACAAATCATCATTAGTATATCTTCATTGCATAATATATATACACTTAAAGTAAATATGCTTTAATCTTCCAAAATAACGAGTAAGTTATTTCTTTAACTTTTCTACTTAGCCTACCTCACTCACATAATAATCCTAGAGCAAGGCATGACTTAAATCTAAGTTCCGGGTTGCCTTCATTCAAGTAAATTCTTAGAACTAAGGTTTCCTAAAGCTAAAGGTATTCTTCCCATAAGACCTAAAGCCAATGCTCTGATACCAACTGTAACGACCCCAACTTTTCATTAATAAACATAATTTCGTTCATAATTAAAATTCCCAAATCAAGATACTTTAACGGCTAGTACATCTAACCATAATTCAAATGCGGAAAATAACCGTCTTTAAACCTTAACGGCTAGTCCGTCTAACCATAATTTAAATGCAGAAAATAAATGTCTTTAAACCTTAATGGCTAGTACAACCCACTAGCTCGCTAAGTACGTAATGATTAATGCTAACCCTAACCCTGATTCCAGCCGCCATCCCTGCGACCGATCAACTTCTCCTACCGCTTACCTGGGAGAAAAATTAGAAAAAAAAGGGTGAGCGAACAATGCTCAGCAAGTTCATACGGAATTCTCTCCGGGTACTAAGGAGAGATGACCGAAAGAACGAAACCAATCAATTATACTTCAACGAAAGGCTATCAACAATAATTTTAACTGTACACATTCAAAATACAGTTATCAAACTTAAAGAGAACATGGCCCTATCACAAGTTCGTCAATTCCATAGTTTCAAACACCTTTCAGGGTGTCACACCTTTTCAGGGTGTTAAGAGAATAAGAGACCTTCCACCTTTTCAGGGTGCTCCCTTATTATGATATATCATGATATTCAAACTACTTCATCAAGTAGCAATTTAAAAGTCTATGTTCTTTTCAATCAAACTAGACTATCTTAATTAGTCATTTTCAATCAGACTAATCTAACCGCACCTGTTTCAATTAGATACAGTTATAGTTCACATAATATTCTAAGTACAAGAATACATAAAGCAATTTCAATTCACTTGGATACCCATTGAACAACATACATCAAGGGTAAGATAATCAAAAGACGTTATATCAACATCGGAGTTCAAATGCTACCGGCCATTAGTAGCTACGCTTGAAACAATTTATGAGGAATCCTACATTAAAGGATGAATCTCAAATATACTTAAGGAACGTAATCCCTTACCTTAAACGCTTGCGTTTCCTTGCAATTACTTCTTGCGTGAATCTATAATCATGTAAATGTGTCTTAGGATAATGTACAATACTATATTAATGCACTAGATCCTTCTAATTAACTCTAGGGTTAACTTTCTAACCTTTTCTGTTAAGTTTCTATTGGATTCCGTTAACTTTCTAACAGAAACTGTTAACTTTTAAACTCAAGGACTGATTTGCAGAATCCAAAAACCTTTAAGACTATTCTGAAATTCTCTCTCTTTTCTTTATTTTCTATTTCCTTTTCTTTCTTTCTTTACTAACATTTCTTTCTTTTCTTTCTTTTCTTTTCTTACTTCTTCCTCTTACTAGAACACACACTAAACACATACACACGCCTATGCACACATTCAGCACACACAAGAACACACGCACACACGCATACTCTACAGCAGAAACACACACACATGCATACTCTACAGCAGAAACACACACACAGCCACACCCGCACGCACATCAGTAATGTACAGGTACATATTCAACCTCTATACATTCGATAACGACACACCTACAGCTTCAGCAATACGCATACATCAACAACAGATATCAACAAAATCTGTACACATACATCAGCAACATGGCAGCAACACACACGCATACCCAGCACACACACACACATCAGAACACCCTCTGCACGCTCCCAAGACACACGCACACACGCACACAGACCCTCAACAGACACACTAAACATTTATTAAATTCTCGTTTCATTATTCCGAAGCATGCAAACTCTAGGTCACACCCAAGATTACAAGCTTCAAGAAACCCCAGTTTCAATAGGTTTTCAATCCATCTTCCATCATCCTTATTCTATGATAATAAACCTAATCATTCATATTAAAATATCTAAACCTTAGTATTTCATCACCATATACAACTCTAATCTTTCACAGCAAGAGTTCTAGGTTTTTAAGAATAATTTCGAAAGGTTTAATCATTACATTTGATGTTGAATCCTCAAGCAAGGATAAAGAAGGTTCTTCTTCTTCTTCTTCCTAAGCTCAGCCCTCTCTCCCTACGGTTCCTCCCTGTTCTGCCGCTAATTCCTTCTGCCGCCTCTCTCTCTATTCTTACTTAGCGCTAAGAATAAACTGCCGTGACCCTCTCTCTCTTTTTATAACCCCAAGCGGCTCCTTCATTCCCTCCTTGCCGTTAAAACAATTGAAGAGGCTCCTAAATGGTTTCCATCAGTTACTCCCACTAAACAGCCTAGGTTTAATAGAGGTATTTACTTGGGTTTATAATTTTCTAATCAAATTGTTAAGTAGTGTCCAACCAAAACAATTAACCTAAGTTGACACAATCAAGCTCATCTAATCCTAGTCCATCTAGGAAAAGGAATAATCCAAATAATTAATTTAAATAACCAACCTAATTAATTAAGGAAAATCATATTTTAAATAAATAAAGAGTATAAATTTTTAGGGTTGTTACACCTGGGTCCCTTATCGGGATACCAGGGGGAAATGATCAAGTTGACCCTTGCGAAATTAGTTAAAATTAGTTTAAAAAGTCAGTTAAATTACATGTGACTTCCATGTGATGATCAAATTAGATTAATTTTACATGAATAGTTCTTTTAAAGTGATTAATGCAATTTTTAAATTTAAAGGGTAAAATAAATTTATTTTCTTCAATATTGATAATTATTTTCTATTACTTTTTTTTTTGAAAAAAAATTATTTATTATTACTAAAAAATATTTTATAAAAGAAATTAAATCAATAATTATCTACAAATATAATTATTCATTTCCCCTAATAGCCTCACCCCTACCCCTTCAACCCTTCTTCTTCCTTTTTCCAGCCACCCGTCTGCCGTCACCACAATACATCCGCCACCGCCACCATCATCACTCTTTTCCTCCAACTCTCTTCAAGACCCATTACTGTTCGATCAGCCACCACGTTCTTCTTTTTCCAAATTCGAGCTTTTAATACCCTGCACCCCACAAAATATGCAAGCAATCACAAAAATACACCTCCAAACCACCATTTTTTTGTAAAGTATTTTCAACCCAGATTTGAAAAAAACACGCACACATACGCAAGAACACGAACACATAAAGACGAAAACACGTAGAGACACTCAAAGTAATTCAATTTTGAAGGTGAATTTATGGGTTAGAGTAGGTTCTGAGAGAGAGAAAGATTGATTAAGAGAAAGAGAGAGATATGTAATTTAAGAGAGTAGAGGTGAAGAGCCATATGATTTAGGAGGGGGCATTGGTGGCGAAAAAGGTTGGGTTGGGGCAGGGCGACCATGGGCGGTGGGGGTAGACTGGTGGAGAAGATGAAGGGTGGGATTGGGGATGGTTGGGTTTGGAAATATAAATTGGGGTGAATTATAATTTTCAAAATAAAAAATAAAGTTGAGTTCTTGGACATAAAATGTTTTGTTATTATTCACACCCCTTTCATTTTGATAAGCTTACTTTGACCTTTTAAAACAACTATTCATATAATATTAATCCAATTTGGTCATCCATGTAATTTAACTGAATTTTTAACGAAGTCTGTCAAAAAGCCTTTAACTAAGAAAAAAATGTCACGTTAAGCCCTAAATTGTTAAAATTAAAAAGTTGTACCCCAAATTGATACCTCTCTATGAACTTTATGCCCTATTTTGTAATTTGCCCTTTAAAGCTTCGTTTGTTTGGGGGAAAACGTTTTTCGAAATATGATTTCTGAAAAAAAAATTCTAGAAAATGAAAATGGTTTTCGGAAAATGACATTCGATTGTTTGGGAAATCAAATAAAAATGTTTTCTATAAACATTTTCATGTGTTTGATAATCTAATAATAACATTTTCTGATGAAAAACAAAAAGGGGTAGGTATGGCAGGTAGATGGAGGGATAGGGGTAGGGTTAGATAGGAGTTAAGATTAGGATAGAGAAGAGTAGTGGAAATGGGGTTGGTTGGTAGGTAGGGTGAAGGTAAGGGGTTGGGGTGGGTTGGTGAGTGATGGAGAAAATTCCACTGTGTGATAAAATTTCTTGCAAGTATACAAGTACCGAAGTAGCAGTGTATAAAAGTAACGATCGAACCACAGAGACTTGTATGAATAGCAAGTGAATTTAATTAATGTAAAAATAACCAAGAGGGGGTTTTTTATTTTGATTGATTAAACTATTATTGAAAAGCAAATAAATTAAACTAATGAAAATAAAGCAAAGATTGAATTCAAGATTGACAACGGGATTCACGGATTGGGTTTCACAAAACATTCACTTTATGCTATTTTATTACTTAAAGAAGACATCAATTTCATTCTAGGGTTCATTCACAAAATCATGAGTTGGGACGATTTGGTGTGCGATTTGCAACTCAAATATTCTCTTTTTATTATACTTCCAGTTACGTTTAATATAATAATCCAAGAAAGCCTTAAGATCGAAAGAATATTTGAACCTAAACCAATTGATTTCAGTTACGTCCTCAATTAGGTTTAAGTAGTAAAATAATGGTCATGTATCTATGCCCGAGTTACCGTAGCAATTGATACCCACAAATTCTAGGGTCAAAAGTATCTTAACATAAATCTGAAACCCTAAAACAAATTAAAACTATTTTACCACTCTAGAAAGAAATTGAATTAATATTGAGAAATTATAGCATAAAGATCATGTAATGTTAAAAACCAATCCACAAATCAAATATTTAGCTACTCATAATCATAATAAAAATTACAAAATTAAAATAAATAAACAAAACCTGAACTCGAATCGTAATAAAATACAAAGGTTGTTCTTCTTATTTCCTGGGAATAGTACTCCGCTCCCCTTTGTAATAAAACCAATTCCCTATTTTATAATTACCTAGGTTGTCAGGCGTGAGAAAGCCTGTTCACTCCAGCCCAATCCAAGCCCAAACAGCCTTGGCCCAAACATGCCTCGGCCACAGCCCTTGTTTCCTCGGCCACACTAGGCCAGCAGCTCCTTCCTCTCGGCCAGCCACGCCTCTGGCCAGCTACTTTTGGCTTGGATTCGTTTCGCAGCACAGTCATACTTTGGTCACTGTACTTCCAAGTTTTGCACTTTAGTCCCTCATTTTTCAGTAAATTTCACTTTAGCCCTTGAACTTCATAATTTCAGTTTAGTCCCACATTTTTCAAAATTGCAATTTGGTCCCAAAACTTCCAAAGTAGGCTCAAATCCTTTATTTTCAGCATTGTTGCACATCGACCCCTGAACTTATAAAACACTAAAATATACATTAAATTCGCAAGGTTTCGAACATAAAATAAGCTTAGGAACATATCTTTTGGATGGGTAAAGCCACATCCATCGAATACCCCCAAACTTACCTTTTGCTCGTCCTCGAGTAAAACAAAACTAAAATAAAAACAAAACTACCCTAACAAATAAAAATAATCAAAAGAAAATATTTTTGATATGTTCTCAATACATATAAGGTTGCCGGCCAAATAAGTCTCAGATTCTCACATAATATGCCAAACAAGTGCCAAAAAGAATATGCAATTACAATTACATTAATGCACCGAACCCACAATTTTTCACCTCTGCCTGAATGATGAATGAAATATGAGATATCATGATCACTAAGATAAGATTGTTTATGGGTTCACTAAGACATGCTCTACATCGCAGATAACAAACGATTTCATATACAAGGATACTCATATGCATGATTACGCACTTGTCAACCCGATTACTCAATATTGAACAAAAGTATGGCTCAGAGTTAAATCCACAAGAATTGTGGGGCTAGGTTCACGGATACAAACGAATGAATGGACATACAAATACAAGAATGTGAAACTAAAAGGCTTCAATTGCATGTTACTCATTCATGAAATTTAGCTTTTCGCTCACATTTGTTTTCCCAATGCTTCACCCCCCAAACTAGACTTTGTCATACTTTATACACGTGAGGTTGAAAGCATTTCCTCACTTAAAATAGGTCACTTATCAATCATATTTCACAAAATAAAGGGGCAAGCTATTTATTTTCTCTTTTTTTTTTTGTTCTTGCCCCCTTTTTTACAGTACATATCCACTTCACAATTTTTGACCTTCCTCACTAATTCCCATAATTTTCCTATGTAGCTCCCAAACTTGAAATTTTCCAATTTCATATTCTTGCAAAGGTAGGATAAACATATTCTAGGTGTCAAGGGTTAGGTAGTAGCCTTTAAATGAAGGCGAATGGTGGTCTAGATGTTCCATTCTTTCTAAAAAGACTCAAAATGGAATCAAATGACAATTTATATATAAACAATGAGAAGAAAGTCAAAGGCTCACAAGAGGTTTGTCAAAGAAATCAAAGCCATAAATATCAAGTAACCTATTGATATGTTATTGATAAGCGTGCAACCATGTTCTAAGAACCCCGAGAATGTCAAAGTGAACCCATAAAGGACACCTAAATTAATAACCATGATCAAGAAATCTGATGGAAGTGAATGGTGGTGCAATTATGTTTTACATGTATTAATGCAATTCTAATAAACAAATTCAAATTGACACAAACTAGCAAAACTCAATCAAAACCCTTAAATCATCACGAACGTTGGCCAACTTCCAAACATATAATGAGAACAAATTTTTTTAAAAAAATTTCTATTTTTTTAGGGTGACACTATATACACTCCCCTATAAACCCATAAACTCTGAGAGATATCTACCCCCAAACTCAAAACATGCTTTGTCCTCATAGCAAAGAGAACAAAAATATGCCTTGGGTTCAAAGGAGGATATGACACAGTCACACAACAACACAAATAAATAAAGCAAGTAAAAACGTACCTACTTGGGTTGCCTCCCAATTAGCGCATTTGGTTAAGGTCGTTAGCCCGATCGTTGCTCCCGTTTGGACTTCACTTTTCTGTCTTTGGCCCACTTTGTATTCTCGCGGTTCTTAATCTTCAGTCCATGCCCCATAAACAATCCCCTAAATATGAAGTCATTTAATGCCCATGTAAATTCTTCACATTTACGCTTTTTGGGCTTTTTCTCTTGAGGATTTTTGCCATTTTTATTCTCTTCACGAGAAACATGAGGTACAAGAAAGATTGCCAATTTTTCTTCATTTCCAAGGTGATGGATAGGATTTTCACTATTTCCACATTCATTAGCCATGTCAGATATGAGCACACCACCTTGCACCGAATCATTGACCCACCCTTCACCACCATACAATGCCAACTCAGGCTCCTCAATGGCTTGTTCATGCCTTGTCTTCTCTAAATTCTCTACATCCTCCCTCTCTATACACCCACTTGAACTAACACAAAGTGATTCATCCTTATAATCAACATTGGAGATTTTACAGACAAAATTTTCCTTTGCATTGTCCAAAGATTGCTCTTCAATATGTAGTTCATTCTTAGAGTCATCATTGGAGATTTCATAGAAAAAATTCCCCTTTGATTTCTTCGTGAGTTGCTTTTGTTCTAGTGGTGATAAATGGAAATCTGAATCATAAACACACTCTTCCCCATCATCATTCGTATACCAAATTAGGGTTGAAGGTTGCTCTTCAGGATAACAGCTTAACGCCAGTGAGTATGTACTGATCGGTGCGAGAAGAAGAATGTACCTCATAGCTTATGAAACTCTCATCTCGAAGCGTGGTGATTGACTCAACATGATCAGGCTGAATTAGACTTGAATCCGATTCTTACTTCCTCAATGCCTTCAATATTGTGTCAATGTATCCATCTATCTTACTCAATACTGCTTCGGTTTCTCTTGTTCCATTCTCTGCTCTTCCATCTCTTCCAGTTTGTTAGTGTAAACTGCAGGTGATATCGTAGATGATTTCCCAAAAGTCCAGGTGATATCACAGATGATTTCCTGAACTGAAAATTATATAGTTGTATATTTCTTGTTTATTATTTAATGGACTAATGTGCTAATAAACTCTGTATAGTCTATGGTTTGTGTTTATATTTCAGAGTGCAATAGCATCAAAGAAGGAGCTAGACACGTGTGGAAATTGGAAGAAAAGAATTTATACATTTTATGTATTAATTTGTAACTTGGGCAAACAACAACAAAACGTGTGAAGACTTGGTCAAGAGTTGTTTATGAGTTATAAAAGAAGTACAAGATTGATAAAGCATGGGAGTACAAGGCGTGGAAGCTTGGCTTGAGGATAAATCAACTTGGTTGCTAAAATTGAGGAAATGGGAGCTAGAATTGTGGAACAACTTCACCTACTCTCCCTATACTTCCTCCACGTGCAAGACCAGCCCCAAGGCTGTTAATTGAGTAGCCTTCAAGTATTTGAAGACTATAAATAAGCTTGGAAGGTTTCATTTGAAGATATGCCAATTACATCATCACATTCACACCTTCGAAAAGCTTAGAGATAGAGATCTTTGTTTGGTTCTTTTTAATCCTTTCTCCCTTGTAATTTCGCACTTGATTACTTTGGTATCAAGGTGTGTGAAGGCTAGGATAGGATTCCGTTCTTTATCTCTTATTCCATAGAGCTCAAAATAGATATAGCTATAGGGAACTTTCGGCTTTGTAAATTCATTTTTAGTGATTATAAAGTCTTGCCTAAGAGGCACTCTCAAGTTATATTTATATAACTTGAGAAAAACAATTTTGGTATTTTTATTCCGCTGCAAACTCTTTTATAAAATTGTTTTATTTTCGAAGTGTGTGTGTGCTATCCCAAGTGCTGTCGTTGGTGTTGTTATCACCTTGGATATCACTTGTGATTCAAGTCGTGACAATTTCAATTGGTATCAGAGCAGGTCACTTGACGTTACTAAGTGCTTGGTCTAGGTGTCATGGCTTTTGATCCTGCAAATCCAAACCAAAAACGTCTTCCTATTTTAGATGGTTCGAATTATGCATATTGGAAAATTCATCTTCGCTCGCATATCAAATCAATTGATCTTCGAGCGTGGCGATCTATAGTTAATGAGTACTCTCTTCCACTTTTACCTCCTGATGAGGATGGTGATATTCAGGTTAAACATGAAGGCGAGTGGACTAATGAAGAGATCACCCTAGCTAACTATAATGAGAAATCTCTTAATGCTATCTTTGAGTGGGTTGACATGCATATTTTTAAACTTATTCAAAATAGTTCCACAACTCAAGAAGCTTGGGACATTTTACAAAGGTTTTGTGAAGGTGATTCTAGTGTGCGTGAAAACAAACTTAGAGGTCTTACTGACAAATTTGAAAGGTTGAGAATGGGTGAAAATGATACCATCTTCTCTTATTTTGAAAAATTGTTTGACATTGCTAATGAGTGTCAACTTTTAGGTGAACCTTTTACAAATAAACAATTGGTTTCAAAGGCTATTAGAACTCTCCCTGAGCGTTTTAATATAAAGGTTTCATCTATAGAAGAGGCTCACAACCTTTCCACTATGGACATCAATTCCTTAATGAGCATTTTCAAAAATTTTGAGTCAAACCTTGCTGAGCAAAGTGAAGCTTCTAAAGGCAGGAGTGTTGCTTTAAAAGTTCAATCCTCTAGTGGTTCAACTAATGAGGATGACGAAATTTTTGAGGAATTAGGTGAAGATGCCAGTGTTGCCTTACTTGCTAGGAAGTATAACTCAATGATGAGAAAATTTAACAAAGAAAATGTGCAGGTGAAGGCTAAAGAGCAACAAACCAAGGTGTACAATTCAATGCCCAAGAGGACATTTCCATCTACTCAGAAAGGTGGTCCCATAAGGAGAGCATCATCAGATCCATCCAGATCTGATCCAAAAAACCTTGAATCAATCCAATGTCATGCTTGCTCCGGATGGGGTCATTACTCAAATGAGTGTGCTAGCACTCTAAGGAAGATGAGAAAGAACCTATGGGTTTCTCTCAAAGGACAATGAAGATGAGGAGACCAATCAATCAAGATTCGCATCAAACAAGAATGGTGGTCACAAATTGTGACTTGGATTCTGCCAAGATACCCCAGGTGATATCCAAAGTGGGATAGCACTGCGATATCATCCAACAGTATACAGATATAAATTTGATAAATGCCGTTTGTTTTGTGGGTTCTGTTAACATGGATGCAGTAGTTCACAAGAGGGTGAACAAAGTAAGGAGTTCAAGAAGGATGAACTCATTTGTGGTCTTAAGAACCTATGCAAAGAATTGGTGGACGAATGGAAGAAAGAGAACAAGAAGGTGATCTCTCTCTCGTCCAAAGAGGTTCAAGACCTGACTGATGGCTTGACTAGATTGAAAGTTCAACTCACAAAGAAAGATGTGGAGCTGGACACAGTCAAGAGCAAACTTACTCTTGCCGAGACAACATTCAAGAAACTCAACACGAGTTCTACCAAGTTAGATGCAATTCTTGGGTTGTCCAAACCACTCAAGGCAGGTATGGGTTTTCAAGAGTCTTTAAATGCTATTACATCTACTTTATCTAATACGTAAGATAAGTTAGTTTTTGTTAAAGAAAGAGATCATGTTGAATTTATATCTTCCGATAAGTCTTCTCGACAAGGTAAAAATATGTAACTAATGTTACTCTACCGAACATTTGAAAAATGATTGTAAAACTCTCTTAAAGAAACAAATTAGCTCTCGCGTGATACCCGAAGTGTTGCCTAGCACGTCGATATCACCGTCGCAAGAAGAAAAGTTATCAAAGTAGGAAAGTGTGGAAACCTAAGTCCAATCTGATATGTGATGTTGTATGCACTGCCTTAAAAACTAATGTTGAAGGTTCATGGTATTTTGATAGTGGTTGTTCTCGTCATATGACTGGAACAAAAATGTTTTTAAAGGAATATGAACCTATTCAAGGTGGTAGTGTAACATATGGTGGTGGTGGCAAGAGTAATATAGTAGGAAAAGGCGTATTAAATGTACCTGGATTTCCTGCTTTGAAAAATATTTTGCATGTTGATGGACCGGTAACTAATTTAATTAGTATTAGCCAACTTTATGATGACAACCTTGAAGTAAAATTCAATAAAAACACTTCAGGAAGTCTTTGATTGTACCAATAGCCGTGTTATGATCGGTACTAGATCCAAAAGAATAACTGTTATCTTGTTGAGGATAAACAAGTGTGTCATTCTATGAGGGTTGATGATGCTACCTTATGGCATCAAAAGTTGGGTCATGTCCATTTTCGTAACATTGTGAAACTCATAAATGCTGAAGCTATAAGAGGTATACCTAGTCTGGACATAAGTACGAAAATCATATGTGAAGATTGTCTAAAGGGTAAACAAACACGTGCTACCCATAGTGCTACCCAACATAATGAGGAGTATTCTGGGACAACGCACTGTTTTCAATTAATGCATATGGATTTGATGGATCCAAATGAGGTAGACAGCTTTAGGAGGTAAAAATATACTTTTGTAATAGTTGATGATTTTTCTAGATTTACTTGGGTATATTTTTTAAAAGAAAAATCGAAACTCTTGAAAAGTTTAAGGTCTTACATGCTAAAATCAAAAACATGTTTTCGCTCTTATCATGCGAATAAGGTCCGATCATGGAACGGAGTTTGATAATTCATCGTTCTTTACTTTTTGTGAATTAAAAGGAATTAAACATGAGTTTTCTGCTCCTAAAACACCTCAACAAAATGGGGTGGCCGAAAGGAAAAATAGGACCTTACTTGAGATGGCACGTGTGATGTTGTTTTCAAAAGAATTTCAAAGAGATTTTGGCCGAGGCCTTAAACACAAACTTTTGTCACACGGCCAATAGAGTTTTTCTAAGACCTCGGTACTAGAATGACACCTTATGAAATTTTGAATGGTAGGATACCAAAGGTTCATTATTTTCATACATTTGGGTGTGTGTGTTATGTTCTAAAATGATCGGGATTACTTAGCTAAATTTGACTCTAAAAGTGATAAGGCTATATTTCTTGGGGTATGCCGTGACGCCGAGCATATAGTGGTTTATAACCTTAGGTTAAAACCATTCAGAATCAATTAACGTTGTTTTTGATAATTTAGCAAGTGTTACAGGTGATGGAATACATGAATCTCCATTAATATTGCCGAAAACTGAGAATCAAAATCAAGTAAGTGATACCCTGTGTGCCGCCCAAGTGTTGCCACTGAAGGGATAGCATCTCCGGTATCACCTAAGACCTGTCCAGCAACTGAAAAGGAGGAACAGTCAGATGATGATGCTCATGTGCATGAAGATTTGAGAAGGGATCCACCAAATAGGATCGAAGAGATCATCCTTCATCTCAAATCATTGGAGAAGCAAGTGAAGGGGTACGAACAAGGAATAAAGGACACTTTAGTAACCGTGAAATGGCAAGGTATGTGTGCATGTCCATCACATACCACAAGGTAAAATATTCCTGTTTTGTCTCTTCTTTAGAACCCAAAAATATTTCTGAAGCTTTAAAAGATAATTTTTGGATACATGCCATGCAAGAGGAACTTGAACAATTTGCTCGTAATGAAGTTTGGTGTTTAGTACCACGTCCCATTAATACAAATGTAATTGGTACAAAATGAATTTTCAAGAATAAATCAGATGAGCAAGGAAATATTATAAGGAACAAAGCTCGTCTCGTAGCTCAAGGTTACACCTAAATTGAAGGTGTTGACTTTGATGAGACCTTTGCTCCCGTTGCTAGAATAGAATCCATAAGACTCCTCTTGGCTATAGCTTGTTTTCTAAAAATTACTTTGTTTCAAATGGATGTTAAAGCTGCCTTTTTAAATTGTTATTTAAAAGAAGAAGTTTTTGTTGAACAACCAAAAGGATTTGAAGATCCTCATCTACCAAACCATGTGTATAGACTTGATAAAGCCTTATATGGCTTGAAACAAGCTCCACGTGCATGGTATGGTCGCTTAACCTCTTTCTTACTTGAATATAGTTTTTCAAGAGGTGAAGCAGATAGGACCTTATTTATCCTAAGGCATGGCAAAGAAATAGTCATTGTTCAAATCTATGTTGATGACATAGTCTATGGCTCTACTTCTCAAACATGTTTAAAAGATTTTGTAGAGGCTATGATATCAACATTTGAAATGAGCATGATTGGTGAGTTAACATTCTTTCTAGGCTTGCAGGTGAAACAATCAAATGAAGGAATATTCATTTCACAAAGCAAGTATGCAAAGAGCCTAGTAAAAAGGTTTGGGTTGGAAGGAGCAAAAAGTTCAAAAATCCCTATGTGTTCTTCTCTCAAACTTGGTAGAGACCAAGTAGGTGAGGATGTTGATCCTACTCTATATCGTTCTATGATAGGTAGCCTTCTCTATCTCACTTCTAGTCGTCCTGATATCATGTTCAGCGTGTGTGTTTGTGCACGTTATCAAGCCAATCCTAAAGTCTCTCACCTTAATTCTGTCAAAAAGATAATTAAATATGTCTCAGGAACAAGTGAATTAGGGATTTGGTTTAGTAAGGATACTAATACCAATTTGATAGGCTTTAGTGACTCGGATTGGGCGGGGGATATGGATGATAGGAAGAGTACTAGTGGGGGGTGTTTTTACTTGGGTAACAATTTAGTTTCATGGTATAGTCGTAAATAAAATTGTTGTAGGGTTTCGAGGGTCCATGCGCAGCGGAATAAGCAATAACTCGAAAAACCCCAAGCCCTAGAATCCGTTCTAGATGAATAATTAAGAGAGATGAAATAGAATTACCAACCTTGAATGCTTTTGCCTTTGATAAACTTGACCCAACTCCAGATTGAATGATCTTGTTAATCCTTGATGAACGAACGGGAATCACGAACCAAAGATCTTGATAAACGAAGATCCTCTATGTTTATCCACGCGCGGAACGAACCCTAGAACTCTTCTAGGAGGATTGCTAGATCCAATTGATTGAAACACCTTTCAATCAATGAAGAACAATGGATTTGGTGGTGTTTGATTCTCAATTCTCAATTGAAATCTCCCACTCTAAGTGTTTCTCTCAAGCCAAAACGTTCTCTTTTCGGCTAGGGCAACCAGGGGTAAGTATTTATACGTTATAAAACTTTTCCCCTCGCGAAAACCCTAGTTTTAAGTCAATTCCGTCGGGCCCAGCCGCCTGTGGACGAGTCGTCCCCTGTGGGACGAGTCGTCCCCGGCACCCGCCTTCGACCAAGGCGTCCCCTTAAGGGGAATAGTTGGTTCTGGCCTAGGGACGAGTCGTCCCCTGAGAACAAAAAATCCATATTCTTCATTTTTGACAATTCGTTCGATGCGTGTGACCCCATAGGACTATATTATGTTGGCAATGAGTTCGATCACATCGATCCTCATAAGACATGAGCGGACTCTAGCAAGCCATCATGCCTACCCAAATAATATAATATCAAGTTCGATTTCCTATATAGAACATATCACAATCCCATTGTCACACGATGTTATATTGAACATGAGTCATGGTCCACGTCAACTCATATTGTTCAATGCTTTCTCGTTACCAAGTAAATTGATCAATCGAATGATATTAATCACATTAATTCATTCGGGCATGGCCATGCACTACATCAATCTTACTTACGAGTGGCCTAGCAAACATCTCTATTTACGAGGGACAATTTCCATCTTGACTTATCATTCTTCCCAACAAGAATCATACCATGCCAATGATAGCCCTTATTGTTATCCGGTTAAAGACAACGTTAAACTATATCAAACATGATATTCATCGAGCGGAAGACGATGATAATCTCAGTCAAAGGATATCAATGATATGACTATATGAGATCTAATTATGACATTTGACCATGACATAGATCTCATAATGGGTCAAGTCCAAGACCTTGTTCTCTAACAAGTACCCATGAATCTAATGTGCATCTCCATGCATATAATCATCACATGATTATCCATTAGACTTCATACTAGTGCTTCATAAGTACTAGGGACACGATTATTATAACTAAACATGCAAACACATATAATAATCAAAGAAGCAATCTCATATATAAATGAACAATGACATTACATAAAGGTCTATCTCTATAGGCCTAGTGGCACTAACACCTACAAGCCTCCCACTTGCACTAGGCCCAATCATTCATGTATCTTATACCCATGGACCTAACATGACCATCATGTTTAGCTTGTGGCAAAGGCTTGGTGAGAGAGTCCGAAATGTTGTCATTCGTTGGTACCTTTTGCATATCTTAACGTCTTCCCTTTCATGCATTTCTCGAATGAGGTGGAAACGTCTCAAAATGTGTTTGGATCGTTGATGTGACCTTGGTTCTTTTGCTTGCACAAATGACACCACAATTGTCACAACAAAGCTCCACCGGATTAGTGATACTTGGAACAATTCCAAAACACTAATGAACTTTTAATCCAAACTGCCTTTTCTAGCTACATCATATGTTGCTAAAATTAAGCCTTAGAAGTAGAATCGGCTACGATTTTCTGCTTGGAACTCTTCCAATAAAATCGCACCTCCAATAAGCATAAACACAAATCCTAATTGCGATTTTAATTAACTTTGTCGCTTGGAAGTTAGCATCCGTGTAACCTTTACAACAAGATTAACTTCCAATCTTTCAAATACCAAGAACGTATCCTTAGTTCTTCTTAAGTACTTTAAGGATCGTCTTGACTGCCATCCAATAGTTCTCACTAGGATCAGATTGGTATCGACTCGTCATGCTCAAAGCATACGAGACATCGGGTCTAGTACAAATCATGGCATACATGACAAATCCAAATGCCGGAGCATATGGAACTTCATTCATTCTCTTTTGCTCATCGCTGTCATGGGACACTGAGTCTCGCTAAGAGTAATACCATGACCCATTGACAGGTTACCTTTCTTAGAATCATCTAAGAACCTTATCAATACGAGTATTTTGACTCAAACCAACTTATCATTTTAGATCTATCTCTATAGATCTTGATACCAAGGATGTAAGCGGCTTCACCCATATCTTTCATTGAGAAACCTTTCCTTGACCAAGACTTGACAGTCTTAAGTGTCGGAACTTTGTTTTCAATGAGTAAGATATCATTGTCATATAACAATAGATATAATACTACGCTCCCACTGAATTTCATGTATACACAAAGTTCATCTTCGTACTTGATGATGTCAAACTCTTTGACCGATTCATCAAAATGAAGATTCCAACCCCTCGAAGCTTGCTTCAACCCATCTTATGGATCTTTGCAACATGCATACTTTATTAGAATTTCTTGGATCGACAAACCCTTCAGGCTGTATCTGTATACATCCTCAAGTAGGTTTCCGTTAAGAAACGCTGTTTTGACATCCATTTGCCATATCTCATATTCACAATATGCAATAATGGCAATTGAAACTCTAATAGACTTCGGCATTGTAATGGGCAAAAAGGTTTCAACATAGTCAACACTATGAATTTTCCTAAATCCCTTTGCTACAATCCTTAGTCATGAAAGTATACACCTTCCATCCATGTCGGTTTTCTTCTTGAAAACCCATTTACACCCTTATGGTTTTTACACCTTCAGGTGGACCAATCAAGTTCAAAACTTTATCATCAAACATGGATTACAATTCGGATTCCATGGTTCATAACCATTTATTCGAATTAGGAGTGGACATCGTCTCTAGATAGGAAATAGGTCCGTCATTCTCAATGACTCCCACTTGATTACTCTCCGATATGAGAAATCCATATCTCTCAGGTTCAGATCGTATCCTATCAGATCTGCGAAGAACTTGTGTATCTTGAACCGGTTCCACAACTCCTTGTGAACTTGGTTCCGTCTCTACTCTTGGTTCCACGTTATTTTCAGGTTCTTGAACTCTTCAAGATTAATTTTACTCCCACTAGATCCTTTATTGAGAAACTGTTTCTCAAGAAACGAATCATATAGAGCAACAAACAATTTGTTCTCATTGCGGTTGTAAAACTAATATCTGAAATTAACCCTGTCAGATTTGGTGCTAACTTATGAGAGACAAGTCTCTTTACATAAGATTCGCAACCCAAAATCTTTATGAAAGACATTCTTTCATGCCACATCTCATGTGGGGACTTAGGAATCGATTTAGTAGGGACACAATTCAGTGTAACCGCATTATTTCTAATGCATATCCTCAAAAGAAAATAGGAAAGTCAACTTGACATATCATCGAACGAACCATGTCATACAAGGTTCAATTCCTCCTCTCAGACACACCATACTATGTGGTGTTCCGGTGGAGTCAACTCAAACGATTTCACGCTTTGAGATGATTGTCAACCTCTTGGCTCAAATATTCATTACCTCGATCTAATTGAAGTACTTTAATAGTTTTGCCATGATTGGTTTTTGTACTTCATCTTGAAATATTCGAAATATCTCAAACGATTCACCTTTGGACTTCATCAGATAGACATAGTCATATCTAGATAAGTAACCGTGAATGTGATGAAATACCGAATTCCTCCCCTAGCAATGCTACTTAATAGTCCATATACATCTCATGTATAAGGGCCAATAAGCCACTACCCTCCCACTACTCTTAGTGTAGGGTGGTTTGGTCATTTTACCAAATAAACGAGATTCTCATACCTCAAATGATTCATAATCATATGAGTCTAAATGTCCATGTTAATGGAGTTTAGATTATACGTTTCTCATTTATATGACCAAGCCGGCAATGCCATGTGAACGTGTTGTTCACATCATTCGGTTTAGATTTCACGCTTATATTATAGATATCTTCAATATTATTTTGTATCTTAACATCAAGGATATGAAGACCATTCAATGATATATGCATTACAATAATACATATCATTAAATAAATATAAAGCTTCTTATTCTCAATAAGAAAATTTATATCCTTCATCATCCTCATAAGAAACAAAATGATACTCCTACTCAAATTAGGAACGTAGTCACACTTGTTCAAAACAAGTACTAGTCCACAAGGTAAAGTGACTTCATAAGTCCCTACGGCTAATGCAGCAACTCTTGCTTCATTACTACGCATAGGTTTAATTCACCTTCTTTGAGTAGCTTTCTATTCTTTATTTCTTGCACATTTAAACAAATGTGGGATCTATATCCGGTATCATATACCCAAGAACAAGAAGTCGAAAGGAAAATATCTATCATATAAATATTTGAAGTAGTAGCAATCAAATTGCCCTTCTTCACCTTTTAGGCCTTCCTTATTAGCCTTGCAATTTTGCTTCTAATGACAATCTCATTGCAGCGGTAGCAAACTGCATCCTTTTGAGACACTTTGGGTTTAGCCTCTTCGGCTTTGGCAACTTTTGCCCTAGGTTTAGCAACCTTTGCTTTACCTTCTTGCCTTCCCTTTTGAACCCCTTTCTTGTGTTAACCATTAACACACTTGCGGATTGCTCCTTTTGCATCTCATGCATTAAAAGCCTTCACCACAACATATATCTTTTGTCTAGCTTGCACTTGGAACATTTCCTTTTGTGCGTTGTGCTAGAACAAAAGCAATTTCCACGTGTTCAAGGTTCTTCTCAAGAGCCTTTAAACATGGTGGCAAGTATAGGGCAAACAACATCATAGGAATCATCTAAATGTTTCTTATGTTGCTCCTTACCTGTCCTTTGCAACATTTGCAGTGGGTTCAGCAGGAATAGATTCGTCAAGAACGTACAATTTTGCTTAAGAACTCTTCTTGAGCATCTGATCAAATCAGAATAACTTGTACCGTTTTTTTCGAACTTGTCCTTCATAAGGACGAAACGCAATAATAAGGATTAATTATAGTTTAATGCTATTTCTACAACAAAATATGCAACACATATGAACACATATAAGTACCGATTTCATTTAAGAGATTAATTAACGTATTTCATAAATACTCCCACTAAATTATATAACCTTCTTATGCAAATATGCATAATATAATTTAATAGGCTAAGACCCAACTTTAATTTAATTTCAAGTCGGCTATGGCACGACTGCTCAAAATTAAACTAAAAAGGTAGATAACATTTATCAATCATATCTATATATGACTCTTAGATCATTATGAGATTATAGACATCATATGTCACATGTTTCAATCTCATCTTATGCCTTAGGCCCAAAACCGTTTTGATAGCCTAATTGAGTTCAACCATGTTAAACGTATAGCAACCACTATTTGCTCATCTTGATCATACAAAGATAGAATTAATGCACCTCGCTATGGCGAGCCCACATAAAACTACCCGTGTACTCACAAGTGTTTAAACATGGGTGGCATAAAACAAACTCAAATTACAAAGAAGGTTCAATTTTTCATGCTTATCAATTACATCCCAAGGTTGATTCATGAAAACTATATGAACATAATTATGAACATGGAATGATGCAACACATATTACATTTGATCGCAATTACTAGTACGCGGCCACGTGCTCCAAGATTATCCCACACTTCCATCGAAGTGCACTGTGGGGAAGGTTTTGGTGTCCACCAATATACCAAGTAATACATCACAAATATCCTAGATTAATCACATTAATCATATCAATGAAATTGACATCCCATAATCGAGATTAATCATATTAATCATATATATTACAATTTCATAATCATGGTATATCTATATATACTATTACTTCTTAAGTAAAACTTCATACAATTTCATATTCTAGATCATGCACATCATGAAAATTCATATAATCATATTACACAATTATCATGATTATCTAACTAAGCATCATGAACGGGGCTCGATACCACCGTAGGGTTTCGAGGGTCCATGCGCAGCGGAATAAGCAATAACTCGAAAAACCCCAAGCCCTAGAATCCGTTCTAGATGAATAATTAAGAGAGATGAAATAGAATTACCAACCTTGAATGCTTTTGCCTTTGATAAACTTGACCCAACTCCAGATTGAATGATCTTGTTAATCCTTGATGAACGAACGGGAATCACGAACCAAAGATCTTGATGAACGAAGATCCTCTATGTTTATCCACGCGCGGAACGAACCCTAGAACTCTTCTAGGAGGATTGCTAGATCCAATTGATTGAAACACCTTTCAATCAATGAAGAACAATGGATTTGGTGGTGTTTGATTCTCAATTCTCAATTGAAATCTCCCACTCTAAGTGTTTCTCTCAAGCCAAAACGTTCTCTTTTCGGCTAGGGCAACCAGGGGTAAGTATTTATACGTTATAAAACTTTTCCCCTCGCGAAAACCCTAGTTTTAAGTCAATTCCGCGTCAGTCCAGTGCCCAGGGGACGAGTCGTCCCCCAGGGGACGAGTCGTCCACTGGCACCCAGCTTCTGAATCTGGCGTCCCCTTAAGGGGAATAGTTGGTTACGGCCTGGGACGAGTCGTCCCCTGAGAACAAAAACTCCATATTCTTCATTTTTGACAATTCGTTCGATGCGTGTGACCCCATAGGACTATATTATGTTAGCAATGAGTTCGATCACATCGATCCTCATAAGACATGAGCGGACTCTAGCAAGCCATCATGCCTACCCAAATAATATAATATCAAGTTCGATTTCCTATATAGAACATATCACAATCCCATTGTCACACGATGTTATATTGAACATGAGTCATGGTCCACGTCAACTCATATTGTTCAATGCTTTCTCGTTACCAAGTAAATTGATCAATCGAATAATATTAATCACATTAATTCATTCGGGCATGGCCATGCACTACATCAATCTTACTTACGAGTGGCCTAGCAAACATCTCTCTTTACGAGGGACAATTTCAATCTTGACTTATCATTCTTCCCAACAAGAATCATACCATGCCAATGATAGCCCTTATTATTATCCGGTTAAAGACAACGTTAAACTATATCAAACATGATATTCATCGAGCGGAAGACGATGATAATCTCAGGTCAAAGGATATCAATGATATGACTATATGAGATCTAATTATGACATTTGACCATGACATAGATCTCATAATGGGTCAAGTCCAGTACCTTGTTCTCTAACAAGTACCCATGAATCTAATGTGCATCTCCATGCATATAATCATCACATGATTATCCATTAGACTTCATACTAGTGCTTCATAAGTACTAGGGACACGATTATTATAACTAAACATGCAAACACATATAATAATCAAAGAAGCAATCTCATATATAAATGAACAATGACATTACATAAAGGTCTATCTCTATAGGCCTAGGGCACTAACACCTACAATTGTGTCTCTCTTTCCACAGCTGAGTCTGAGTATGTTGCAGCTGGTAGTTGTTGCTCACAACTTATTTGGCTAAAACATATGCTAGATGACTATGGTCTAGAGAGTAATTCTTTGACTATGTACTGTGATAACCTGAGTGCTATCAACATTTCAAAAAACCCTGTTCAACATTCACGTACTAAGCACATTGACATACGTCATTATTTCCTTAGAGATATGGTAGATAAAGGCCTAATTAACATTGATCATATTGATACTAAGTATCAACTGGCTGATATCTTTACCAAGGCCTTAGATCACGAGAGATTTTCTAGTTTGAAAAGATCTCTTGGACTTTGTAATCTCTAAGTCTGTTTGTCTGTGCTACCCCAGGTGATGTTATCACTCAGGGTAACACTTGTATATTAGTGCATTTTTTCTCTTTATTTATTTATTTAAAAAAAATGCATTATTATTTGTTTAATCTGGTTAGCTTAGTTCTAACCGTGGCACATGCTGACATTTTTGTTATGGTAGGTTATTACTTAGGTTATCATGTGTGATATCACTCCCCTTCATATGCTTAAAGTGACAAAGTCACTAATCTTTTCTTTTTTTGATAAATAAAAGGCAAAGGCATTTTATCTATACTATTCTCTCGAACTCGGGGCACGGTGTTCGCTGCAACGATGTACTCTTGCCAATGAGAATGTATGAGGTGAGTTATGCTGAGTATTAGGGACATGGAGTTCGCTACTACAGTGTACCCTACTTGAAAGGCATAAACTCACTTTATCTTTACACTTGAAATACAAACTCGAAGCACGGAGCTCGTTACTACGATGCTTTCTTGTTTAAAGAAGTGTATTGATACCTGATTAACAAGCAATGTACTTAAAAAGAATATAGGCTTATAATGCCTAAAGTGCATGAAAAATGCTCAGCTTGTTATGCCTTAAGTGTCTAAAAATGCTCAGCTTGTTATGCCTGAAGTGTTTAAAAATGAAAATATTTATCAAGGAGATTTATATCATATGTGTTATCCTACGTGTTACCATCATTGCCTTAACACATTAGTGTGTGCTATATTAGTTTTTTATTATTTCTTATTTTTGAAATATTGTTGATTAATTTCTCAAAATCTGAAAGTCTTTTTAATTAAAGAGTTTACGATTTTGAAAACGTCTTCAACAAGTTTCCTTTATTTTTGGTAAACTTAATTAAGTAACTAACCCATATTTATTTTGATTTGTGCTTATAATGTTTTGGGCCTAGTTGCATAATATTTAGTTTACTTATTTTTTTTTTACGTTTTACTTAAAAAAAAAAAAAATTAATTTGCAACCGTGTTGTTTTTGTTTAAAAGAAGAGTTGAGGTTTAAAAGGGAGTGGTTAGAGTTTATTTCGGATTGTGTGGATAGGGATTAATGGAGAGAATTAATAGGGATAGATTAGATAGATGTCAAATCAATTTATAATCTTGTTCCCTATCTAATCTCTCACTCTCCTATTTTCACTCAACCTCCTCCGTTTCTCTCTCTATCTGTTACCATCTCTCTCTCTTAAACCCTCGTCCCAACGCCTTCTTCTCTCCCAAAATCCTAGGTCAAAAATATGTTCCAAAAATTCCCTCAAATCTCCATGGCTTCTCCATCCAAAACCAATATCGAACCTTCTCACACGGACCAAATGGACATATCACCTAGCATTGCTCCATCCGTGGCTTCTCGTGTGGCCATAGAAACTTCACCAATGATCACTCCAAGCTCTTCTCCACCTACAATGGCGATTGTTCCAGCCTCTGCCCCTGTTGCCTCGTTTGAACATAGAATCCCTAAGGTAACTCTCATTCCAGCCGAGCCAAAGAGAAAGAGGAAAGCCCCAACTTCCAAGCTTACTCCTCAAGTGGCAAAGAGGAGGTCTTCCAACCGCATTATGTCAATCAGGTCCAAGGCAACTTCAAATACCAATTCTGATTCGGTTGAAGTCTCAGAAAGCTCTCTTGATGTGTCCTCAACCCATGTGAGTGACGAGAACTTTGATGCAAACAAGAAGAAGGAGCCTTCTGTGGACTCATTTGATGCTTGGGTAGATGGTGATGAAGAGGAGACTCTCTCTGATTTTTAGAAAAAGAAGGCCAAGGGCAAAGCTACTGTGAGTGCTACCAAAGGTGCTAGCAAGAAGAAGATATCATCTGAGGTAACACTTGCCCCCTCCTCTGTTCATAAACATTCCTCTAGTGATAATTCTGGTGATGAGGTTATTCGAACTGAAGAGGATAAGGATTTTCCAAAACCTTTTCTTACTCTGGAATATTATAAGAAAGAAAATATGGAATCTTGGTTAAATAATTTGAGTAAGAGATTTTTAAAAGAAAAGCACATTGATGAGGGTCAGTTGGAAAAGGAAGGAGTGGTTCAGTTTTTGAAGGACAGGAATTTTATTAATGCTAATAATCATGCATCTGTGTTTGTTGAGAGTGTCATTCGCAATTTTTTTGCCAATTTGCATGCTCATTTGAATGATGAAGGGTCTGCAAAATATGGAAAAGTGTTTGTTAGGGGAAAAGTCTATTCTTTTACTCCAGCCCTAATTAACAAAGTTTTAGGCCTCCCTAATGTAGATGATGAGAGCATTAGGGTCAATAGAGATGAAATGGTAAAATTGCTCACTCACAACAAACTGCAAATTCCGGCCTTTGAAAGAGAAACTTCATGCTTCTAGGCTATCTTCTCTATACTGTGCTTCACAAATTGTGCATATTCAATTGGCTTCCTACAACTAATGAACCTATTGTGACATTGGAGCATGCGAATGTGTTGTATAGATTGGGTAAGAATTTAAGGATTAACTTTGGAAGATTAGTGTTCAAACACTTAGCTTCATGGGGTAGAAAAAAGGAAGTGAACATTAGCTTTTTCCCCTATCCTTCTCTAATCTTCAAAGTTTTGGTATTTCAATCCTTGCCCATTGAAGCCTATGATGTTTTCACCACTGAACCTGAGTATTATACCATTGATCAACAACTGAAAAAGGGCAAAAGGTATACAAAAGATCTCCCTTGGAACAAATCTGATGAAACAGCCCTTGTTCTTCCCAGTGCTATCTCACGTGATACCCCAAGTGCTTCCCCAGGTATTGTCCCTAATACTTTTGCAGGAACTGATGCTGCAAGTATTCTGACCAACATGATGAACCTTTTGGGCAACTCTGAACCATCAATCTCAAAGGCAACAGTGATTAACTTCCTGCACAAACAGTCAAGTGCAATGAGAGAACTTGCTGAGGGATGGGCTAAGCTTAAGCAGGTAACAGATGCTTTTATTGATGAAATTTCTTCCCAAACAGAGGGAGGATCTGCTGCTGCTGGAACTTCTGGAGCTGGTGCTACTACAGGTGCTACCACCGATCTTTGGCCCAAGTGATGGTGGAAGTGATAGGGAAGGAGATCAGGAGGAAGATGAAGAAGAAGAGGAGTTTGAAGAAGAAGAAAGTTGAAACCTGAAGGTTGATGTTGCCACTATCATGTGGGTAACTGTTTTTGTGGTGGTCCTAAAAATAATTTCTTTTATTCTGGTGATGTTTGTGGTTTCCTAAACAATTTTCTTTTATGTTTGTTTATATTGGTTTGCTAAACACTTTAGTTGGTTTGTTTATAACTTAAACTGCTAGGTTGTTTTTGCTAGTTTTTGGATAATCTTTTGCTACAATGGTTATGGTCTTTAATGGTAACTTAGTTTATTTCAAAAACTTGTTAAAGTTTGAAATAAATTAGTTTTAAAATGATTAATCATTGTTTGTGATTAGCTCCTTGATTAAGGGGGAGTTAATTTCTTGTGGAGATATTATATTGTGTTCTATGCTCTGTTCATTTGTATATAGACTAATCCTACAGGACAGCAGCACATTGAGTTTGGAAAGAAATATCCAACTAAGGGGGAGATTGTTAGTGTAAACTGCATGTAATATCGTAGATGATTTCCCAAAAGTCCAGGTGATATCACAGATGATTTCCTGGACTGAAAATTATATAGTTGTATATCTCTTGTTTATTATTTAATGGACTAATGTGCTAATAAACTCTGTATAGTCTATGGTTTGTGTTTATATTTCAGAGTGCAATAGCATCAAAGAAGGAGCTAGACACATGTGGAAATTGGTAGAAAAGAATTTATACATTTTATGTATTAATTCGTAACTTGGGCAAACAACAACAAAACGTGTGAAGACTTGGTCAAGAGTTGTTGCTGAGTTATAAAAAAAGTACAAGGTTGATAAAGCATGAGAGTACAAGGCGTGGAAGCTTGGCTTGAGGATAAATCAACTTGGTTGCTAAAATTGAGGAAATGGGAGCTAGAATTGTGGAACAACTTCACCCACTCTCCCTATACTTCCTCCACGTGCAAGACCAGACCCAAGGCTGTTAATTGAGTAGCCTTCAAGTATTTGAAGACTATAAATAAGCTTGGAAGGTTTCATTTGAAGATATGCCAATTACATCATCACATTCACACCTTCGAAAAGCTTAGAGATAGAGATCTTTGTTTGGTTCTTTTTAATCCTTTCTCCCTTGTAATTTCACACTTGATTACTTTGGTATCAAGGTGTGTGAAGGCTAGGATAGGATTCCGTTCTTTATCTCTTGTTCCACAGAGCTCAAAATAGATATAGCTATAGGGAACTTTCGGCTTTGTAAATTTATTTTTAGTGATTATAAAGTCTTGCCTAAGAGGCACTCTCAAGTTATATTTATATAACTTGAGAAAAACAATTTTGGTATTTTTATTCCGCTGCAAACTCTTTTACAAAATTGTTTTATTTTCGAAGTGTGTGTGTGATATCCCAAGTGCTGTCGTTGGTGTTGTTATCACCTTGAATATCACTTGTGATTCAAGTCGTGACAATTTCACAGTTGTTCCTCTCAATATTGCTTTTGAGGTGACGGAGGTGATGGGTCATAGTACATTGACTCTCGCTCATTCCACGTCATATTTGAATAACTTTTCCATCCTTGATTATACGAGTTGGGAGGAATACCATACGGAGGTTGCCATGACTGTAAATAATTTCTTTCTTGTACATGTTGATAATGTTCAGAAAAATATGTCCTAGACGAACAAGCATTAGTAGCATGAGAATAAGACCCACAATTTTGACCCGAATCATACATGTTATAATTATTCATTCTATGCATTCTTGAGTCCCAAAAAAAAATAACAATAAAAATAATAAACGAAAATTATGTACACTAAAAAAACAAAAATAAATAAAAGAAATTATTTACACTACCTAAATTAACTTGCTAAATGCTTTCAACCCCACATGTATAAAGTATGACAAAGTCTAGTTTGGGGTTGAAGCATTGGGGAAACAAAGGTGAACGGAAAGCTAAATTTCAGGAATGAGTAACATTCAATTGAAGCCATTTAGTTTCACATTCTTGTATTTGTATGTCCATTCCTTCGTTTGTATCCGTGAACCTAGCCCCACAATTGTTGTGGATTTAACTATGAGCCATATTTTTGTTCAATATTGAGTAATCGAGTTGACAAGTGTGTAATCATGCATATGAGTATTCTTGTATATGGAATCGTTTGTTATCTGTGATGTAGAGCATGTCTTAGTGAACCCATAAACAATCTTATCTTAGTGATCATGATCTCCCATATTTCATTCATCATTCAGGCCGAGGTGGAAAATTGTGGGTTCGGTGCATTAATGTAATTGTAATTGCATATTCTTTTTGGCACTTGTTTAGCATATTATGTGAGAATCTGAGACTTATTTGGCCGACAACCTTGTATGTATTGAGAACATATCAAAAATATTTTCTTTTGATTATTTTTATTTGTTAGGGTAGTTTTGTTTTTATTTTAGTTTTGTTTTACTCGAGGATGAGCAAAAGGTAAATTTGGGGTTATTTGATGGATGTGGATTTACCCATCCAAAAGATATGTTCCTAAGCTTATTTTATGTTCGAAACCTTGCGAATTTAATGTATATTTTAGTGTTTTATAAGTTCAGGGGTCGATGTGCAACAATGCTGAAAATAAAGGATTTGAGCCTACTTTGGAAGTTTTGGGACCAAATTGCAATTTTGAAAAATGTGGGACTAAACTGAAATTATGAAGTTCAAGGGCTAAAGTGAAATTTACTAAAAAATGAGGGACTAAAGTGCAAAACTTGAAAGTACAGTGACCAAAGTGTGACCGTGCTGCGAAACGAATCCAAGCCAAAAGTAGCTGGCTAGAGGCGTGGCTGGCCGAGAGGAAGGAGCTGCTGGCCTAGTGTGGCTGAGGAAATAAGGGCTGTGGCCGAGGCATGTTTGGGTCAACAATGTTTGGGCTTGGATTGGGCTGGAGTGAACAGGCTTTCTCACGCCTGGCAACCTAGGTAATTATAAAATAGGGAATTGGTTTTTTGCAAAGGGGAGCAGAGTACTATTCCCAGGAAATAAGAAGAACAACCTTTGTATTTTATTACGATTCGAGTTCAGATTTTGTTTATTTATTTTAATTTTGTAATTTTTATTATGATTATGAGTAGCTAAATATTTGATTTGCGGATTGGTTATTAACATTACATGATCTTTATGCTATAGTTTCTCAATATTAATTCAATTTCTTTCTAGAGTGGTAAAATAGTTTTAATTCATCTTAGGGTTTCAGATTTATGTTAAGATACTTTTGGCCCTAGAATTTGTGGGTATCAATTGCTACGGTAACTCGGGCATAGATACATGACCATTATTTCACTACTTAAACCTAATTGAGGACGTAACTGAAATCAATTGATTTAGGTTCAAATATTCTTTCGATCTTAAGGCTTTCTTGAATTATTATATTAAACGTAACTGGAAGTATAATAAAAAGAGAATATTTGAGTTACAAATCGCACATCAAACCGTCCCAACTCATGATTTTGTGAATAAATCCTAGAATGAAATTGATGTCTTCTTTAAGTAATAAAATAGCATAAAGTGAATGTTTTGTGAAACTCAATCCGTGAATTTTACTCTAAAAAATAATTTAGTATGTGCAAAAAAAAAATTGATAGGGTGGGTGGGTGTGGGGGGCTATTGCGGGGGCGGCAGGAAAGTTGTTAAAAAATAATTTAGTATGTGCAAAAAAAAAATTGACCGGAGGAGGTGGGGTGGGGTGGGGGTGGTGGTGGGGGTTGAGAGGTGTAGTTGGGTGGGTGGTGGTGGGGTTGGGGGGTGATGGTGTTAATAAGTATTTTCCTGAAAATATTTTGAGTAGCAGAAATTTGTAAGTCATTTTCTTTATGAAACAAATTTATTTTTTATTGAGCGAAAAATCTTTTACGTTGACTTTATTTTTAATATTTACTTTAGTTAGTTTGATGATTGTTTTAAATTGTAACTTAGAATTTAAAACCATCATCTTTTGAAGGGAAAAGTCATCAATTCTTGTATCCTCAGTGTGGGGAGTTCGAATCTTGCTTGGTGGGCATTGGAGCGGTAATTGGTGTTGTAAGAGTGATGTAAATTCTTTGGAGCAGCCAATTGGTGATGTAAGAATGATGTAATTGTCTTGTAGGAGGGCTCCCTTGGGGCTCTGGAGTATAAGGGATCTTTGTCCGCCACTGATAGACATCCGCGATTTACATCCGCCGATATCGAGAGGCCAGTGGTGATTAGTCCGTGGCGAGCACAGTATCGAAAAAAAAAAAAAAAAAAAAAAAGAGGAAAAGTCATCAATTTCACAAACAGGTTAAAACATTATAATTAATTGGTTGAATACATAACCTAAACGACAGCGTGTCTAGTTTCAATACTATTAAGTCCGACTTTTCCGCAACTTTTCCTAGTAAAATGCTAAAAATGTCCTTAACCTATAGCCTTTTTTTCTTATTAGTCACTAAACTTTTTTTTTTCGTATTCATCCGTGATGTATAGTTTTCATTGATTAAGTGATCCTTCCGTCAAATGGATGTTCATGTTGCCGTTAAACTGCTGATGTGGTCTATTAACTCATTATTACAACTTATTTGGCGTTGACTAACCATACCACATCATGAAGTTGCTAATAATGAAATTTTAATTTGTTATAGGGTTGAAAGTATAAATTTTGAAAAAAAAAAAAACAATTTGGCTAATTATTTAAACTGTAAACTACCCACCATTCACACCCCCCATTAATACCACCACCGTCTTAACAGACAAAATCACTACCATGCAGCGTGTTTTGAGTTTTGAACTAGGGCTTTCGAAAATTTCAATTTTACCCTTCATAGTTTAATAACTTACAATGGTCCCCCATTACACTTCCACATCAGTCATCTTTCTCCAAAATATGTTTCGCGTGAGCAAATTATTATGCCACATCAGCATTTTTAACGGCAACATAATAAACGTCGATTGACAGAATTACAACTATACTCCCTCCGTCCCACTATACTTGACACTTCTTTCCATTTTGGGTCGTCCCACTTCACTTGACACCTTCAAAAAATAACCTAGTTTTTATATTTTTATATTAGATGGACCCCACCACTAATTCTCTCTCTTCATTTTCCACCACTCAATTTATTCAACCAACACTACTATTTACCCTACTCATTCTCTCTCTTTATTTTCTACCACACATTTTCTTTATTTAATTGTTTCTTCTTAGTTCCCGTGCCCACTTCTTGGGTGTCAACTATAGTGGGACGGAGGGAGTACATTAAAGATGAATATGAAGAAAAAAAATGGTCAGTGACTAATAGAAAAAAAAAAAAATAGGTCCAAGTACCTTTTTAGCACTTTACTCCAATTTTTCCGTAATGTCATGTCACGAAAAAAAAAAAAATCATAAGACCAATTGTTTTATAAATATACTAGTAAAAGCTCGTGTCCGATGACACGTTTTTTTTTTTTTTAAATTAAGCTCGTGTTCGAGGACACTTTTTTTTTTTTTTAATTTAAAAAAAAAAATTTAAAGGGCCAAATGGGCAAGAGACAACTTAGTGATGACAAAATGAGAAATTCGACATATGAAACTGTTAGTACTGTAGATAGTGGATGTGCCATTTATACTATAGATTTTTAAACAATTATTTTTTATACAAAACTTAAAATACATACTTATTTCATTTCAGATTTTCTATTATGTTATAGCCTTTTATTTTGGGTCGTTTCATAAGATTTTTGCATTTTTAAATAAGAAAATATTTAATACAATTTTATCACAATATAAAAATCTTATAAACAACTGTAACACTAATAGTGCATGTATGATTTATTTGATTAACACTCATTTTAAAATGGATGAAGAATAAATTAATACTCCAGAAAAAAAAATAGTCTCATTTAAATTATGATCAACTTGTTGAAATTTTGACCCGAAATTTAATGAAATTTTGATTATCTCGTAAAAATTAAAATTGTTATTGAAACACTACTTAGGGCTCCGTTTGTTCGGGGGAAAATGTTTTCCGAAAAACATTTTCCCCATTTTTCGGTGTTTGTTTCGCACCGAAAAATTGAGAAAATGTTTTACACTAAACATGTTTATCTCATTTTTCGAAAAATATTTTCATTTTTCGGAAAACATTTTGCAGGAAATTATTTTCCGGAAAATGTTTTACGCTAAATAAACGGAGCCTAAGTAAAGACTACTATTTCAAAACTTTAGAATTTTATGAGAACAATATTTCTAAAAATATGTACAAAATTTAATTGAGTTGAATATAAAATTAAAGATAGACGTAACACGGAGTGAGAATATAATATAACATTTTTGATAAAAATATTGGATGACATAAATAATTGTCATGTTTGGATATTTCGGTTTTTTTTTTTTTTTTTTTTTTTTTTTTATTATTATGATTTGGTGGATACTCCATTGAAGGAAAATTTATGTGATTGAATTATTTCCTAGTCTTGCATTATTGTCTTCTTCTCTTGCTAACACATTACACATACCGAAATCGCTGACCGAAACATAGCTAGCTCATCAACGACGGTACACAGATATAAATATATAAATCGCCGGGGAGCGGTAAATTCGTTTCGACGGCTTTCGGTTTCTTCTTTCTTCCTCCTCCTCCTCAGGTACCAAATCCTCTCTCTCTCTCTCTCACACACACACACACACCAACAAAAAAACGCAGGGAAATAACTTTCTCTTTCTACTTGGAATATGAATTATTATTCTCGAAGATTTGTATACTGATTTCAGCTCTGCGTTTATGACTTTGATTTTGTTGCTAATTGTTGCCCGGATTGTGTTTTTGTGTTAATATTTTTCCTGTTAATCCTCTTTTGAACGGTGAGTTTTCCCTCTTTACTTGAATAGGAACCGAATTTGTACTTTTGTGAAGGTTTTGATTCGCAGTATTGCAATTCGCTATTGAATTTTTTTTTATGTCGCGCAGATTTATTATTGATCTTGGAGAATTTTATTTTTTTTTGGAAATTTGGCTTGTTATTGTTTTGATTCTCGTGATCTAGGGTTTTGATTGGTTTCTTTGCGTTGATTGGAGAGATCCGTGTAAACCACTAACTTAAAATTTTTGCCTTTTAATTGTTGTTTCCATGTTGATTATTATTTCAACGCGTGAACTTGACCGATTTGCGCCTGATTTGTGCATTGAAATCTGATTATACCCTAAACCAGTTTATGCTGTGTTGTTTTAGGCTGCTGTTTTGGGAATATTCGGTTGGGGTTATGCCCAGTTATCTCTGATGTAGAACATTGATAATAATATTACGTTGTATTATTTGGAGCCCTCTGATCTGTTGATTTGTTTCTTTTTCTTTGATAATAGAGATTTATGATAAATAATTAATTCATATATATATTTCAATTTTGTTCTTTTTTTGGTTCTTAAAGATTAAATTGGAATTGGAGATTCTACATTTATAGATTGGATTGTATTTGATACTCTTCCATTTATTGTGGTTTTAGGCTATAATTTGATTCAGGTTGCTGATTGTTGTATTCATACTTGTTTGTGTTTAATAGCAGATGGGGAGGGGAAGCAAGGTTGGGTTCAAGCGGACTAGGGTTCAGCCAGAAGAAAAGGGCTCAGATGAGTCAGATGAGGAATATAAGTGGGGAGAAGATGAAGAATATGATGAGTCGGATGAGCATTTCTCTCTAGACACCGATGAATCGGAAGAGCTTTTGGAAGATTTGGAAGAAGATGACGAAGAGGATGAAGAGGAAAAGAATGTGAAGAGAGTTGTTAGATCAAAACCTGCTCAAAAGTTTTCTCGACAAAGGACGATGAATCAAGTTAAAAAGGGTAAAAAAAAGAGGAGGGTTTCACCTAAAGTAGAAGATGAAGTTGAAGAGAAGGATGATGATTACGAGGTTGAAGGATGAAGACGATGAGGAATTCATGCTGGATGAGAGTGATTATGTTGATGAGGAAGATGAAATGCCGGTGATGAAGAAAAATAGAAAGGTAAGGAGGCCTCATTTGGAGAAAATGGGTCCTTCCAAAGGGAAGAAAAGGAGTAGGAATAAGGTTTTGAAAAAACCTGCGAGACATATATCAAAAAAGAATCGTAGGTTGAAGAGAAAGACAAGTTCTAAAGCCACAAACAAGAGCATTGTGGTTCAAAAGAGGAGCATGAATACTTCTTCTCGGAGGAAGAGGAGAACAAAAGAAGATTCTGATTCAGACTTTGTAAGTTCAGTCGCATCTGAATTTGAGTACACCATCTCTGAGGAAGAGAGAGAACAGGTGAGGGAGGCTACTAGGTTTTGCACAAACTTCAATACTGGTTTGAGGAGTTCTTTATCCATGAAGAAATCGCAAGAAGAAGAAACAGTGTGTCCGCAAAGAAGATGTGCAGGACGAAAAGGCAAAGAGAAGGCAGTGGATATGAAGAATGAAGTAGTAAAACAGGTTTGTGGGATTTGCCTGTCAGAAGAAGGAAAGAAAACAGTGCGGGGGTCGTTAAATTGCTGCAGTCATTTTTTTTGTTTCGCTTGTATCGCGGAATGGTCGAAAGTGGAATCTCGGTGCCCTCTGTGTAAGCAAAGATTCATGACAATAAGTAAACCCGCAAGATCTAACACGGGGTTTGAGTTAAGGACAGTGGTGATTCAAGTCCCTGAGCGTGATCAGGTGTGTAGTTTAGACGATTCTGAACTTCTGTTAAACTGCTCTAGTTTTATTTTCATTTTTAATATTCTTACTTCTCTTTCATTTTTGCCTTTTTGTACCTGTGTAATTCTGTTGTTTTGCTATATACAGGTTTATCAACCATCTGAGGAAGAGCTTCAGGGCTATCTTGACCCTTATGAGAATGTGATCTGCACTGAATGCCAGCAAGGTGGGGAGGATGCTCACATGTTACTTTGTGATATATGTGATTCACCTGCACACACTTTTTGCGTTGGTCTTGGCCGCGAGGTACCTGGAGGTAATTGGTACTGCGAAGGCTGTCGACCAGCTGCTTTTGCCTCCTTAAACCCGCAGGGTTTGTCTCCCATGCCTGGTCAAAGAACTAACAACATGTCTGGCCCATCATCCCCTTTTCCGAGAGGCATAGATCTCAATGAAATGTATGTGCCTGAAACACCATTGACTCAAGAAACAAGAAATTTTCCTTCTTTTAGACGTCCTATTGGAGATCATGATGTTGCTTCTCCGGTATCCGGAACAGGGGCATCTACAGTTTCCGGTCGAAGGAGACTTCAGCGTCAAATAAATAGTTTTATTCTTAACAATAGAACGAGCCAATCATATATTCAATCGAACGGGATATCTGCTTCATCTTCGAGAGTTAGGGTATTTGGCTCACAACTGGAACCGGGTAGGGCACTAACACATCAACGAACAACAATCGTAGAAACTGCAGCCCTCCTACATAGCAATAATGAGGGGAGGTTGGAGGGTAATCCTCTTACTTTAGCACATAATAGGGCTCTCGTTTCTGTGAGATCAGATCATTTTAGCGGACAAGCGCAGAATCAAACTTCTACATCTACTACTGGATCTCTGCAAGCAGAACATGGAAGATTTGGTATGGCCTTCAATCAAAGCTTGGTTCACGAGCAACTCCACCCTTGCACTAGCAGATCGAATATTGGGGCTGATGCAAGCCTGTCTCCTTATGCATGTAGAGAGGTGAGCCACTTTAACATTGAAAAGGGACAAGTGGAACAAATGGTTAGAAGTCATTTGAAAAGCTTGTCCAGAGACAATGAACTAGGTATGTTAAGTGTGCGATTTTTTTACTGATCACACAGCCATGATTTCTTTTCCTGTGGTTGTTCATGATTTCCAGAATAACTTACCTGGTTGGTATAATCCCGACTTTGCAGCTAACAAGGTCAACCTTGTGTCTAAGATTGCCTGTTTAGTGTTTCTATATACTCCAAAGATTTTTTTAGAGAATATTATTTTTGATAGTGGCTAACCTTCAAGCAAAGTGTGCATAAGAGATTCATGTTAGTGGGTTGGCTTACTTTTAGAGGTTATTATTAGTACTCCCTCCGTCCCATAAAGTTTGTCCCTCTTTTTTAGAGATGATTTTGATTGAACTTTGACCAATAATTTATGTTAATTTATTTGTCTAAAATATTTGGTCATAGTTCAATCAAAATAACCACTAAAAAAGTGGGTCTATCTTTATGGGACAAATGAAGTAGTATGTTATGCCTTGACCTTGAGTTGGTAATCACACAAACGTCCAATTTTTAAGTTTTCAAGAATCTTAAGGAAGTTGACTTTTAAGCACTTGCGCACATACCGTTAATGATCAATTTTGTTGTTGCAGTTGTGAATTAGGGTATGCCTAGTTGTTAAAGGCGAGTTATATGATTTAACTAGGATATGAAAACTTATATTTTTGGGGGATAGTATTTGGGTCTATGTTTTGTTGACGCATTCCATATGGAGTAGAAGAACTTTCTCTTGTATTCATTCTAAGGGTTTTGATGCATTCACTTTCAGCATGCTAAGGCCTATCACCTTTTTGACCTACTGTACTATTATGAAGCTCCGGTTTTAACTATCCACATATTTTTGTAGCAGTTTTAACCATCCTACTATATATACACATTCAATTTCACCTTACCCCTATTCACATTTAAAAAAGGTTAGTTTTCGTTAACAAAACTTAACTAAACTAACGACAAATTTAATGACATCCAAAGAAGTTAAATGTTGCGTTGGTCGAATGACGTGAGTTGATTGGAGGAGGACTAGAGGGTGCTATTAGAGCTCCGTGAACGTCGATGGTGCTTGGGGGCGGATTTGACGCGGTAATGAAATATCCTTGTCGTGGATGATATGGTGGGAAATCTAACTTTTTTGGATGTCATAAGTTTTTGGCAACTTTTCGTTAGTTTTGTTAAGCTCTATGAACAAAAACTAACTTTTTTGGATGTAGTTAAGGGTAAAGCTTAAATTGAATGCGTATGTATAGTAGGATGGTTAAAACCAAAGCATAATCATAGTACAGTGGGTCAAAATGGTGATAGACCGCATGTTATTGATAGTTCATCAGAAAGTCGCTGAATGGGAATTTGGTGTGTTCTACTACAGGTTATGGTGCCTTCAAGGACATCGCAAGGCAGTCTACGCACACCGTTTTAGCTGCATACGGGCTCGAGCATAAGGCAAGTGAGGTTCGCCCAGTACAGCCATCTTTTGTCTGTAACCATATGGGTGTGGCAGGAAGAGAGATGTGTCTGATGAAAGATAACTGCTCATCCTGCTTTAATTTATTTGTCAAGGATGTCGTCACACAGATCACAAAATGTGCGATTTAAGAATCTCTGGTGATTGGGTTTTAGGTATATTTGAATTAGTTGGCTTACTATTTTTAGGCCCATTGATTTGACACCCTGTGACGGTACTATCTTTTGGTTTTTATTTAGTTTTTCTTTTATTTAATTGAGTAGGTGTAGGTTATGGCTGATGGAGAACATTTCTCTTTAGTTAAAAGCAAATTGATGAATAATATACATGGATAGACATGATTTTTGTTGTTATTCTGGGCCTTAACATTATCTGTGTTAGGTTTTTACTTTGTGTTTTTGTATATGTATATATACATGTTCTCTCCGCCCCACTTGAAAAGACACAAAATTAAGGAAAGTATATGGTGAAGCAAGTGTTGTGAGTACGAAAAGTGAGGTTGGAGAGAGAAGGTTGGGTATGGAATAGTAAGCGAACGGTTATTGTGAGTATAACAAGTGAATGTCATAAATAAAAAAATATTAAATACTGTAGTTTTCATTTTAGGAGTGTATTTTTAAACGAGGCACACAAATGAAAATTATTTCGTTTTTGAGTGGGACATGAATAAAAAGGTATTAAATAGCTTTCATTTAAGGAGTATTTTAGGAGTGCACCTTACCTTTTTTAAAAAGACATTTAAAAAATAAATTATTGTCTTTTTGAATGGGAGAGAGAGAGTGAATATAGTTGTTGGTTTGGGGAAGATAAGCCACTTTGAGTTTTCTTCTCTTTGGTTGATGGTTGAATGAAAATGTGGAAATGGGTTGGGTGGTTAGTTGCTGGAAAAAGAGTGCTGAGTTTGATATATGTAGGCCAAGTTTTCTTATTCTCTCAAATTTTGGGTGAACAAACTTTATAAAGTAAGTTATATCATAAGTATGGTTATGGTCAAGTGGCAAGTATGCCCATAAATTATGACATGTGCTTACATGTCATGCAGCATATTAGATTGTTAACAAAAATGGATGGAGGGTTGACAATGACAATGATTATGATTATTAATGGGTATATAATCATTGTCATTGTCTCCCCTCCATCCATTTTGTTAACAATCTAATATGCTGCATGACAAGTAATACATTTTTTTTTAAAAAAAAAAAAAATCATTTTAATATATGCTTGCAGAAGAATTAGAAGTTTAGAAGTAGATAACAAAAATATTTATAATGTTTGCCATTAAATTTTAACATTTTTAGATGCGAAATCTTATAAAAAACGCGTTTTTAGAAAAACGTGTTTTGATTCTCCCACTAGTGTCAGTGTTAGAGTAACAAAGGGCCAGTAAAAAGAGTGTCAGTGCATGTATTATTAAGTGTCAGTGCAAAAAAGTGTTCGTATTAGTGTAACAAAGTGTCAGTGCATGCATTATTAAGTGTCAGTATTAGTGTAAAAAAGTATCGGTGTTAGTGTAACAAAGTGTCAGTGTTAGTGTAACAAAATGTCAGTGAAGAGTGTCAGGCCAGTTTAAAGAGTGCAAATGCATATATTATTAAGTGTCAGTGTAAAAAAGTGTCAGTGTTAGTGTTAAAAAGTGTCATGTATTAGTAAACAAATGTCAGTGTGAAGAGTGTCGGTGCATATATTATTAAGTGTCAGTATAAAACAGTGCCAGTGTAGAGTAAAAAAGTGTCAGTGTTAGTATAAAAAATGTCAGTGTGAATAGTGTAAGCGCATGTATTATTAAGTGTCAGTGTAAAAATGGTTTTTTCTTAAGCTTAGAAAAAAACGCGTTTTTTATAACACCAACTCTTTTTAGATTATTTTTACATAAAAAAAATAGACTTTTAAAAAAAATACATTGTGCAATAGTCTAAGACATTATAATAAATTAATGAATACTTGTGGATAAGTAATTGTCACTCCTATAAGAATGATATTTTACTTGTATATTCTTTCTAACATCTTAAATTTCCATTCTTGAAATATGCAACATTTATTTTAGTTATATTACTTCCTTTGTTTCATATTTCTATTTGACTATTCTAACATGTTATTAATATATTATAAATTACAATGCAAACATTTTAATGGTAGAATTAAGGAATACCAATTATTTTAACCATTCAAATTAAAAAAAAAAAAAAAGAGGACATTTTTTAGACAAATAAAAGTAGAAAATAAAAACATGTTTAATTTTACTCCATGTTTTAGATTATATCTAATGAGTGGCACCAACATAAATCACTGAAACTTGTTCAGAATCCATAAGGATTACATACATTTTTGGGCCAATTTGCATATTCTTAATTACATACATTTTTTGGGCCAATTTGCATATGTCTCGTGTGAGTTAACACGAGACATATCAGTATACACCTTTTTTCGTCAATTTTTTCAATTTCAGACTGTGTGACATTCAATTAGGGTTTCATTCCATTCCATTTTCCCCAAGAACAGTAAAAGAAAAAAATTAAATCGGCAATTTACCATATCGGAAACAAGGGTACAATCCAAAATATAATTTATAGAGAGCGAAAGCCAATTTAGGGCTTTCAATCGGACCAAACAATTCTAATGGCGAAGAAGAGGAAGTCGGATGCGACTCGGCTAGACGAGGAGTTCGATCTGTGCGTTGGTGGTGAATGGTGACGACGGCGGCGATCGGAAAAAGGAGGGAAGAGCGAGAGAGAAGAAGGGAGGGGAAGGAGGGAAAACAAAATTAGGTATATAAAAGATTATTTTGATAATTTACTTACTTTCCTGTATTTTTAGTTCCATGTATTTAGTATTCACCTCCCAATGTTCAATTATAAATGTTACATTTGACTAGTCAATTATTTTAATTAATGTGCTCTATTTATTTGTATATTGTTAATACATTAGTAAAAATGCACTATTACTAATACTAGTTCCTTACTTATAAAGACGAGGTTTATTTTGAGATATACAACATAAAATATTGTGATATTTATTATGGGTCGGGGGGAGTAATAAATTAGTATAATCATACAACTGTGAAATCAGATAAAATTTTAATTATACAACTGCAAAATCAATTGAGAAATGATTTATACAACTGTGTAATCATACAACTGTGAAATCACACAACTGTGTAATTATACAACTGTGAAATCAATTGAGAAATGATTTTATAAGTGAAAAATGAAAAAAAATGACACAACCGTGAAATCAATTGAGAAATGATTTTATAAGTGAAAAATGAAAAATGACACACCCGTGAAATCAATTGATAAATGATTTTACAAGTGAAAAATGAAAAATTATACAACTGTGAAATCACACGACTGTGAAATCAATTGAGAAATAATTTTATAAGTGAAAAATTAAAAACCGCACATCTATGAAATGACTTATTATCGAGATTTGAAAATGTCAGTCCTTAAATGTAGTTTCATTTAGCTAAAGGACTTATTGGTCAAAGCCTCTAATTATTTAATTGTACGTTGTTTGTTTGTACAATGATAAATGTTTATCTATCATCATCATTCTTTATTTTCTATATCAATTGTATTTTGAAGTATTGCATTTTAACTATCTATTTTTGTTATATTTTAAACTTTTTCATTTTAAATAAATTGTATTTTGTTTTATAGTATGGTATAATTATTTTGTTTTATGTCTTATTAATTGATATAATATAATACAAATTGAATTATAATAATAATATACTAATAACAGAAAATATAGTAAATGAAATAATAAAAAATATTCTAATAATATGTCTTATTAAGTTTTTTTTTTTTTAAATGGACACTAAACTTGAGACAAATGGATATAGTATACAACTCTATCCATCTGTAAATGAGTATCAATATTTCTAAAAAAAATATCCCCGAGTATGAATCTACAATTTCTGAAAAATTAATTATGGGTATCTTGACCTGTTTAAGGTTTTCCTTTCGGGAAATGCTAGCAGAAAAGAAATTTATAAAAAAAATGTATACAAAATAAGGTGACGATGTTTTATTATTTGTATCCATCGTGAATCCGTCATATTATAATTAAATTAAAAGTGCTAATACAATTGATGATGCCAAAAACATTCGTATCAGCCCAAATTAATCGACAGGTTGTATACTGTACAATTGAATAGTCTGAAAAAGATAAACAAACACTTAAACTAAGCCGGGGTTTCACTTGCGAATGTCCTCCGGCGCGAGAATAAATATTTGTATTTAGAGAGAAAAATCAATTGACAATAGTTTAGAGTCAAAAGATGTGTTATCAAAATAATGAGAATTATAATTTGTATTTATAGGCATAACATTGTATAATCCTTTTTTAATAAAAAAAGCGTGTAAGAGGTGATTATAATCCTAGTGGGATTATAACTGTTCACATTCCTTATTTGAGTAGGATTAGATAATGTATTCTACATGTACGCCTTGTAGAAGAGCTCCTCGGCAATTGATGCTAGGTCGGCCTTACTTGATGTCGAGGAAGAGAGTAAATTGGGATAGGGAGTCTCATTTCCTTGCTTTGTTGATAATCGAGGAGGGGCTCCTCGTCTTCAAAATAGGACTTGCTCGGCCTTGTTGGATGCCTTGCTCGTCATGTGAGATTATGCTTCGTCAGCATATAGTTTTGTTGTTAGTTATTATTCGCTCTGCTATATATAGGTCGACATAGTAGGAATGACGAGAAAGCATGACGAGCAAAGGTATGAAAAGCCCACTCCCTTTGTCGTATTTGATACTTGTATGGATTATATTTTGGGCTCAATCAATTGGGCCTTGCCCGGCCACGATCCGCGTTCGTACATCGGTTTATACGGTTCAGTGGCCCCCCGACTTTCTAGCTCGGCTATGACGAGTAGGAAGTAGTGATCTACATCGGCTTAAACGGATACGAACGGGTTTTCACGAATTACGAGACGTTTCAATATCCGTCGGTTAAATAGACAATGATGGGCATGATTCTCAAGGTCTGACATTCGCCTTGGGAACCATCTAGAGCATTTTTTGCAAGGAAGAGACGGCTCCTTTAGCCCGGTTTTCGACCCATACCCGTTTAGATTTAGGTATAAAAAGTAAAATCCACTTCAGTTCTACTCTTTTATCACCCTTTGCAATTGAGAGATTAAAAGCTTCGAAAAAAAATGCCATTTTGCTCTTGATTTCTTGGTCAGATCTGTTCATTGTGCTTGATTTGCCCGTGTTTTCTTCATCAATCTTTCGGATTAAGGTATAATTTCTTCCCTTCCTTCTAATTTCTGCATTTTCAGTTTGAATTTCTGTTTTTGGTGTTGCTGTTCTTGGCGTGTTCTTGAGGGCCGCCATTGTTGGTGTTTATTTGAAGCTTTTCTTGAGTTTCCTTTGAATCAATTTCTTGTGCCTTCCCCGTCCTTAGAGATAGCGAGGATGTGGAGAAGTAACCCACACCCTATACTGCTACCATACCCAAAACCTTAGGATCTACTAAAGGATTGACGGGCCATGATTGATGCTAAGTCTGTGAGAGATAGGAGAAATTCTGACGAGGTACCAATCTCCTAGGACCGACGTGCACTACCCAAGTCGGTTTATGATTGACCGTATAGATGTAGATTCCCCCAATGTTGTGCTATTCCACGGTTGGTCTGAGATAATCAACCACATCAATTTGTATTACTTGAAGTCCAATCAATTGGAGCGTCCTTTGTTGGGTAAGAATCCCTCCTCGTTTTGAGTTAATAGGACGGGGAGGGGTACCATTCCTCGTCCTCGTTCTCCCTATGCCTTAGCCAAATTCTGATATCTGCTCTTTATTTGTGCATTTGTGACGGGAAGAGAAAGTGATGTTGCTCGTCCTACTGGTCTCTCGACTTCAAGGAGGATCGTAGACGCATTTGCCGAGGGAGCCCAATATGGATGCTGAGGTAGAGACCGGGGTAGATCAGGCCGAGGTAGAACTTATACCCCTAAGCCCAAACCCATAATAGCAGGGGAACCCATGATAGAAGGACTCCATTCTAGGTATGGGGTATCGAGGGAAGAGTACCGACTTAGTTACTTCCCCGGTGTCCCACTCAAGACCGAGAAAGCTGTGACTGACTTTTACTATAGTCTGAACTACGTCCATTTATTTTATAAATAATTACAACTGGGCCTCCGTCTTCCCTTGGACCTTTTCATATGTGAATTTCTTGAGTATATGCAAGTCATCCCGGCTATGCTAGGTGCCAACGCCGTGAGGTTCCTCACCGGCTTCATAGTTCTTTGCCGTAGCTTTGGTTTTGAACCTTGTCAGTCTGCCTGCCACCACTTCTTCACCGTCGGCTATAAGGAGGATACAAGGCTTGTGGTGATAAGGAGTGATTCAAATCAACCCAAACTCATTTACCCCATGTCGAGCAAGGTGTCTGGGTGGAATAACCATGTCATCATAGTGGAGAGTCGACAAGGCTGGGAGTTTGCTTCTCCCTCAGAGTAACCCCGTGTGCCCGAGCAGGTATGGAGGCCTGAGTGGAGTGGGCAACTGATTGAGAGGCTAAGGCAATTTGTCGAGGTAGGAACTCTGTGTTGGTCAAGTTTGGAGATCGACAAGAGGTATTATGTTTAGGTCGGGGTTATGCCTAGTCTTTTAGACGGGCTAGTGCCCATGGCCTCAGTAGTTAGGGGAAATAGATATCACGATTGGAGGGTGCATCCCGGCCTCGTCTTCCATGATGAGTGCGATGTGTGCAAGCTCCACGAAAATCGGTGTTTAACCGTTGATGACTTGCCCTGCTATAAATCTCTTTCCTTCCCGTCTTTAGCACTTGTTAATTTTTTTAACTATTATATTGTCTTCCCGTCTTTTGCTGATTGTTCCTCTTCATTTTTTCAGATCTGACAGCCGAGGAAGAGAGAAGGGTGTCTGAAGAAGTACTTGATCCCCAAGCCCTGATGAAGCTGAGAAGGAGAACTTCACGCTCCTCGGCTAAAAATAAGAGGCAATCAGATGTCGTTGATAGGCAGGCCATCCTGGCCTCCAAAGAAGCTGGGGCTTTGCCCCTCAAGCCGGTGGGGGGCATTGAGGCCTCCACCAAGGAAACCGAGGACGGCCAGGCATCCCAAGCTGGGGAGGTCAGACCTCCCATGAAACAATTGCTCCCCAAATCGAGGGTGCACTTCCACAGATCGATCAAACTGAGGCCGAGAGATCAAATACCGGGGGAAGGACTCCAGCCCCGAAGCGGCCAAGGAATGAAGCCGAGGGAGGGGGCTCCTCCAAAAGGCCTTGTATTGAATCTTCTCTCCCCACCTTTACTGCTCGCCATATAAAGATTTATGTTGAGGCCGAGCAGTTTGTGAGTGATGCTAGACAAGTCCCTATACTTAGGGGCATGGACCTGGCTGCTCGTAAAGGTCCCAATCTGAGGGTAAGCCGAGAAGTTCTTCATCGGTCTTTTGATGAGGAATATTTGGACCAACTGATTGAGTCCAAACCTTCTATGGAGCATCTGGTCAATAGGAAGGGCCTTTTGTTGAGCGAGGTGAACATCCTCGGTCTCTTTCCTTTTTCTTTCCTCGGTTTTTGATACACTTGTATTTTTGTTGACCATTTTTCTTTTCTTTCCCTATGTACAGCTTGCTACGGTCACTGCCTATGAGGCAATCAAGTTTAAGGCGGCCGAGGCCCATGAGTAAAAGCTTGAAAATCAAGCGAAAAAGGACAAGGCCAAGCTAGAACCTCCGAGCTGATGCAGACGCCTCCAAGGCTGCTAAGGCTAAGGCCGAGGAAGATGATGTTAGTGTTATGCCCTAGGCCTATGATTGATAGACTTATGTGTTGACATTATTTATTATTATATGAGATGTTTATCATTTGATTATTATATATGTTTTGTATATTTGTTTATAATAATCTCCGTCCCTAATTATTAAGAGAATAATTAGTATAATTGTCAATGGATAATTATACAATGATTATATGCATAGAGATGCACATTGAAATTATGGGTACTTGTTAGAGAACAAGTGACTGGACTTGACCCGCATGAGATTTATGTCATGGTCAAATGTCATAATTAAATCTCATAAGGTTACTTCATTTAGTTCCTAGACCTGAGATTATCATGACCTTACATATGATAAAAGTCATGTTTGATTTTAGTCAAACGATATCTTAACACGATATCTATAAAGGCTATCTTTGGCATGATCGGAATCATGATGGGAAGGATGATAAGTCAAAGATGGAATTTTTCCCTCAAAAGAGAGATGTTTAGCTTGGGCCCCTCGATGAGTGATAATGATGAAAGTGTATGGCCGTACCCCAATGTGATTGGAATTATCATTATACTCAAGAATCGAGAAAGCATTGAACAAAGACAAATTGACGAGGACCATGACTTGTGTTCAATATAACATCGTGAGACAAAGGGAGAAATGGAAGTGTACCATTGGAAACGTGAACTCTTACGTTGCATTATTTGGGTAGACATAATGGCTTGCTAGAGTCCGCTTATGTCTTATGAGGGTCGATATGATCGAACTCATTGCCAACATAATGTAATCCTATTGGGTCACACACAACTAGAATGAATTTGATTAAACCATTGGAAGAATGATTGAGAAATTCCTCATCAGCCTTGTTTGGTTGTGCGACACAACAGGCCATGTGTCGTGTATGGTCGTGCGACACAACAGGCCCTGAGGCGGTTTGGCAGAATCCTTTCCTAATTTGATTAGGACTCATATTCTATACTAATGTAGTATAAATATGAAAGTCTGTCAACCCTAGAATGTTAGCCGAAATTCTCAAAAGAAATTCACAAACATATTCTCAATATTATTCCAAGGTTTATAGGATCTAGCAATCTTCAAGAAATTGTTCTTGGATTCATTCAAAGGTGTGGATATCGAAAGAGGGTCTTCGCTCGTTCATCGATCAAGGCCTAGTGTTCAAGCAAGTTGAAGAACGAAGTTTGTGATTCGAAATCACATAATCAAATCGTTCGATAGCTCAAGAACGGAAAGCGTTCAAGGTTGGTTATATCTATCTCATAGTTTTTCAAGTTAATTATATAGAACGGATCCAAGGCTCCTTGGGTTTTATGTTATTTGATGCTTAATTCCGCTGCGCATGGACCCGTAAAACTCAACAGTGGTATCAGAGCCCCGTTCGTATGATTAAGTTTGAATTAACATGCTAGAAAAGTAATATAAAATCGTTTATATGTTCTTTTGCATGTTTTGTATGCGATAGATTAATTGTTTTTGAAACAATATGCCTAATTCGTGTTCTAATGATATTGAATTAAATCTGTTAAAAGTCGTTTGCATGATTTAATTGCTCTGTGATTTAGAATTAATTGAATTCTGGAAATCTGAAAAAATGTCATCCTGTGTCACGCGACAGAACAGGCTTCTGTCATGCGACAGAACCTTCTTCTGTCACGCGACACTTCAAGCCCAATCTGGGCAGAATCAGTTTGTTGAACAATCGTGCTAATCTATGAATGTGTTTACAATCTGATGTGTTTATGTATTAATCTGGATGCTATAAATTGATGGAAATCAATTTTATAGGGCTATGCTAGATTAATTCATTGATTATGCATGCTTAGTTAATTAAAATGTGATTTTATTAATTGTTGCGATGCATGAATTATGTGTTCTTATGTATTAAGAATCTTAAATGTTTAGTTGAAACATTATGTTATGATTTCCTGAATGTTTAGATTGAAACGTTAAGATTTTGGTTTATGATTGTTTATGGAAACAGATCATATTAACGTAAAATTTAAAAGGAAACTGATTGTTTATAAAAGGTAGTGATTATGTTGCCAAATCATCAGAGCTGATTTCTGATTGTGCATGTCTAGGAAAGTTCTGTCGAATGAGAGATTTGGTACTTAAGTAGTCCTTGTGACTCACCTATCTTCCTGGAAACTTACCTGGTGCACAGTTATGACTATCTTTTCTGATATGCTTATAATCTACTTTAAAGAACCTTCATTTAACTTTTAAGTTCTTTATGTCAATTCATGATTAAAACACTTGAGACCATTCGGATAGCTTTGGGTGGGCTTGCCATAGCAAGGTACTTTGATTCTATTTGAATGCGAGCAAGATGAGGAAATGGTGGTTCCTATACGTTTAAAGTGAATGAACTTAATTGGTTTATCAAAATGGTTTTGGACCCAAGGCATAAGATGAGATTAAAATATACCTAGACATATGATGTCTTGAGTAAATCTCATAAAAGATCTAAGAGTCATATATGTGATATGATTGATGTTTTCTACCTAATTAATTTAGTTTTGAGCGGTTTGCCATAGCAAACTTGAAATTAAATTAAAGTTGGATCTTAGCCCATATATTATGCGTATTTGCATTTGAAGGTGTATAATTTAGTGGGAGCATTTCATGCAAATGCATTATATTTCTCATATGATATGTTTACTTATATGTGTTCATATTTTATGTATATCTTTTTGTAGAATAAATGGCATCAAACAATAATCACTTGTCACTACGATCTCTCCTTGAGAAGGAGAAGTTGGAAGAGAATGGTACAAACTATATGGATTGGATTCGTAGCATGATAATTGTTCTCAGGCAAGAAGAAAAACTGTACGTTCTCGAGGAACCTATTCCACCTGAACCTGCTGCCAATGTTACGAGGGCAGTGAAGGACCAATATCTGAAGCACAAGCGTGACTCTACAGATGTTGGTTGCCTCATGCTCTTCGCCATGTGCAAGAACCTTCAGAAGGATCTTGAGCACTTGGGGACAGTTGATCTAAACAATCGACTGATGGAAATGTTCCAAGTACAAGCTAGGCAAGAAAGGTACAGCACAGTTAAAGTCTTGACCTCATGCAAGATGAGTGAAGGACAAGTTGTTGGTCCCCATGCTCTTAAGTTGAAAGGCCACATTGAGCATCTTGAAAGGCTCGGCTTTCCAATTAGCCAAGAATTGGCTACCGACATAATATTGAATTCATTACCCAAAAGTTTTAGTAATTTCATAATGCACTATAACATGGGTGGAATGAATAAAAACCTTTCCGAGTTAGTTCAAATGTTGAACACTGCGGAAACCAATATTGTCGAGAAGAAAACCGACCAAGTGCTGATGGTTAACAAGGGGAAGGGTTTCAAGGGTAAGAGAAAGGTAAAGGTTGCTAATCCTAAGGCAAATGTTGTCAAATCCAAAGAGGCTTCCAAGCCTAAAGAGGCTAAGCCCAAGTCCCAAGAGGACGTAGTCTACTTCGATTGCAATGAGATTGGACATTGGAGGAGAAACTGAGCAAAATACAAGGAAGCACTGAAGAAGAGCAAAGGAGTTGCTTCAACTTCAGGTATCTTTGTTATAGATATATTCCTATCTACTTCTAGTTCTTGGGTATTGGATACCGGATGTGGAACTCAAATTTGTCTAAATGTGTAGGGTCTAAAGAACAGAAGGATGCTTAAGGAAGGTGAAGTGGACCTACGTGTGGGGAATGGAGCAAGAGTTGCTGCATTAGCCGTAGGAACTTATGAAGTTACTTTACCTAGTGGACTAATACTTGTTTTGAACAATTGTTATTACCTTCCAGCTTTAAGTAGGAATATTATTTCGATTTCATGTTTAGATAATGAAGGTTTTAATTTTCTTATATGTGATAAGAAGTTTTCCATTTACAAGAGTGATATGCATTATTGTACTGTTATTTCATTCAATGGCCTTTATATCCTTGATGTTGAAAATCGTGATAATGATGTCTATAACATTAACAAGAGATCTAAACCCAATGATGTAAACCACACTTACTTATGGCATTGTCGTCTTGGCCATATAAATGAGAAACGCATTTCTAAACTCCACAAAGATGGATTTTTAGACCCACATGATTATGAATCTTATGAGACATGCGAATCTTGTTTACTTGGCAAGATGATCAAGGACCCATTTACCAAAACTGGTGAAAGGGCGGGCGACTTATTAGGACTCATACATACCGATGTATGTGGGCCTATGAGTAGCGATGCTAGGGGAGGATTTCGGTACTTTATAACATTCACTGATGATTATAGTAGATTTGGATATGTTTATCTAATAAAACATAAAAGTGAATCATTTGAGATATTTCGAATATTTCAAAATGAGGTGCAAAACCAACTTGGCAAAACTATTAAGGTACTTCGATCAGATCGAGGTGGTGAATATTTGAGCCAAGAATTTGACAGTCATCTTAAGAGTTGTGGAATCGTTTCAGAACTCTCTCCACCCAAAACACCACAATGGAATGGTGTGTCTGAAAGAAGGAACAGAACTTTGTTGAACATGGTTCGTTCTATGATGAGTCAAGTTGAGCTTCATTTATCCTTTTGGGGACATGCACTAGAAACTGCTGCTTTCACTATAAACAGAGTTCCTACCAAATCGGTTCAAAAGACCCCATATGAGATGTGGCATGGAAGAAAACCTAGTTTGTCTTTCATGAAGATTTGGGGTTGCGATGCATATGTCAAGAAGTTAACTTCTGACAAGCTAGCACCTAAGTCTGATAAATGTGTTTTCGTGGGTTATCCTAAGGAAATCAATGGATACTATTTCTACAACCGAAACGAGAATAAAGTGTTTGTTACTCGAAATGGTAATTTCTTAGAAAAGGAGTTTCTTCGTAAAGGAACCAGTGGGAGTAAAATAGATCTCGAAGAAATTCGAGAACCCGAAAACAACATTGAACCTATGGTAGAGACTGAACCAAGTTCACAAGTAGTTGTGGAACCGGTTCAAGATGCACAAGTTCTTCGCCGAAGTGGTAGATCACGATCCGAACCCGAGAGATATGAATTTCTCGTTACGGAAAATGATGAAGTGGAGTTAATCGAAAATGATGAACCTACTTTCTATCAAGAGGCGATGTCCGCTCCTGATTCGGAAAAATGGCAAGAGACCATGAAGTCTGAATTACAATCCATGGCTGATAATCAAGTTTGGAACTTGATTGATCCACCCGAAGGTGTAAAAACCATAGGATGCAAATGGGTCTTCAAGAAGAAGACTGACATGGATGGGAAGGTGCACACCTATAAGGCTAGGCTCGTGGCTAAGGGATATAGGCAGATTCATGGCATCGACTATGATGAAATCTTTTCGCCTGTAGCTATGCTTAAGTCTATTAGAATTTTAATTGCCATAGCCGCATATTATGACTATGAGATATGGCAAATGGGTGTCAAAACAGCTTTCCTTAATGGGAAGTTACTTGAGGATGTATACATGATACAACCTGAAGGTTTTGTCGACTCGTAAAATTCTAACAAGGTGTGTAAGTTGCAGAAATCCATTTATGGATTGAAGCAAGCTTCTAGGAGTTGGAATCTACATTTTGATGAAGCAATCAAGGAGTTTGGCTTTATCAAGAACGAAGATGAACCTTGTGTATACAAGAAAATTAGTGGGAGCGTAGCACTATTTTTGGTGTTGTATGTCGACGATATCTTACTCATTGGAAATGACATTCCTGCACTACAGACTATCAAGTCTTGGTTGGGAAAGTGCTTTTCAATGAAAGATATGGGCGAAGCTGCATATATCCTTGGTATTAAGATCTATAGAGATAGATCCAAGAGGATAATTGGTTTAAGTCAAAGTACTTACATTGACAAGGTTCTTAGAAGATTCCAAATGAAAAATTCTAAAAGAGGAAACTTGCCAATGTTACATGGTATATCTCTTAGCAAGAATCAAAGTCCTAAGACTAATGATGAGCGAAAGAGAATGAATGGTATTCCATATGCTTCGGCAATTGGGTCTATCATGTATGCTATGTTATATACTAGACCCGATGTCTCGTGTGCTCTAAGCATGACGAGTAGTTATCAATCGGATCCCGGCGAACCACATTGGATAGCAGTCAAGAATATCCTCAAGTACTTACGAAGAACTAAGGATGTATTCTTGGTCTTTGGAGGAATGGAAGAAGATCTTGTAGTGAAAGGCTACACAGATTCTAGCTTCCAAACCGACAAGGATGATTTCAGATCGCAGTCTGGATTTTTGTTTACGCTGAATGGAGGCACTGTGAGTTGGAAAAGTTCCAAGCAAAGTATCGTCGATGATTCTACAACCGAAGCTGAGTACATAGCGGCATCTGGTGCAGCTAAGGAAGCCGTTTGGATCAAAAAGTTCATTAGTGATTTGGAAGTCGTTCCAAGCATCAAAGATCCTATTGAACTTTACTGTGACAACAATGGTGCCATTGCACAAGCAAAGGAACTAAGGTCACACCAGAGATCCAAACACATACTTCGAATTTTCCACATTATCCGAGAGATATGTGAGAGGGAAGACGTAAAGATATATAGGGTAGACACTGATGACAACATGGCGGACCCATTAACTAAGGCTCTCCCGCAAGCTAAGCATGATGGTCATGTTAGGTCCATGGGTATTCGATACATGGGAGAATGAGCCTAGTTCAAGTGGGAGACTGTTAGTGTTATGCCCTAGGCCTATGATTGATAGACTTATGTGTTGACATTATTTATTATTATATGAGATGTTTATCATTTGATTATTATATATGTTTTGTATATTTATTTATAATAATCTCCGTCCCTAATTATTAAGAGAATAATTAGTATAATTGCCAATGGATAATTATACGATGATTATATGCATAGAGATGCACATTGAAATTATGGGTACTTGTTAGAGAACAAGTGACTGGACTTGACCCGCATGAGATTTATGTCATGGTCAAATGTCATAATTAAATCTCATAAGGTTACTTCATTTAGTCCCTAGACCTGAGATTATCATGACCTTACATATGATGAAAGTCATGTTTGATTTTAGTCAAACGATATCTTAATACGATATCTATAAAGGCTATCTTTGGCATGATCGGAATCATGATGGAAGGATGATAAGTCAAAGATGGAATTTGTCCCTCAAAAGAGAGATGTTTAGCTTGGGCCCCTCGATGAGTGATAATGATGAAAGTGTATGGCCGTACCCCAATGTGATTGGAATTATCATTATACTCAAGAATCGAGAAAGCATTGAACAAAGACAAGTTGACGAGGACCATGACTTGTGTTCAATATAACATCGTGACACAAAGGGAGAAATGGAAGTGTACCATTGGAAACGTGAACTCTTACGTTGCATTATTTGGGTAGACATAATGGCTTGCTAGAGTCCGCTTATGTCTTATGAGGGTCGATATGATCGAACTCATTGCCAACATAATGTAATCCTATTGGGTCACACACAACTAGAATGAATTTGATTTAACCATTGGAAAATGATTGAGAAATTCCTCATCAGCCTTGTTTGGCAGTGCGACACAACAGACCATGTGCCGTGTATGGTCGTGCCACACAACAGACCATGTGCCGTGTATGGTCGTGCCACACAACAGGCCCTGAGCCGGTTTGACAGAATCCTTTTCTAATTTGATTAGGACTCATATTATACACTAATGTAGTATAAATATGAACGTCTGTCAACCCTAGAATGTTAGCCAAAATTCTCAAAAGAAATTCACAAACATATTCTCAATATTATTCAAAGGTTTATAGGATCTAGCAATCTTCAAGAAATTGTTCTTGGATTCATTCAAAGGTGTGGATACCGAAAGAGGGTCTTCGCTCGTTCATCGATCAAGGCCTAGAGTTCAAGCAAGTTGAAGAACGAAGTTTGTGATTCGAAATCACATAATCAAATCGTTCGATAGCTCAAGAACGAAAAGCGTTCAAGGTTAGTTATATCTATCTCATAGTTTTTCAAGTTAATTATATAGAACGGATCCAAGGCTCCTTGGGTTTTATGTTATTTGATGCTTAATTCCGCTGCGCATGGACCCGTAAAACCCAACAGATGAGAGGGTTGCCAAAGCGACATTAACCCAAGCTGAGGAAGATGCTAGCCTGAGGGAGGTTGAGCTGGAGAACCAAAGGGCTGCAGCCTAAAAAGAGGCCGAGAAGGCCAAAGCTCGGCTCAAAGAGTTGGAGGCTAGCATTCCTTACAAGGAGACTGCGGCCATTGCTCGTTATAAGGCCAGCTTGGCCTCTAAACAAGTAGTGGTCGAGAAGACGCGCAAGCGTACGTAAAAAAGTGTGACAAGTGCCAGAGATACTCTGACATTCCCAGACTTCCAGCAGTGGAACAGACTCTCATAATACCTCTATGGCCAATTGACATGTGGGGAATCGACATCATCGGACCCTCCCCCCCCCCTCACCCGAGGTAATTAAAAGTATATGATTGTGACAGTCGACTACTTCTCCAAGTGGATAGAGGCAAAGGCCTTAGCCAAAATAACAGAGGAGAATGCAATCAATTTCATCCACGACTTCATTTGGTGTCGCTTTGGGGTTCCACACACTATTATATCAGATCATGGTCTTCAATTTTCAAAGGCATTTTCAGCAGAGCTGAGCAGACTTGGAGTCTGACACATCAAGTCATCAGTAAGCAGGCCTCAATGCAACGGACAAGCAGAAGCATCCAACAAGTTGGTGCTAACAAATTCGACTAATAAGAACCTAGAAGGAAGTGATGGTAGATGGTTGAACGAACTTTCCTTAGCCTTGTGGGCATTCGTACAACCACCCGGGAGCCAACCGGGGAAACCCCATTCGCACTGACCTTCAGTTCTGAGGCCATGACACCAAGTACCAACTGAGATGGCTATCCCTATGACAAGAAATTCAAACTATGATGAGCAAGTTAACAAGGTCAGCATGCTCCTAGACCTAGACCTAATAGATGGAAAAAGACTAGCTGCTCAGATGAGGATGGTGAACTACAAGAAAGTGACCAAAGCCTATCATGACAAGAGGGTCAACAGAAGAGTATTCCAAGTTGGTGATTGGGTACTTGGAAAAATTGAAGCAACTGGCAGAAAGGCCGAACAAAACAAGCTCTCCCGAAACTGGGAATGCCCCTACATCATCACTCAAGTTATCAGAGGAGGGACCTACAGAATGAAGACCCCAGATGGACAAGAGTTGAAACATCCATGACATTCTGATCATCTACGGAAGTATTATCATTAGTTTTTAATTTGTTTTTGATGTAATAGATTAAGTACTTGTTAGTCTTTTTCTTTCTTTTTCCAGCTGTAGCGAAGTGATCCAGGAATCTCCTACTCATGATTTTCTATCTATCAATGCTTCCCTTCTTTGCTCACGGAACCAGGACAAAGTTGTTCCGGAGAAGGTACTCGCGAAGGCCTTACAGAAAATATCATCTGCCTTAGTGAGGAGGGCCATAGTGGATTCAAAACTTTGAACATGGTCCCGTGCGTCTATGATTCCCGCATATTTTTCAAAACTCGAGATTTTAAGAGAAGGATTGGGAGGTAGATCATTAATTCGCTAGGAGAAAGGACGAATGGCACTGGTATCATCATCATCTAATTCCTTCTTCCACATCTCCATTTCATCTAGTCTCTTTTTTAAGAGTAGAATTTCTCGTGCTTCGATCCCCGAGCTAATATGAGAGCTACGATGGGTTCTTTCTTTGTTTCTGTGCCCTTTCACTCTACTGTGTTCCACGTGTTCCTGTTGATTATCCCCATGTCCAGATGGTGTTTTGTCCCTTCTAGGTGCCATTTCTGAATGGGGAGGAGTCATGTGATGAGGAGGGCTCCTAGGCCGAGGAGGGCTCCTATGACGAGGAAGGCTCATGCGATGAGGACTCCTACGTCGAGGAGAGGGATTATGCCAAGGAGGGGTTTTTTGCGCTGCATGACTGAGCCTTGCTCTCAAGTATGCAGAATTAACCTCCTGCTCCCTTTGATGGTTCAATTGACTTCTCAAGTCTACTTCGTTTCTTGTGTTACCATGCTCAGGTGCCTTATGACAAGGAGGGACATCTTGGGGGGTTTTTCTTGGATCTACCAGCAGTGCCATGATGAGGGGGATGTTGGCCAGGAGGAAGATTTTCTCTATTCTCCCGACTGCCACGCCTGTCAACATGACTTTCCCCTTCAAGGGAATTTCCCGTCCTCGTAGGCCTCATGAATTCAGCCAGAGAGTATTCAGGATCCAATTGTAGCAAGGCAATTTGTATTTAATAAATGCGTTGCAAAGTTTCCATCTGTTGACACTCATAGTTATGCGATCAACCTGTTGAGGGGAGACTCTAGTTACCCCTTGGGCGGCGTTCCTCGTCGTCTGACTGTCAGCAGTCCTTCCTCGGAGCCAACGACGAGGAGGATTAGTCAGTACTATCTCGATCACTGGCTGTCCCCTAGAACGCAGATTCATTCCTATATGCGACAACCCTTCAATCAATGGCGGAGGAGGAGGCAGTTCCCCATTGGGAAAAGGAAAAGCAGTCCTAGTGTTGCCATGATTCTCTTCCACATGAATGTTATCCATTAGGATTAGGAGAGTGAAGCAGAATTTTCAAGCTATTCAATGGATGATTCGAATCGCTTCCCGACAATGGAACCAAATTGATGATGCCAAAAACGTTCGGATCAGTCCAAATCCAGTGGCAGGTTGTATCCTGCATGATTGAATAGCCTGAAAAAGATGAACAAACACGTAAACTAAGTCGGGGCTTCACCGGCGAATGCCCTCCAACGTGAGAATAAGTATTTGTAATTAGCGAGAAATCAATTGACAATAGTTTAGAGTCAAAAGATGTGTTACCAAAATAATGAGAATTATGGCTTTATTTGTAGGTATAGCATTGTAGAGTGCTTGTTGAACAAGAAAGTGTGTGAGAGGTGGTTATAATCCTCGTGGAATTATAAATGTTCACAATCCTTATTTGAGTAGTATTAGATAATATATTTTACACGTGCGCTTTAGAGTAAAGCTCCTCGACAAGTGATGATAGGTCGTCCTTACTTGATGCCGAGGAAGAGAGTAAATTGGGATAGGGATGCCCATTTCCTTGCTTTGTTGATAAACTTAGGAGGGGCTCATCGGTATTCAAAGGAGGCATTGCTCGGCATTGTTGAATGTCTTGCTCGACTTATGATATTATGCTTCGTCGTCATATAGATTTGTTGTTAGTCATTATTCGCTATGATATATCTAAGTCGACATAATAGAAATGACGAGTAAGCATGATGAGCAAAGGTAGGAAAAATTCAATCCCTTTGTCGTATTTGAGACTTGTATGAATTATATTTTGAACTCAATCTATTGGATCTTGCCCGATCACGATTCACGTTCGTATCTCGATTTATACCGTTTAACAATTATAATACATTATTTTGTAAACCAAAATTTCCTAAACACTTGCTTGCTAATCATTTTTAAATCATTTTCTTTTCTAGTTGATACGTGGAATCTTGGTGTCAAATGACGAGACCATCATCTATGCTACTAAAACAAACGACTTAAAACTCTCTCCCAAAACTTCCTTCAAAAAAATAATAATTTCCTTAAAATTTAAAAAATGGACACGGTAGATAATAAGATGAGTATAAATGACAAATTATGTTACAAAGTTTAGGGGTGTGTTCATTGGGATTTGATTTTCCAATTTTTTCAAATTAAGGTTCAAAAGTTAACAACGTTAGTCAGTTGTGATTTATTGTAATTTTTATGAAAAACTTGCTAACTGAATCCTGTTAAGTTAAAGCACGCGTGCCTCGTACGTGTGACTTAAGTTATTTTGGTCATTTTTTGTTGGCTTTGGGTTGTTACAAGCGTGAACCCTCTCCTCTTTCTCTTTGCTCACTACCAGCACCCTGGCGCTCCCTATTGCACCTCTCTCAATACGTCGCTTTCTCACGCCGATGCTCCCCCTACCCCGATAGTCCTGCCACACCCTAACCCGCAAATTTGGGTTTTCAAGTCTCCCCCCAAAATCCACCAACCGCCACCCTCCTCTTTCCCCTCTCCCTTTGGCCAAGATCGAACTTCTCCGCTTGCGAGCAGATTGGTCATGTAGTTTTAGGTTTTGGGTGGGTTTGGATTGATTGTGATTATAAGCGGTCGATTCGGTCATTTAGGGTCTAGTGATATTTCCTTGTTTAAAATGATGAAAAGCCCCCAAAAAAAATAAAAATAACTCACACGTGTCTTGCATGTGTGCTTTAGCTGAGTTTTTTTGTTAGTTATTTCGTCAATAAAAAATAAAAAAATAAAAAATCTGATTACATAACATTAACAACCTTGGAATTTAAATTGACAAAATTGGAACATCAAACCCCGACTGGCACCTACCCAACCCGACCCCGAAACGCTGAACCCTAGTTTGTCATTTGCCAGATATAAGATTTACCATTCCGCATTTCTTGTAAAAGCACAACTCCTTGTAAATGGGCAGTAGCTCATATCTACTGAACTACCAGCACTGTCACCCTATGAACACAGGCAAAGTCAACTGGCCTCAGGAACACACAATATACAACTTCAGAGGGGATGGATGTGAGTTGCAGAGAAGAGCTATTCAGTCAATTAGCTTCTTTTTTAAAAGGCATGATCTGGAATAAATAACACCAGTTTCTTATGCTTACTACAAATCTACATTCAAACATAAATTACATTTTATTCCACCCTCTTGTTTCATACATTGCATACTTGCTACAAACCACCCCCCCCCCCTCCCAGACTCAAGGTGTCCCAACGGCTGTAAAATCCGGAGCTCAAGTATCAGCAAAACACACCTTTCATAAGTTGTCATCAAGAATCGTGGACATAAGCATCCCGTGAACAAACTCACATCTCCTTTCCCTCTCCTCCTTGTCTTTAATCGATAGACGAGGTGACTGCGTTTTTCTGCCATCACAAACAGATATTGAATGTGAAAAACCTAAATAGAAAGCTCAAGTAATCTAACACTTCGTAATGGAAAGAAAAACAGTATGCATCACAATCAATACAAGGAATTCGATAACCAAAACATAATGGAAGGACTGAAAAAAAAAGGAGCTAAAAAGCAAGAAATTGAAGCGAGACACTTCTGCAAAACAAGGAGAAATGTAACACCCATCTAAAAGTTGTAATTATTAAACTTGTTCTTGCTTGGGCCACGAGTCAGTTTTCCGTTCTCAACTTGGTGCAATTTTACCATTGTACAAGTATTGTACAAACAAGTAGACTAGTAGAGCACAACCCTTAAACATTGACAAGTCACATGCGACATTTATTATGAGACAAAGGGATACTATACTTTCCATGGTAGTTCCATAATTTTCTTATCTTTCTCTTTTGGATAAATTCACAGGATTGTTGGCTCACGAGAATGTATAATATATCATGGCCTACACTCCAACCCTTAACTGAAGAGACAATCCAATCCTTCCCAGGCCATATTATGCAAGACCATATCTACTTTATTTTGGAGCTTCCATAATATTCAAACCCTAAACCGCTTTCTAGAAGTATCACGCCTTGAGGGCCAAAACATAATCCTAGGACTACTTTGACTGCTAACAATGAAGCCCCTCAAGTCAGATGGAAGAAATACAATCCTAAACGACATTTTGTTTTCCGGCAACTGAAACAAGCTACGCTGCAACGTTCAACATAATATAGCCCAACAAACAGAGGATCCCGCATTTTACCTGTAACAACAGGTATTAACCAAAGTTACCAGGAATGTATCTCCCCCCTCGTCCGGAACGCGACCCAAGTCGCTTGAACCATGGTACTGGAAACTAAAAAGGTAATGTACAGAAATTGACATTGCCTTGTTTCACGTGGAGAGAGAGACGAGCTACACGAGGTAGACAAACAATGCCAGGGAGACCTCGAGTCGCTGCTGGGAAGAGGTCGATCTGATGTTCTATGTCGTCACCTCTCACACGAATGTTCTGAGTTAGAACAAGACCCGAAGGAGAAGAGATGAGATGGCTTCCAGTCATCTCTGGGAAGATTTCGAGCTTTGTCAAACTCTGAGTCATCGCTAGACTTGAAGAAGAGGAGATGCAATATCGAGGAAGACTCATATGGAGTCTCGTACACAGATCAAATACCTTTTTAGTGTTTTAGGGTCAATAATGAAATCTTATCGGAAAAGAAAAATAACAATGCATGGGTAGGATGATATTTCTTTTGCTTCAACCAGAGTTTTTTAAAGACTTTTTTTTTAAACTTTGTTTCCTTATTCACCACTTCAAACGCCTAGACATGCCCACGGTTCATGTTTGAACCGGATGAACCGGCGGTTTTGAACCGTTGAAAAACCGTTGAAAATCGTGAACCGGATGAACCGTTAAACCGGGTGAACCGTGAACCGGCGGTTTACGGTTCATATGCGGTTTAGGCTTCGAAACCGGCGGTTCATACCCGCGGTTCATATTGTCTTAATTATAAAAGGGTAAGGTTGGTTGTCCCCCTATGTAAATTTGCTTAATATTAATAAAATTATAAGGGTACCGTCCCTTTTTTAAAAAAATATATATTTTTGTCTCATTCCCCCATTAATTCCTATAAAAATATGAAATTTAAAATTTTCTTAATACTTATGTAAAGTAAAATAATTTGTAATGTATCAAAAAATCGAAAAAAAAAAACAAACTTTGAAAAAAAAAATTGTATAAAAACTGCCCAAAATATTTTATTTTTAAAAAAAGATGAACCAGATGAACCGGTGAACCGTACCGTAAACCGATGAACCGTGAACCGTGAGTTAACTGTTCATAAACGGTTTTGATTTTTGACAAACCGTGAACCGGGCATGTCTAGAAACGCCTAAACAAAAATCACCCAAACAGAAAATTATCCGAAAAAATTGGTGTTTGGAAAAAGTAAATTGGAAGATACTCGATGGGAGGACAACACTAAGATTGACGCCAAGAAGATTCAAAACATGGTGAAGGTGAGCAATTTGAGCAATTTCACACACAGAATCTCAATCTTCAAGTCAAAACTCAGACGCAAAGTCTTTGCTTAACAGAGTTATTGTTGGTTCATCGAAGGGAAAAAATTCAAGCTGCTCCAAGCCATGGTCTTGCAAACACTACAAGTGTTAGTTTACTAGTTCTTATACTAAAATTCACGACCACTTTTGTTGGTGCTTCATCTAGCGTGAAAGCAAATTTCAATGTTGTTCGGCAATCTGATGAAGAACCACGTTGAGTATGAACGATTAAGGAAAAGGTTCAAGAAGCATAGAAGTCTAGTGTGTTCGTATCTTTAAAAATAATCAGGGTTGTGTGGGAATGAGATTCCATTCAATGTGCTAAGGAACCCTCATTTTTGTGATATGGTAACAACAATCAACAAGGGACCTAAAATTTACAAACCTCCTTAGTGAGAGCAAGGACAAGTGGACAACATTGTTGGATGAGTGCAAAAGAACTGTTAAAAAATAACTAGTTGTCATTCAAGATAGTTGGCACATTCATGGTATGTCTATTACATGAGACAGGTGGATTAACGTCAAGCACAATTCACTTATTAATGTAATTGCCGCCAATAGTAGTCGATGTACGCAAATGACTTCTCTAAAAGTTACAACAATTAACATGGGTCCTAAAAGTTATAAACCTCCTTAGTATAAGATAGTAAGGACAACATTGTTCGATGAGTGCAAAACAAATGTTAAAAGAATATCAAGTTGTTATTGAAGATAAGTGGCACACAAGGTGTGTCTATTATATCGGACAAGTGGATTAATATTGAGCACATTCCACTTTTTAAGGTAGTGCAGCCAATAGTTGTGGAGCTATATTTATGTACGCATATGACTTCTCTGGGGTTGAAAAATGGGGTGTAATACTATACTACTTTTATTATTTCTTTTTACAAATACCTTTTTACTCCATCACCAACACTCCAAGTATTTAAATGTTCTAAAATTATATTTATAGGCCATGCATTAGAGAATATCTTCGTAAAGCGATTGAGAAGGTTAGATCCTCTAATGACTCCAAGTTATTACCGGCTCAACTCGAAAAGGGGTAAAGAATGTCTATAAGCACATATTTTGGTCTCCATGTGTTGTTCATAAACTCAGATTTTAACAATTTTGCTAATAAGTTATGATTGATTGAGCCGTTCAGAACATATATAAAAGCGGAAAAATATTGTGAAGTACTTTCTGAATCGTTCTCTGGCCTAAACAATTATTAGAGTTCAATTCAAACCTATAATTGTTAAAGTTGGCTAAAATAATATTTGCTTCATATTATATTTTCTGGAAAAGACTAGTTCATTGCAGGGAGGCCTTAGGCACTGTGATTGTTCTTAGGTCATGGAAGTAAAGCTTTTTCAACAATTTTAGCTTTAATTGAGCTCTAAAAATTGCTAAGTCATGAGAATGATTCATAAAGTACTTCACAATATCTCCCCCCCCCCTTCTTTATGCATCCCTCAACCAATCAAAACTTATTAGCAAAATCTTTAAAAACCAAGTTGAGTGTATGAACAACAATTGGAGACCATATGAGGTCCTTCGATTGCCAAACCCTGTAACTAATGACCTGGAAATCAAATGAAAGCATTTGAGAAAACTAGCTGAAAGACGAATATAACACTTTTGATAACTACAACCTAAAGACAGATAACATTTTGATAGCTATAACCAAGAAGTTCAAGCCTGGATAGCCTGAGTACATAATCCAGGCCAGAAACCTCATAATAAAAAAAAATAACTTCACCCCCACTCTCTCCAAAAGAATCCTTAACTCTCACACTAAATTACAGTTCGGCTGCTTCTACATGAAACAACCAGCCGCCACCCACCCACCTCCAAGAAACTCACAAAAACAAAGGAAAAGAACTGTACTGCATGACTACAATTGTCATTGTACTGAACTCCTTCAGTAATTAGGCTCTTTCCCAAGAAATTCTTGCCTTCAACATGATTGACTTACAAGATAGTACCAAATTTTGGAAAAACCTGAGTTAAGTAGACTCGCTAAGTATTAATTGTGTTAGGTTGCTATTACATGTGAAATTGTGTCATTTATTTAATGCAAAATTCTTGTTCATAACATGTTTAAGCTTTGTTTAATATATTTTGCCAAAATCTTACAAAAAACGCGTTTTTCCTTAACCTTAGAAAAAACGTGTTTTGATTCCCCCGCTAGTGTCAGTGTTAGAGTAACAAAGTGCCAGTGTAAAGATTGACAATGCATATATTATTAAGTGTCAGTGTAAAAAAATGACAGTGTTAGTGTAACAAAGTGCAAATGTAAAGAGTGTCAGTTCATGTATTATTAAGTGTCAATGTTAGTGTAAAAAAGTGTCAGTGTTGGTGTAAAAAAGTGCAAGTGTAAAGAGTGTCAGGCCAGTGTAAAGAGTGTCAGTGCCTGTATTATTAAATTTCAGTGTAAAAAAGTGTCAGTGTTAGTGTTAAAAAGTGTCAATGTTAGTGTAAACAAATGTCAGTGTAGTGTGAAGAGTGCCATTTCATGTATTATTAAGTGTCAGTATAAAAAAGTGTCAGTGTAGGGTAAAAAAGTGTCAGTGTTAGTGTTAGTATAAAAAAGTGTCAGTGTGAAAAGTGTCAGTGCATGTATTATTGAGTGTCAGTGTAAAAATGGTTTTTCCTTGAGCTTTTAGAAAAAAACGAGTTTTTTATAAGACCAACTCATATATTTTATATATATTATTTTACTATTTCTTTTACTAGATTTACTCCCGTGCGATGCACGGATAGCTATTAACACATACTCCCTCCGTCCCACTTCACTTGGCACTAATTTCCATTTTGGGTCGTCCCACTTCACTTGGCACTGTCCAAAATGGAAAAGAATATTCACTATTCCCTCCACTCATTCTCTCTCCTACTTCACTTTTACACTCACAATATTCTCTCTCTTAACTATTCCTCCCACTCATTCTCTCTCCTATTTAATTCTTCATACTCACAACATTTAACTTTTTCTCTTTCTTACATCACTTTTCCTTAATTTCTACACCCAAAAAGTTGGTGCCAAGTGAACCGGGACGGAGGGAGTATTGATGAAAATTAATACAAATATAATAGGAAATAGGAATGTTTGTGTACATTGTAAAACACCTTTTTTAAAACTATATTATTAGTACAAATATCACATTGAATATCACTAAAAGGAATATATATTTAAGGAATAGGTAGTTTGTACGAAGCGTGTTTTATACGTAAATTCCGGCTATATTCAATAATAATCACATTTGACAGCCATTTTTCAATGCTATGAAATTGAACGCATATTTTTCATGTAAAACATATTTTTTGTGTATTGAACGTGATATGTGCGTAATTTGCTCACGAGTATCACTTAGGTTCGCCAACGATTGGGGAAAGCGTAATCAATCTAGTTATAAGTACGCATATTTCTCTTGGCAACTCGCAATTCGAACTCTTGATTATAGTGATTATCCAAACAAACAAATTACATGAAATGAAATTTTCAAGTATCATCAATTTTGATTTTTGAGAACTTATTTTGTTCTTGAACCGTATTCAACTTCTTCATCCCCGTTTGATTTTTACATATTTATTTAATATTTCTATTATATAATGCTATTTTTTCCTTTAATTCCTTATAAATGTAGAGATTAATAATATGACATAGAAAAATAAGAAAATACAATAAACTATAAAAGAAAGAAGTATATAATAATATACAAATATTAACAAAATTTAAAATTTATTCGAAGTAATGATGAATCCTATGCGGGTTCGGGTTAAATGAGACGGTTAGAGCTTATCTCAAATCCACCCCAATCCACCACTTTGATTTTAAAGAAAATATTTCCAAACTCTTTTCATTGGGACGCGGATCATTGCGGGTTTAGGAGAGATTCAAAAATTTTATCAACCCGTTTATAACTTACAAAATTCTTTAAATATGGCAATATAAAGTTGAAGTACATACTAACAATATTTTTCTAGAATTGGGCCCAAAAAGCAATTTGATTTCGCAACTTAAAAAATTTTTGTTACTTGAGACGGAAAATATATTTTCCCTTACGGTTAAAGCACATAATAAAGCAATTTTTTTTGGGAAAAAAAGTAGTATTATTTTTTGGTTATTTATTTTGAGATGAAAGTAATATTAATTTTTGGCGATTTATTTTGAGTTGAAAGTAATATTTAGTTATTTTAGTTTTCAAAAAGACTTGAGCGCCGCAACTCATCTGGCCCTACCCGTAGGCCGGTGGACTAATGCGCCCGAACATGAAAATACCGTCCAAGACGACCAAACAAGCTGACAAAGTCAACACACTCAAACTTAATTAAAATAATAATAATAAATATGAAAATTATTTTATGGTATATATATATATATATATATATATATATATATAGGTATGCTCAAATGAAAAAAATAACGAAATGAGAATCGTGAGAACCACTTGTATACACTTGTTTACGTAGATACTTAGCTACTCGTATACATATACGCCCACTGTATATGTATACGGTATTATTTATCTAATGTTTATTTTTCTTTGGACATATAAAAAAATTAAACTTTTTAAGAGAAAACAATTCCTTCAATTAAAAAATGAATATTACTTTCATCCCCTAATTAATACAACTTTCCATATCAAAAAAAAAAAAAAAAATCTTCCTTTGCTTCAATGAATTTACTTGTCTCAAAAATTAATATTTATTTTATGACACGACGACACGAACATTATAAACATTAATTTTTACAAAATAATAATACTTCGGGTAAAAAATAAATTAATATATTCGTCCCAAGGAATATTTTATAAAATATTAATTAATATGTCTAAAAAATTAATGTAAAATTTTGAAACGAAAGAAATAACATTACAAACATTAATTTATATTTAAAAAGGAAAATTATGATTATTATTATCATCATTTATAATAAAAATATATACTTCACACTTAATTAATTTGCAAAAAAAAGATATTGAAAAAAAAAAAAGAAAAATTAAGAAAGGGTAATTAAGAAATTTATATTTAAAAAATAGTGAATTTTTTTTTGTCCAAATTAAATGAAATTAGTCTCTAATTAAAGAGGAAAAAAAATTATGAATTTTGGTATAAATTTTTTTTTCAAAAATTTTTTTTTTTTATAAAATAATTGAGGTGGAAAAAATGGGATGAAAAAAAAAATTCTGAAAATAAACATCCAATCATAGTGCGACACGTGGCCGAGGCTTTTAAAAAAAAAAAAAAGCAGCTCGTGGTCACGCGCCTGTGTCGGCGCGTGTACTGCACGCGCCCAACCCAAGCTTAACACGTGGCTCTTCCGCCTTGGTAATTGCCTTTTTGCCATCGCGTGAAATGACTAAAATACCCCTGGTTTTTGGGGGGAAAGCAAGACGATCTTGCTTTTATATTAGTATAGATTCTATTGTACCGCCTTGCTCGCCTTTCGGCCGGCTTTCCCTTGCCATTCGCCTTTTCTAGGATCTCTCACTCGGCTCTCGCCTCTCGCCTTTAACAACTATGAGGTCCCCACAAACCCATTATCACCTCGTAAAGTAGCAAAAAATGTTCAATGAATCTCCTTCTCGTTTGCATATGTAGCAAAAATATGGAGAAAAAATTGTATGTCTCCTTAAATCATCACGGGGGTGGCTTCCAAGGCAACTCTCTTCTTACAAAAGAATTTAGAGGTGCTTGCATCTATGATCTACAAATATCTCTCGAGGAACCTGTTTTTGGGGTTCCCTTAAAGGCTGCATAATATAGGCTACAATCTAGTTGACTTTCTATCTAGAAACATCACTATCGCCCATATTTTTTCCACTTTCTGAAGAATTACCATGATGCCATCAATCTCTTTCAGTTTCCATTCCTGAGTGTTTGTATTCCGGCAGAGCACTTGACTCAAAACCGGTTTGTCTCTTTTCTCTGATCAAATTATTTGCTATAGCAGACGATCAATTCTCTACAACGCTATACGAGCAAGGAAATGCAACTAGAAGTGGACTCCCCACACCACACATCTAGCAAAAAATTTACTCATCACCAACTGCAAGAACGTATCTGACCAAGGTCCGCTCCAAACCCAAACCATATATGCTAACACCTAGCCTCCATCATAATCGGAAGGCTGATATAAAATGATAACTGGTTTACTAGTGACATAATATGAATCTTAAGCTTTGTGATACATCTATAGGTCTGCAAATCTGTTGAGACAACTCCGAGCAATCAATAAGTTACAAAAGGGCCTGATAGCACTTATGATGATGTTATCTAGTTGAAATGTTTACACGAGGCTCAAGTGCAACAACCAGAATGTAGAACAGCCGGTGACAAAGATATTTTGTGCTTATATTCACATCAAACCATCAAAAGTCAGCATAGGAGAGAGGGAAAAGGGATATGCGAATAGATACCTTTCCGAGACATTCTCATTTGTGTTTGTCTTCACAGTTACTAGTTCAGCTGAGGATTTAGGTTGAGCACTTTCCGATTCATCGGCCATAGGCAATATAAATGAAGACAACAACGGGTCAGGTGTTGCATCGGTTGAAGAGATGCAAGAGGACCCTCCGAAAAGGGACTGCAAATTTCCGTCCCGTAGTTCCCTCCTTAGCAATGAAAGCGTTGAAAGAGAACCACCTTTACGGCATTTCCTCTTCCGCTGCATGTAAGCTCTAGTCAAGGAATTCATACAAGAAGGGTACTCCTCAATACGACCATAACTCAATAGTAAAAACAGTTAACTAGCCTGCATCCAGTTAAAAAAAAAAAAATTGACCGAGTATGGATTTGATTTGTATAACCCCCCCCCCCTCTTCCCCAACCAACACCAAGCCTAGCCACCCACGAAAAATAATGGGGAGGGGAGAAATTAACTGGTACACAGCATGAAAATGAGAAAAGAGAAAACAGAGATAAATTTAGAAGTATGCACATTGATGTAGTAAACACGTGCACTGCGTGCGTGAGATAATTTAAAAATTAAGCCTTAACAGCTCTATTACAGATGCGGTACACTTCAAAAAACGAGAAAGGATATCTTAAAAATGTTTCCATGTTGCAAGGTTATATGGGCAACCATATCTACCCCCACCCTCATTGAACAAACCGGACACACCTGCAAAGTGAGTATCTTGATTGTTAGGAAAAATAGGCTTAAAAGATATCATCTAACAAACTATTAACTGCAATCATACTCATGGTAATAATGATTCACAAGCACCCATTATCTCTCACATTCGTAGTGTATCAAGCACCCATAATCTATCACATTCTTAGTGTATCACGAGGGGGAAATAAAAATACAAATTTTGACTTAACAACAACATATCAAAGCCACTATCCCCCTATACCAAGCAGAACAACAAATTCTTCTTAATTCTCAGCCACTCAACGGCAAAGCTAACTATAACAAAACCAAACTTCTATTTCAGCAAGTCTACTGCCTGTCTGAAATCATTAAACAACAAAGACATGAATTTGCATCACATAATAGACATCATCAAGAAAAGTGAGAGTGTATATATACCCCATTCTTCGCCTCGACTGGATGCTCCTCGTCTATGTGACAACACAACTCAACTATATCAAAATACTCAGCGCAAAAGGGGCAAGGGAATTCCTCACTGATATCATCATCAGCCTCAACTTCCTCAAACCCCATAAACATATCTGCATCAAATAATCACCAAGCATTTCAACACAATTAACTCAACAAACTAGAACCATTTCAATAAACCCGATACTTGAGGAGAAAACAAAAACAAAAACCAAACTAATTACCAGATCGTGATTGAAGAGCTGCCTGATAACGCTTGGAAGCAGAAGAACGACGAGCACTCCAAGAGTCAGCGTCCATGTCGGTTTAGGGTAAAGTTTATCTTTTTTTGTCAATTAGACGAAATGTTGATGAAATTGAGGTTTGATTTGAGATCCGATCACGTGGGGTTGGAAGAAATTGGGTTTGCCGGAAAAATAGAAACCCTAGAAATGACGATGAGGGAGACGGAGAGACAATAAAGAATTTGGGGCGGTTTGGTTGTTGGAGTGAGAGGAAGGGGGCGTTTTGCTTTGGCTTCGGCTTTGGCTTTGGCTTCTTTGGATAATTGAGCTGAGCTCTGTGTATTTCCAGCGAAAGCGAATTAAGAGAGATTTTTTACTTGCCCATTTTTATATCTTCACCCACAATCATCAAAATTGAGTCGGTATTAGATATTTCATTTAATCCAAAATAATTGTTGCTTTTTTAAAGATTAGGCATTTACCAAATAATCTCTCTATCTAACAAAGCAATATTAACTCCTAGAATAAATTGTATTTTGCTTAATCATATAATTCCTAACTCGATAAGTACACCCTTTCAGTATTTTACTACATTCACCCTCCTATCATTTTACTAAATCCACTCTCTTTATCAATTTAATTTCTCTCCAACCACCATCTCCTTAGGTCGCCCCTTCCCCATCTTCTCCAATCAACACATCCGGCAACCATTAACTCCGGCGATCAATTTCGGCGATAAACTCCGGCAACTTTTTTTTTTTTGTGCCGGCTACCTTTCCGTCGTCCAAACAATTGAGAACTTAACTTGTCAAGTAACTCTCATTTGTGACTAAACTGTTAGAGACACAATTAACTCAGAACGACCACCGGCCTCGGAAACCTCTCCGGTGATCAAACAACTGAGAACTTAACTTATCAGTAAGTTGTCAGTTGACAACTAAACTACTAAGAACACGATCAACTCCGGCGACCAACCAATTGAGAACTTATCAGTAAATTCTCAATTGTCAACTAAACTACTAATAACACGATCAACTCCGGCGGCCAAAGAATTGAGAACCTATTAGTAAGTTCTCAGTTGTCAACTAAAGTACTAAGAACACGATCGACTCCAGGCGACCACCAGACTTCCGCGACCGAACAAGCTGAGAACTTAACTTATCAATAAGTTCTCGGCTATCTGGGCTTAACTGCTATCTGAGAACACGATAGAGACCAAACGACCTCCAGCGATTACCAACTCCAGCGATCAAACAGCTGAGAAACCTAAATTATCAGTAAGTTCTCAGCTGTCAACTGACTACTAAGAACACGAATTAACTCAACGACCACCAAATTCGGCCTGCCAAACAACTAAAAACTTAACTTATCGGTAAGTATTCAGTTGTGTCTACTAAGAATACGATAAACTCGGCAGCGATGGGAAGACAGCTGAGAACTTAACTTATCAGTAAGTTCTTAGTTGTCAACTAAACTGCTAAGAACACGACAACTTCGGCGACCAGCTAACTCAGCGACCAAACAAGCTGAGAACTTAACTTATCAGTAAGTTCTCAGTTCAACTAAACTACTAAGAACACGATCAACTCCGACGACTAAACAACTGAGAATTAATCAGTAAGTTCTCAGTTGTCAACTAAACTACTAAGAACACGATCAACTCCGGTGACTAGACAACTGAGAACTTATCTGTAAGTTCTCAGTTGTCAACTAAACAACTAAGAACACGGTCAACTTCGGCGACCTATCTGGTAGCCAAACAATTGAGAACTTAACTTATCATAAAGTTCTCAGCTATCTCCACTAAGAACACGATCAACTCCAACGATCACCAACTCCGGCAACCAAACAACTGAGAACTTATCAGTAAGTTCTCAGTAGTTAACTATACTACTAAGAACCCGATCAACTCCATCGACCAAATAACCGAGAACTTAACTTATCAGTAAGTTCTCAGTTGTCAACTAAACTACTAAGAACACGATCAACTCCGGCGACCACCAACTCCGTCGACCAAACAACTAAGAACTTATCAGTAAGTTCCAAGTTGTCAAGTAAATTACTAAGAACATGATCAACCCCGGCGACCAAACAATTGAAAACTCAACTTATTAGTAAATTCTCAGTTGTCAACTAAACTAATAAAAACACGATTAACTCGGCGACCAAACAACTGAAAACTTAACTTATCAGTAAATTCTCAGTTGACAAGTAAACTAATAAAACACACGATCAATTCCGGCAACCATAAACTTTATCGACCAAACAACTGAAAACTTAAATTATCATTAAGTTCTCAGTTTTAATTTTGTTTTAGTTTTAGTAACTTCAATAAAAAATGAATATTTGTTTTAATTTTTTTTTAAAAAATATAAACATTTATTTGGGACAGAGTGATTACAATATTAATATTTTTCTAAATTTTGTGTGAACTCAAAATCAGGGTCAAGAAAATGGTGTTTTTTTTCAAAAAAAAGTTGAAGGTGTTTTTTATATGTTTATTTGTCATTTTTCATTTCTTTCTCTTTGGAAATAGAGGGGGCGTTGGGATGGAGGAGTTCTTTCTTTGTCTTATACCTCCTAATAAAACTAAATGCAATCCATTGGCGAGACAAAAAAATTCACACCTATTATGCTATGTGCACAACATCTGGAATTTGGAGAGAGCTTCTCAAAATTATTTCAAATGCAAGCCCATATTTGTAATGGTCTAAAAAGAACTTTCTAGATAAGTTCAACACCAACAATGGAGGTCAACGAATAGATGCAGTTCCCATGTATATGTAATATCATGGTTTGGTGATCATTTGATGAGGACTCGGATTTCAATTCAATTTAAGTCCTAAACCCTTGGTCAATTTTCTGCCAGATTTGAGCACCGGTCGGACCTTCTTCAGCAACATTATTGACTAAGAAATGCTCGAGAGAGGGAAGAGAGATCGGCGCTTTTGTTGCGCCTAGATCTGCCGAAAGTAGAAGACAAGCGCCAGAGATTTGAAATTGCCGGAGAAGAGGGCTAGAGCCGGGGCTTGTGCGGGGAAAGCATCGCCTGTATGGAGAGGTCGTTGAAGTTGTAGATTTGGCCGGGAAAGAGAAGTGGTAGTTCATCGGAGAGAGAAGAGTCGCCGGCAACTAGATTTAAGACAGGAAGAGCCGCCTGAGGTCGGAGAGGGGAGGGTGGTCAGAGGAGAGGGAGGGGAGGGTTCGCCGGAGTTGGGAAGGGAGTAGGGGTCACCAGAGGTAGAAGGAGTTCGCCGAAAGTGGGGGAAGGGTTTGCCGGAGGGGGTGCCGAAAATGGGGAGGGGTGACTAGAGAGAGAGAGAGAGAGAGAGAGAAAGTGAGTGTGTGTGTGTGTGTGTGTGTGTGTTTGGGTGTGTTAAACTGATATGGTGGGAGTGTGGTTAGTCATTTAAATTGTCAAGGAATTATTTGGTTAGATAAAACATTTTATTGGATTAGAAAGTAAGTTGTAAATGTCTTTGTTCTAAGAAGTAAAAGTGATATTATTCAGGGACTAGGAGATAATTTTCTCTTTAAACATTTTATGAGTTTTACGAAAAATAATTATAACTACAACTTAATGATGAAAGTTTCAAAATTACTCTTACGTATTCCCCCTCTCTCCTACCGTACTTTACGCAACAAATCAATTAATAAAATGAAACAAATTTTAATAAAAGAGTAAAATAAAACTTTAAATGCTTTTGATCCTAAAGTAACAATTATTTTAGATTAAAAAAAAATTGCTTAAAATCAACAATTATTTTGGATCGGATGGATGGAGTAGAAATGATGATTAAAATCAATGGACAGTACAGTGATCTAGAAATTTTTTCTATATTGGTTTTAAAAGATAACATAAACATCCATTCAGAAAAAAAAAAAAACATGCATACTAAGGGGCCGTTTGGTTCGATGAAAAAAAGTGAAGGAATGGAATGGTCAATGGAATTGAATTCCTAAAGGAATTGGAATGGAAAAAACTGGTCAAACCCCTCCGTTTGGTTGGCACGGAATGGAATGAAATTGTCATTCAATTCCTTGGCAAATCATGTTTGGTTTGAAAATACAAATTATAGGAATGGAATGAAATGAAATCATATAAAATGTCCAATTCACCCTTCGATGGAAAAAAAATCGTGGGGGGGGGGTAAGGGGTAGGGGTGGGGGTGGGGGCAGGGGGTGGGGGGTGGGGGTGGGCTGGATGGGGGGTAGGGCAGGGGGTATGCAAAAAAAATCGTGGGGGGGGTGGGGGCTGGATGGGGGGTAGGGCAGGGGGTATGCAAAAAAAAAAATCGTGGGGGAGGGTGGGGGCTTGATTGGGGGGAAGGGGTAGGGCAGGGGGTATGCAAAAAAAAAAATTCGTGGGGGTGGGGGTGGGGGTGGGGGGATGGGGGCTGGATGGGGGGGGTAGGTGTTCGGTCGAAACCTAACGGTTTATTTTATATCCGCAAGCGCACGGGCTATTATAATATAGCGGGTGCAAGTACGAGTCGATCCCACAGAGACAGGGTTTACTTTAAGGGATATTTTTGTCTTTAGAAAATATAGAAAAGATTGGGGGTAGATAAAACTTGTTTTAGAATAATAGAGAGAGCATAAACAGAAAATACTTTAATTGAAGTCTTATAAAACGAAGCATTCTTGGGATTGGAAATCATACGCAAATTCTTATTCATCAAATTGTCATTGTCTTAGAAATAAAAGGTTTTCATAAAAAGCAAGGATGGTATGTTAGGCCTACGCTATTTCGGGCTAAGACAATAGCGTTTGTATTCTTCACTAATTATGTCCTAAGCGTTTGAGAAATCCGTTTATGTTTGCCCCCGCCCCTGTCACAAACGGGCATTCCGGCTTATCTCTAGTGACCATAATTAGTAAGAATCCATTAAGGACGGAAGTCAACATACTTTCCATTAAAGGAACATCCCTAGGCCATTGAACTACTCTCGTGATCAATGAACCTAGTTTCTTTATATGGTTCCGTCAATCGAGATTCTCCGCTAGGTACTTCTCTCAATTGACTGAATCATACAAATTGGATATCGCCAAAATGTAAGGCATTTAGAGAATAATATAAAGAGATTGTTTTAGATGAAGAAAGAAGACAAGACTAAACATTATTTAATGATGAATAAGCATGCTTTTGAGTTTTCAACCCCAAGAATATGGGGGATTACTCACAAGCCATTAAATGTATAAGCAATAATAAAAGTTGAGTAAGAAATACTTATGGAAGTAGAAGACAAGTGCTGAGAATAATGCTTCACTTTTATTTCCTTCAAAGTAACTCCAAGAACAATGACTTTGATCTTCAAATTCCTTTGAAAAATTGTTATCACAAGTGTTGTACTTTCTATCTATCTAATATCAGTAGTTTCTCTCTAAAAATTCGTCTATAAGACTGATTACAAGGGTCCTATTTATAAATGGAAGGAGACTCTTCAATTGGGTGCCATCAAAGGTGCCTTTACATCTGCGATCCACGACTTGCACGGCCGTGTCAAGGATTTTGCACGGCCGTGTCCTCTTTGGCGCCGGATTTGGATTTGAATTTGAAGACTTGCACGGCCGCTCCGGATGGAATAGCCTTGCACGGCCGCTCCGATTTGGCAGCACGCGTGGCACTTCAGGTGCTCGGCCACTCCCATGGGCCAAGATGGCCCGAGGCCACGTGGCCTAAGTTGCACGGCCGCTCCTGGTTTTTCTTTGCTGCACGGCCGCTCCGACTGGTTTTCAGCTTGGAGTGCTTATTTTGCTTGGTGTTCCTTCATCTTTTTGGACCAAAATGTCCATGTATCCTTTGTATAAATAAAAAGACTCTAAAACCTGTCTAAAAAGTATAAAACATACCAAAAACGTAAAATCTAATAAAATAACAAACGTAAGTAAAAAGTATTAAAAACTAAATGAAAAGTGATGATTTATTTGTGTAAAAGTATATAAAAACTAGGATAATTGACTATATAATAGTCACTTATCAAACTCCCCCACACTTAAGCCTTTGCTTGTCCCCAAGCAAACTTAGAATGAAATACGGAGAGGGAGAAAAATACGATTGATCCCTCAGAAATAAAGTAGCAAGCCCTTAAATTGCCTCCTTAGATAATGCCTTTATCTATCTAATCATATTTTGAATACCTTTAAAAATTTATTTTAGGAAGAAAATATTTTAGGGATATTTTTAAAGAGATAAAATGCAAGACAATAACCTAATATAGCATATATAGAATTTTGACCAAGTAAAGCATGCTAGAAGGAAGAATCTTCTTGGTAGAAAAAGCTATCACTTTTCAGAGTGATTTTTTTTTAGAAAAGATGAATTTTATTTCTTTAAGACGTACAAGAGAAGGTATAAACATTTATTCACAATTTAGAAGTTCCGAAGAATTGTATTACATTCTTGAATCACAAGGGTGAAGAATGGATGATGGTAGTGGAAAAATCTCGTCAAAGTCAAACAAATTTATCTTATTTTTGTACGTGTTATATTCTTGCAAAAGACCTAAGTTATTTTTGATCCTTTCAAGTAGGAGACATTGTGGTTGCGAACCCCATGTTCCTAATACTTAGATCAAGAATACTTTTTGGATATTATTTCCATTTGGCAAGGAAGCATCGTCGCCGAGCCGTGCCCGAGTTACTTAGGAGATAATATGTTTCTTTTTGCTTTTAAGGATTGGTGACAATTGTCACTCTTTTATCAATAAGATAGAAGTGTTTTACTTTGACTTAATTTAAAAAATGGAAGGATGGAATTTATGAAAGGGTGTGATTCAAGGGATGCAAACAAAAAGGTGCTTCTAAAAAGGGAATAAATATCTAATAAAGATAAAAAATGTACAATCTTAAAGGAATATATTCAAAATTTGCATAAATGACCAAGCATAAAAAGGATTCCTTCTAATCAAATGCATTTTTCTTGATGAGATTCTATATTGTGCTATACCAACTTATGAGGCTTTCAATTTTTTCCTAAAAAGATCCCTTATACTTTTCTTTTTTATAGATTTCTAAGTGTATAGAAAATATGAGAGGAAAGATAAATAGGCATTCATACTAGGGCAAATGGCAAGCATAATGATAATGATTTTTGATCATCATAGGGATTTATTATTATTATTTTTTTATATACTATTATACATGCATAAAAGAAAAATGCAACTAAATTAAAAAGAAAAAATTATACTAGAAAAATTATACTAGAAAGCGATTAAATCTAATCTAAAAAACAAGTAAAAATTTAAAACTAGAAAGCGAAAAATAAAAGATAGATATACCCCCCCCCCACACTTGAAATGAACATTGTCCTCAATGTTTCAAGGAACAAAGAGTAAAAAGATAAGCATGCGGTGGAAAACAAAATTATGATAAATAGTAATATAATCCATCGGTTTACTATTCCGATGATGCTTGTTTAAGGTCATAAGCTCGACCCCTTTCTTTTAGTAAAAATGGGCGATGAGTGGTATTGTAATGGTCTCTTATCCTTGACAACTCGCCATTCCTTGCCCTTTGGCGTGATTGAGCTCTTATAATTGATGCACATGCGACATCCCGGTGTGCCTTTTTTCTTAGGCCCCCTACCCTTTGATTTTTCAATTTTATTATGCTGCCTAGGGTGCATATTTTCATACCATTATGATCTAAGGGCTTTTTAATTATTATTTTTGAGTCCTTGGATTGCGAGTTTTCACTCTTTTTGTTATCATTCTTAGGAGTGTCAACTTCATGGCACGATTTCTTGAGATTTAAGTCTTTAAATTCGACTTTCTTATTTCCAATGTTTAAAGAAAGAGTGTCATTCTTTACATCTATTATTGCACCAGCGGTGGCAAGAAAAGGTCTTCCTAGAATGATTGGAATTTGGTGATCTTCCTCCATATCAAGAACTACAAAGTCAACCGGGATGATCAATTTCCCAATTTGACAAGGGACGTCTTCCATAATACCCATCGGGTATTTAATGGAGCGATCCGCTAGTTGGAGAGAAATAGTGGTGGGTTTCATTTCCCCACACCTAGTTTCTTACCTACCGAAAGCGGAATGAGGCTCACACTTGCCCCAAGATCTAACAAAGCATTATCAACATTATATTTACCTATTTTGCAAGGAATAGAGAAAGTGCCGGGATATTTTAATTTAGGAGGAAGTTCTTTTTGTAAGATGGCACTTACTTCTTCCGTTAATGCAACAGTCTCATGCTCCTCAAGCTTTCTCTTATTTGCAAGAATCTCCTTTAAGAACTTAGCATAAGACGGCATTTGTTGAAGGGCATCGGTAAAAGGTATGTTGATGTAAATAGACTTTAAGACTTCTAAAAATTTTGCAAATTGTTTGTCAAGTTTGGCTCTTACCAACCTTTGGGGGTATGGTATTGGAGGGTCAAAATTTCTAGAAATCTTAGGGGATTCTGTCCCATTTTCAATATCTTCATTAGTCTCAACCATCGGTGGGGTCGGACTAACGTTCTCCTTATTTGGTTTGATATTTTCCTTAGGAAGGGGATCTACAATTTCTTTTCCACTCCTAGTTTCTACCGCACTAACATGCTCATCGGGCCTTTGCGATTGACCGGGAAAACTCCCTTGTGGTCTATGCGAGGTACCGGCTTGTTGAGCTTGTTGATTTTCAAGCATTCTATTATGGGCGGCTAAATTATCAAACCTAGCATTCAACGACTTAATGGATTCCCTCAACTCATTATTGGTCTTCTCTTGTTCATTTTTATTTTCAATCATAAAATCCATAATAAGATCCAATTTAGACTTAGGGGGAGGGAAAGCACTAGTATTGCCATTAAAATTCTTTTGTGTGAATCCCGGTGGTTGTGTAGAAGGTTGTGGGTTTAAAATATTGTTATTCTTATAGGAAAAATTTGGGTGATTTCTCCACTCGGGATTGTATGTGTTTGAATACATACCACCCTTTTCCCCATAAGAATTAACAAAGTTTACTTGATCACTAGAAGTAGTGTCAAGCAATTCACAACATTCTGTACTATGTGAGTTTGACCCACATAGCTCACAAACAACATTAATGTTGGCCACGGGATTTACATTAAAGTTTTCAAATTTTTTAAGAAGCATATCAACTTTAGAAAACAAGGTAGTAATGACATCAATATTGTACTTACCTGGAATCCCCTGCGGTTGTTCCCTCTCATTGAACCATTGATAGTGATTCAGTGCTATGTTCTCTATTAAGTCGTATGCTTCATCCACCGTCTTATTCATTAGTGCACCTCCTGCGGCGGCATCAATTGTCTCCCTTGTTCTATATGTGAGACCATTGTAGAAAGTGTGCACAATTAACCACTTTTCAAGCCCGTGGTGAGGGCACATCCTTAGGAGCTCTTTGAATCGCTCCCAAGCGTCATACAGTGATTCGCTTCCTGTTTGGCTAAAATTTGTAATCTTCGTTCGAATTTGAGCAGTCTTGCTCGGAGGGAAGAAACGTCCAAGGAATGCTACTTCAATTTGGTCCCAAGTTGTAAAAGAGTTGGGTGGGACTGAAATTAACCACTGTTTCGCCTTATCCTTAAGAGAGAAAGGAAAAAGGCGCATCTGAATTGCTTCCGGGGTAACATTCTGAATACGTGTGGTATCACAGTATTCCAAGAATGTTTGGATGTGGAGATGAGGATCTTCGAAAGCAGTGCCGCTATATTGGTTATTCATAACCATAAGCAAAAGTCGCGGCTTTATCTCAAAGTGTGCCGCTTCGGCATTCGGCACAACAATAGGGGATCTAGTTCCCGGGGTACTTGGATTAACAAAGTCCCGTAGGGTCCTAGCGGGTGTTTGCGGTTCTCCGTCCATGTGTTTCTTCAAAGTTTCTCTAATTCTTCTTAATCTTTCGTGAAAGCTTCTTTCGGGTTCCGGATCAAAGTTGTCAACGAATGTCCGAGACCGTTTCATAAACTACAAGAAAAACACTTGAAGAAAAATTAAACGTAACAGATTATAGGACAAGAAAGCAAAATAGTAAAAATAAAACAAAAACTAAAAATTTTGTAGTAAAGACAAAAATAAAAAGTAAACCGTTGTCCCCGGCAACGGCGCCAAAAACTTGTTCGGTCGAAACCTAACGATTTATTTTATATCCGCAAGCGCACGGGCTATTATAATATAGCGGGTGCAAGTACGAGTCGATCCCACAGAGACAGGGTTTACTTTAAGGGATATTTTTGTCTTTAGAAAATATAGAAAAGATTGGGGGTAGATAAAACTTGTTTTAGAATAATAGAGAGAGCATAAACAGAAAATACTTTAATTGAAGTCTTATAAAACGAAGCATTCTTGGGATTGGAAATCATACGCAAATTCTTATTCATCAAATTGTCATTGTCTTAGAAATAAAAGGTTTTCATAAAAAGCAAGGATGGTATGTTAGGCCTACGCTATTTCGGGCTAAGACAATAGCGTTTGTATTCTTCACTAATTATGTCCTAGCTTTGAGAAATCCGTTTATGTTTGCCCCCGCCCTGTCACAAACGGGCATTCCGGCTTATCTCTAGCTGACCATAATTAGTAAGAATCCATTAAGGACGGAAGTCAACATACTTTCCATTAAAGGAACATCCCTAGGCCATTGAACTACTCTCGTGATCAATGAACCTAGTTTCTTTATATGGTTCCGTCAATCGAGATTCTCCGCTAGGTACTTCTCTCAATTGACTGAATCATACAAATTGGATATCGCCAAAATGTAAGGCATTTAGAGAATAATATAAAGAGATTGTTTTAGATGAAGAAAGAAGACAAGACTAAACATTATTTAATGATGAATAAGCATGCTTTTGAGTTTCCAACCCCAAGAATATGGGGGATTACTCACAAGCCATTAAATGTATAAGCAATAATAAAAGTTGAGTAAGAAATACTTATGGAAGTAGAAGACAAGTGCTGAGAATAATGCTTCACTTTTATTTCCTTCAAAGTAACTCCAAGAACAATGACTTTGATCTTCAAATTCCTTTGGAAAATTGTTATCACAAGTGTTGTACTTTCTATCTATCTAATATCAGTAGTTTCTCTCTAAAAATTCGTCTATATGACTGATTACAAGGGTCCTATTTATAAATAGAAGGAGACTCTTCAATTGGGTGCCATCAAAAGGTGCCTTTACATCTGCAGTCACGACTTGCACGGCCGTGTCAAGGATTTTGCACGGCCGTGTCCTCTTTGGCGCCAGATTTGGATTTGAATTTGAAGACTTGCACGGCCGCTCCAGAAATAGCTGCACGGCCGCTCCTGATTTGGCACGGCCAGGGCACTTCAGTGCTCGGCCACTCCATGGGCCAAGATGGCCGGCCATGGCCTAAGTTGCACGGCCGCTCCTGGTTTTGCTGCACGGCCGCTCCGACTGGTTTTCAGCTTGGAGTGCTTATTTTGCTTGGTGTTCCTTCATCTTTTTGGACCAAAATGTCCATGTATCCTTTGTATAAATAAAAAGACCCTAAAACCTGTCTAAAAAGTATAAAACATACCAAAAACGTAAAATCTAATAAAATAACAAAAGTAAGTAAAAAGTATTAAAAACTAAATGAAAAGTGATGATTTATTTGTGTAAAAGTATATAAAAACTAGGATAATTGACTATATAATAGTCACTTATCAGTAGGCAGGGGGTATGCAAAAAAATCGTGGGGGGTGGGTGGGGGGTGGGGGTGGGGGTTGGCTGGATTGGGGGGGTAGGCATGGGGTGGGGGGTAGTTGGGGGTATTTTGGTCATAATTTTTTTTTTAATTCCATTGCCAAGGGAATTGGCCATTCCTCCCATATTTGGAGGGAATGGAAAATTCCATCAAGCCAAGGAATTGATCAATCCGGAGGAATGAAAATTTTGAACCAAACACGGCGAAGGAATGGGTGGGTCAAACGGAATTCACCATTCCATTCCATCGGCGGAATGACCAATTTCGCGAACCAAACGGGCCCTAAATGTCCACATCTCAATGGAATTGATGCAGTAAAATAATATTATTTTGAATAAAAAGATATTGATTGAATAAAATTATTTTTATCCAATTTGCCAATAACAATTTTATAACCCAATAAAATTTATTTATAAAAAAAAGTCACTAACCATTGGAGAGGCTTCAAATATCTCATTTTACTACTAATTTTAATTATTTGAGAAACATGAGAAACAGAGGCAAGAACATGTACTCGTGTTTACTCATCAAAGTAATGCCTTCTTCCACTTGATCAAGTGGACAACACTCAAAAGTAGGAGCGTAAGCGCTTTGATTCAGACGGCGATTTTGTTTGGTTTTAAAAAGGGCAAATTGTGTGATTTGGTTTAGTCTGCCTTCCTAAACTGCGATTTGAGACTCCGACTCTGAACTATTAAATCGAACCGCATAATATCAATCGTATATTTATGTATATTTCTGAGTATTTCATATCAACCGTTATGTTAAAAAACTCTAATTTTATTTTGTATTAGATAATAGACTAAAATCAAAATTTACTAATTTAATTTATTCTTCATTTCTTCCATAGCCGCACATAAACTCTCCCTCACTCTTTACTACAGTGACCTAATTTAGTTAATCTTCTGCATTTTCGATTCCGATATACGAGTAGTAATTGATTTCTAGTTTCCCCGGTGCAAATATGTAAATGTTAATTTATTTATTTTCTAAAATAAAACTTGATGATGCCAAAAACGTTCGGATTAGCCCAAATTCGGCGGAAGGCTGTACTCCGGCGATTGAATAGCCTGAAAAAAGAAGAGAAAACACGTAAAATAAGCCGGGGCTCCACCGGCGAAGGCCCTCCGGTGTGAGAGTAAGCTTATGTGCTTTGAGAGAGAGAAATCAATTGACAAGAGTTGAGAGTCAAAAGATAACGTACCAAAATATGTGAATTATGCCTTATATTTATAGGTATAGCAATGTATAATCCATGTTGAATTGGATTACTTAGAGATAAGATATCAATCCTAGGAGGATTATACTTGATGAGTCCTTGTTGGACCTGAATTTGTATGAGGTGGTTATAATCCTAGGAAAATTATAACTGCTCATAGTCCCAATTTGAGTATGATAGTATAAACTGCAATTCTGCATGTGCGCCGGGGAGAAGGCTCCTCGTCGTCGTGATCAGGTCGGCCTAGGTGGATATCGAGGAAAAGACGTCAAGGAGAATGGGAAGCCCATTTCCTATTTGCTTGATAGCCGAGGAGGTCTCCTCGTCGTCAAGGGAGCCTTGCTCGGCCTTGGAGTGAGGCCTTCCTCAGTGTTATTGGGTCTTGGTTATTATACGCCTGCTATGTCCATGCCGACATAGGGGAAATGACGAGGAGGCTAGTACGAGGAAGGTAGGAAAAGCCCTCTCCCTTCATCGTATATGAGACTTGTGTGGATTATGTTTAAGGCCCAATCCATTTGGGTCTTGCCCGGACTAGCCCATGTTCGTACAACGGTTTATACCGTTCAGTGGCCCCCGACTTCCTAGCTCGGCTTGTACGAGGAAGGTAGGAAAAGCCCACTCCCTTCATCGTATATGAGACTTGTGTGGATTATGTTTAGGGCCCAATCCATTTGGGTCTTGCCCAGACTAGCCCATGTTCGTACAACGGTTTATACCGTTCAGTGGCCCCCGACTTCCTAGCTCGGCTACGACGAGGAGGAAGTAGTTCTCTACCTAGGCTTAAACGAATACGAACAGGCGTCGACGTGGCAAGTGTCGCGTCAATATCCGTCGGTTAATAATGCCATGATGGGGCATGGTGCACGATGTCTTACACACGTCTTGGAAACCCACAACGCCATTAAATGCTTGGAAAGGATGGCGTCTGACCCGTATTCAACTCGTATTCAACCCGGATTTTGGGATATAAAAGCAAAGCCCCAAAATGATTTTACTCTTTTATCACCCTTTGCATTTGAGAGCGAAATAGCAAGATTCAAAAAGTCATTTCGTGTTCTTGAGTTTGCTGCCCAGATTCCCCAGAAACGTCCGATTTGTCCGTTCGATCTTCGTCACTCCTTCAATTTAAGGTATAATCTCATCACTACTCTTGATATTTGCAATTTTACTTGTACTTTTATGGGTTTTGTGTCACTGTTCTTGAGAAACCGCCATTGATGAGTGTTTAAAGCTTTTCTGAGTTTTTGTTCTTGATCCCTTTATTGAACCTTCTTGCCCCTTAGCCCTTCTTTTAGAAATGGCCAGAATTTGGAGTCATACCCCCAATGTCATCTATGGTTATCACTACTAGAATCAGGCCTCTTACCGACGGACATTTCCGTCGGTAATTCTCCATATCCGTCGATAAATGTACATTACCGACGGAAATAGTCCGTCGGATTCCGTCGGAAATAATTCGTTGGTAATACCGACGGACCATTTCCGTCGGTGATACCGGCGGATAGTCCGTCGAAAAACAGAAAATTTCGCCGAAAATTGTCCGTCGGAAAGCAGGTATGCCGGCCGGTTTGCCGGAGCAATTGCCGGAGGATACCGACGGACATTTCCGTCGGTAAATATTAAAATAATAAAATATTAAAAACACTTACCGACGGTTAAATCCGTCGGAAATATTAATATTTACCGGCGGATATGTCCGACGGCAATTTGAAACATTTCCGGCGGATATGTCCGTCGGTAAGCTTTAACTTTGCCGGCGGAAATTTCCGTCGGTAATTAATTTTATTTTATGTGTTTTTAGTTATTTACCGACGGAAATATCCGTCGGTAATTTGACCAGATTTAAAAAAAAAAATCTATTTTATTATTAAACCACACAGCAAACACAGTCAAACATTTTAAACAAATCCCAACATAAAAGAAACACAAACAACCTACAAACAAAGGGAAAAGGGGTAATGGGAAAGGGATAAGGGGTAATGGGAAAGGGAAAAGGGGAAGGGAAAATGTTTTGTTTGAACATCAAATAAAGTGAAACTGTATCAAACAACCTAAAGCGAAAGGGGAAAGGGGAAAGGGGAAAAGGGGAAAGGGGAAAAGGAAATTGTTTCGCTTGGGGAAAAGGGAAGGGAAAGGGAAAGGAAAACAAAATATATTTGTTTACATTACATGCCAACCAAATAAAATGAATGTCAATCAACCACGACCCCGACCACGAGCGCTGCCGCTACCGCTACCACCGCCACTACCACCGCCACTTCGCCTAAGGTATTGATCGACTGACTCATCAGAAGCGTTGCCGCTATTACGTGGGCGTAGGCGTGGCCGTGGCATTTGTCAATGTGGCTGTGATTGCAAATTCATGGTAGCCCAAGTATTGTTGCATGCGTTGCTGTTTGTTGCTCAATATACTCTGCACACAGGCCTCCACACAGGTGTGCATGCGGAGTCTGCAATTGGAGTGCACACAGGCACGCACACGGCTCTGGATCAGCTCGCTCGCCTCTCAACCTCTCTGTTGACCCGATCATCAAACGCTTCTTGATCCACATGATGACTGCCGCCGGAGGAAGAAGATGAAAAGTATTGCGTAGTAGGGCTACGGAATGGCATGTTAAAATACCCCGCACCATGTCCTCCGAATCCAGGCAAGCGGTCTCCTTTTGGTTGCTTGTTTCGGAGGACAATGGCCGCCCAAAGCTTTTCACGAAAGGCGGACCGCTCGGTGCTCTCAGGAGCCAAACTTCCTTCTTGATAGCCTCACTCACGAGCCCGCCTATCATACTCTTCTGAAAAAAATACATTATACACTATGGTAGAAAATAATATTTCTTTAACTAAATAATTTATAATTTACTAATAGAAAATACTATTAACACTTACATAAAAGGATGCAGTAATAAGGGTTGACCCATTGTGGCCACTGAGCCATCGGCGGCCTCCGCGGTATGTGTAGCGGAAACACGGCGGCGGCATCAGCCTCATCATCTCCGTGTTTCTTACGCTTAACATACAAAAAAATTAAAACTTTAAAAATCCTATCAAATAATAACAATATATGAATCAAAAAAACTAATTGCTTAATTTACAAACGGATAATAAATGAAGTAAGTTTACCATTCTGGACCAAGTCTCGCTGAAGTTAATTGATCCTCCAGTGTGCACACTCCCCCGCCCCTCTTGTGAGTTCCTATTCTTCTTTGCAATTTCTGATTTTTTTTGAAATTTCTCACTGTTCCATAGGCTTCCCACTGCTCCCACGCACCAGTGGAGAAATTAGCTGGAGGCAAACCATCATTTAGCCACTTTCTTTTCATGTCGTACACTTTCCTAGCGTACCGCTTAGCAACCAATTTCTTGAAAGCCGCCTCGATTTGAACGTCGGTACACACAGGGCATGAATATATGTGCTACAAAAATAGTAAAAGTAGTTAAATACACAAGGAAATAGTCTACAAACTTTACAAAGGAAAGAGAATTAAGTAATTTTACCTGAAACTGGCTATACCAGATAGCATACACCTCTTTTGATATTGACTTCGGGGTGGGATAAAATTCCTCAAAATTATACCCGCTGAATAAATCCCCAAACCATCTAGCGGGATCTTGACAACCACCATGTATAAACCTATAAGATATTAATTGAAAAACAATATATCAATATATATACAAATAAAAAGACAATAATAAAATGTAAACATTACATATATGACATTTACAATTAAATAATACTTATGCGCGGCTGGGAGAGATAGATATTTCCATTTTTCCATCCTCATTAATAATTGCGTCCAAGTTAACCCGTCCGGATGGTTCACTAAGCTGGAACACTAGAGCTTACATTACCTTGGCTTGCTCAAATCATCATCACTACGTCACTGAACCGGACGTAGAGCCCCTCCCTCCGAGTCCTTGGAGAAACAAGACGATGGACAAATCCCGCAACCTTGCCTCTCTTTGAACGATTGCCACCTCGACCCGACATATCTAAACTAGTATATTATATATACAAATAAAAACAATATATCAATATATATATAAATAAAAAGACACTTCATTTAGGTTTATTGATATAAAACCCTAACCCTAATTCACATGGCTTACGGAACATCGGAATTTTCAACACAAATTGGTCTCGGTAGTCGGTTTAGGTGGATGTGAATAATTTTAAATATTAATATTTAATTCTTTGTTGTTAAGTATATCATTCTCTAGGGTGAAAGGACAATTCATGTCCATTAGGTTTAGAATTGGGGTCGGCTTCTATCCCATCCCGAAATACACGTATGAATTGCAAATATCACTTTGTCTACTTGCTTTATAATCGAAAATCAAGCAATTTTAATAGACAATAATGATATTTACAAATCATATAATCGTGCATAATTTTTATTTTTATTCATTACCATAACATGCATAATTTTGATCAATAAACAAGATGAGAGTCGTTATCATCCAACAATCAAAACCCTATCTCGGCTTAGACCAAGAAAGACATAGCAAACAAGTTCTTATTTGTTTGAGCAAAGGATTTTACATTTTAATATAGGTTTTTTCGGTTTATTTGTCCTCCTCTCTAAGGATCTCAAACATCACAGCCATGTTCTTGACAGTGCCTGTTTTACTCTTCACTGGTGGTATACGGTCACAAGTAAAAACAAGGTAACGGTATAACACCGGTGAAGAGAAAACGAGCTTTCCTCCAATTTTTCAATCTCCGCCTTCCATTTACCCGAAGATCTGATTGCGGGAATCTTCCTCATGAGCTTGAAAGTGGCGGTGTTACCCTCAATCTCACGGTTGCTTTGCATGTTTTGCGAAGCAACCATGAGATTGAGCAACACCGCCGGCTTTCATGCTCATGAGAAGATTACTGTCAGATCTTAGGTAAATGAAGGTGGAGATTAAAATTGGAGGAAAGATCTGTTTTCTCTTCACTGGTGTTATATCATACCTTATTTTTACTTCGTGGCCGTATACCACCGCATGCAGAGAAAATGTACATTGACAAGAATACGTAGGCTGTGATGTTTAAGATCCTTAGAGAGAAGAGGGTGCTGGTGAAAACTGGAAAACTCTTATTAAACAGAAAATCATTTGCTCAAACGATGAAACTTATTTGCTCTATCTTTTGATCAAAGATGGACGGATTTTGATAGTTTGTGTGAGAAAGGCTCTCATCTTATTTATATATATACATATATGTATATTTTTATTTTTATTTTTTATTTTTTATTTTATTTTTTATTATTATATTTATTATTATTATTATTATTATTATTATTATTATTATTATTATTATTATTATTATTATTATTATTATTATTATTATTATTATTATTATTATTATTATTATTTATTATTATTATTATTATTTTATTATTTATTTATTTTATTTATTTTTTTATTTTGTTTTTTATTTTTATTTTTTTATTTTATTTTTTATTTTTTATTATTATATTTTTTTTATTATTATTATTTATTATTATTTTATTATTATTTATTTTATTTATTTATTTATTTTGTTTTTTTTTTTTAATTTTATTTATTTTTTATTTCATTTTTTTTACTTATTTTTTTTACTTATTTTTTTATTTTTTATTTATTAATTTTAGACATTCACCCCCCTCACTCCCCCTTTGACTATACATAACATGAAGCATATAAACATTTATAAAAACAATCAAACATAAAATTGAGCCTAAATTAATATGCTATCTGAAGTCCTTTGAGAAATCTTGTGATGGTGTTTGAGAAATAGAAAGGAGAAATCCTTACCAGAAATTAGGAAAGAATCGGCGGCAACAGCGGCAAACGGCGGCAACGCGGCGAATGGCTGTGACAAATGAGAGAGAGAGAGAAAGTGAGAGAGATAAATATAATGGAGAACGCATGCTTAAAAAAAGGGTAAAAGCATGTTATGTATAGAACTTTAATCCAAAAGGAAATGGAATGAGTGGAATGCCAAAATAATATAAACTTGTCACTTTGAAAAGTCGAGTGAAATTAAATCCATAAATGCACAAAAACACATGCTTATAGACAAATATACTTATTCCATACATCAAAATGCACATGCTAAAACTACATCTGATTCCACTCAAATAGAAAATGAAACATAAATCCACTTTTACTTCTCAAAAATGAATATTTTATTACCAAGTAGCTTTAACTAGATGTGTTTTTACTGCGGTTTCCTAAATTTTGGAGATATAGATGATTACTTTACTTCCGCCAAAATGATTTTAATTTTGGAATGCCTCTAAATGAACCAAGTCTTGAGAATCGTTTATCAACTCTTTCTTGTGAAGAAACAAAGGGGCTCGTAGGAGGAAAGCTTCCAATCGGTGAAAGCTTTTTACTTGATGGGAACAAGCGATCCCTCTTGGAGTCTTGAACAATAATCAAGTTTGCATTATTACGTATGTATTATGATTTCAATCAACGTTTTTCAAGATAAACAGAGCTAAAGTAGATTATTTACATTGGTGAGAATGTGCCAATATTTTGAAATTGATAAAAGAATAACTTCTACTAACTTCTTCCTCTCTAATGGTTTATGCGGTGAAAATGGTCAAATATCGGGGAAAGTTACGGTGTACGGGAATCCTGGACTTCACTTTGGTGACATACATATTTTGGATGTCGTTTATGTGAAGGCCTTGGAAGATTTTGTTGGAAATGCAAAATATGCTATATTCTTCTCCACCCAAGGCCGAAGATCGGTGGCAAGTGAAATTGCAAACGGTGATTTTGACAAAGACATGTATTGGGTCTGTAGGGAACCCGAGGTTGATATTCATATGCTACTCCCTCCGTCCCATATTTTTTTTGCCACTTAAAAACCCAATGCACATTAATGACTCACTTTCCATTACATCCCTTGATCCACTACACGATTAAAAATTGTACAACCTTTTACCTTCACAATAGATAATTAAAGCAAGGGTATACGTGTAAAATGATAAGTTAGACAAATCATTTATTATACTTTCCTAATCCTAGAGCTTTTGTCTAGTAGTCAAAGAAAGTGAGACGGAGGAAGTAATTTGATAAAAAAATCCCCCATTCATGAAACAAGTTTGACATCATTATGTACTTGCATCTTAGCAGGGAAAATATATATGCTCCTGTAATAAGGTCAAGGATACATATCTACCCCTAAAACTACATCTGATTCCACAAAAACTCAGTTGTGCATCCTATCATAATATTCCTACTAAAATATAAAGCATAAGCACAAGATATTAAAGCAAACAATATTGGAAACTCAGTGAGTGGAAATAATGATTGAATAGAATGATTAAGTATAGTAAAATCCAATTAGAATTACTCAGAATCTCAAAATTCAAGAATCTTAAAGAACAATTAGGCGTCTAAATCCAAAACTGTAAAACACAAAAAATCGGGGACTGCAAAATCAAAACAGCTAACCCTAATTTTCCAGTCCAAATTTACTTATTCCATACATCAAGTATACTTATTCCATACATCAAGTAGCAAACAAAAAAATCGGTTGCCCGATTGAATTTACCGTGAGTGATTTTAAACGGCGGAAGTTGAACGGAGGGAGGGGCGGACGGCGGCGGCAACGCTGGAAGGGGCAACGGCACGGCGACGGATTGCGAATCAACGGCGGCGGAAGTGATTTTTAAGGATTTAATGAGAGAGAGAGAGAGATAGAGAAAACGAGGGAGAGAGAGAATTACTAACCTCACCGGTGAGAGACGGCAGCGGAATGGCCAGGAGAAGCAGGGGGCAACGACGCTGCTTGGTGCTGTTCTTGATTTTAATTTTGACCTAAATGACCGGAGAAGGCGTAGGGGTTGTATATATACGTATTATTACCGACGGACGGAGTCCGTCGGTATTTCCGACTGCAGTTTTTACCGACGGAAATTATAGTGTTACCGACGGACCAAAATGAAAATTTAAAAAATAAGAAACCCGGCAAATGAAAATTATTTTTCCATCGGTAACCCTTTTATGTCCGTCGGTATTACCGACGGACGTTGTCCGTCGGTAAAATTCCGTCGGTAATAGGGCTGTTTCTAGTAGTGTATCACATCAAAAACCTTAGGGTTTATCGACGATATGATGGGTCGTGGTTGTTGGTGAACTTGATGGAAATTGGGGAAATGCTGACGAGGTACAGATGTCCTAGGGAAGATATACGTTATCCCAGTAAGTTTAGGATTGACCGGGTAGATGCAGGATCTTACAATATCATAGTGTTCCACGGATGGACCGAGGTGATTGACCATGTCAATTTGTACTATCTGACGTCGAACCCATTGGAGCGTCCTCCATTGTTGGGTAAGGTTCCCTCCTCGGCCTTAGCCTAGACGAGGAGGAGGGATAGTCTTCCTCTTCCTCGTCTTTCCTGTGCCTTGGATACTTTTGATAACCCTCTGTTTCCTTGGTTTTGTAGATATGGCCGGACGAGGAAGTGTTGCTAGTACGAGTGGTCCCTCGACGTCGCCTAATTTTGTTGATGCATTCGACGAGGGAGTGAGTACTGGAGGATGAGGAAGAGAGGCCAAGGGAGAGCTGGCCGAGGTAGGGTGTATGTTAAACCCATTAAGGTCGTGAGCCCATGTGTGAGGAACTTTACTCCAAGTATGGTGTGTCAAGGGACGAGTATAAGTTGAGCTATTTCCCTGGTACTAAGGTCGTAGATGATGACGATATAAATGATTTTTATTACAACCTGAACCATGTCAATTTCTACTTCAAACAATTCCAGTTAGGTCTTAGGCTTCCCCTAGATCCCTTCATAAACGAGTTCCTAGGAGACATGCAGGCCGTCCCGGCCATGCTAGGAGCTAATGCCATGAGGTACCTCACTGTCTTCATTGTACTTTGCCATAGCTTGGGCTTTGACCCCTGTCAGTCTGCCTTCCACCATTTCTTCACCGTGGGGTACATTAAGGATTCCAAGCTGGTGGTGATAAGGAGTGACTCCAAAAAAACAAAAATCATTCATCCCGTATCTAGCAAGGTTTTTGGTTGGAATAACCATCTGATAAGGGTGGAGAGCCGTCAAGGCTGGGAATTCCCTGCCCCTTCGGAGTTACCAGGGGTGCCCACGGCGGTGTGGCGACCTGAGTAGAGTGAGGCATAAATAGACCGTCTAACATATTTTGCCGAGGTGGGTACCTTGTGTTGGTCGAGCTTAGAAGCTGACTCCAGGTATTATGTACAGGCCGGCATTATGCCTGGGCCTAGAGATGGGTCAATGCCCCTCGTCCCCGTCACAATGGGCAATAGGTTTCCTGACTGGAGAATCCATCCCAGCCTCGTCTTTCACCAAGATTCCGTTTGCCAACAGAATGACGATCAATGCTTAAAGAAAGATGGTGTAGCCGACTGTAATGCTTTCATCCCGTCCTTCCATTTATACTTATAACCATTTAATTTTGCTTTTTCTTTCCTCGTCCTGGATGCTAAATTTTTCTTTTGTCTCGTTTTTGCAGTTCTGACTGACGAGCAAAAGCTGGAAATGTCTAGCAAAACTACTGATCCCTAAGTCCTGGCCAGGCTGAGGAGGAAGTCTTCCCGTAGCTCGGCAATAACCAAGAGGCAGTCTGATGCCACTCAACGTCAGGCTGTCTTATCGACCAAAGATGCCTCGGTTGTTCCATTGAAGTCGGTGGGGGGCCATGAGGAGGATGCCGAGGTGGCTCATGATGAGGGAGGCAACCAAGATGAAGTAGGAACTCCCCAAAGATTAACTCCTCAAGGCGAGGTGACCCTGGGTGTTGGCCAGGCTCAAGCCGAGGAAGTCAACGCCGGGGAGAGGATCTCTGTGCCTAAGCACTCAAGGGAGGCAGAGGTGGTCGGCCCCTCAAAGAAGGCAGCCTCTACTTCCTCGTCTAGACTTTTTGCTCGGCATATTAAATCATATGCTGAGGCCGAGCAGTTTGTCCAGTAGACCAAGGAGGCGCCAATCCTCAAGGGCATGGATCTCCTAGCCCGTAAAGGGTGGAATCAAAGGGTTGGCCGAGTTGTCATTCGTAGATCCTTCGACGAGGACTATGTTGACAAGCTAAAGACGGCCAAACCTTCCATCGACCATCTAGCTAACAGGAAGGGCCTTCTGTTATCCGAGGTAACTTTTTCATTTCTATCTTTTCTCGTACTTGTAACTTGTGATTTTACTAATAATTTTTACTTTCTTTTGTAGCTTGCTTCGATTGCGTCTTATGAAGCCCTCAAATACAAGGCTATTGAGGCCCATGACAAGAAACTTGAGGAGCAAGAACTTAAAGACAAAGATGCTCTAAAGAAGGCTTTCGAGCTCCTCAAGAAGCTCCAAGTTGATGCTGATGCCTTCAAGGCGGACCGAGATGAGGCCGAGGAAGAAAAACGAGTTGCCAAGGAGGCACTAACTCATGCTGAAGAGGCCGTTAAGCTGAAGGAGGCCGAGGTGGCCAAATTGAGGCAGGAGAAGGAGGATGCCTTAAAGGAGGCCGAGGAGGCGGAAGCTGCTCGTCATGAGTTGGAGGCAAGCATTCCCTCTAGGGAGGAGAGTGTCATTGCCCGTTATAAAGCCAGCCCGGCTTTTAACGAGGCATTGGATGAGAAGATGGCCACCATGCATATGGATGGTTACATGCACCTAGCCAGGAGGGCCATAGCTGACATGTCTGTCTCCTTCGACCTGGAGAGGATTGCTAGGTGGATATGCCAAGACTCATATGATGAGGAATCCCGCAAGCTGCACTACCTCGTTCCTTATTCCGACAATGCCCTTCAAGTGATTGCCGCCATAGATGCTGAGGCTGGCCGACCTGCTTAGGTTCCTCCTCCTGTCGATCCTCAAAACCTTAGTGCTATCATTGAGAGGATCGAGGACGAGGTCGTCAGTGCCGAGGACGAGGAGGGCATCAATGCTGAGGAGCCAACAAACGAGGGAGCTCAAAGCTGAGGCTCAAACTCAAGATGCTAAAACAGAGGCCTTCTTCGAAGAGCCTTTTCTAGAAGAGCAGACTTAGGGTTTCTAATGTTTTTTATGTAATAGCATAGGCCTCCTTGTACTTCAACATTGAATATTAATGAAAATTCCTTTCTTCAATTTTAAGTTGTATTCATTTTTGTTTTGATATATGAACTGCCTTGCTTGTTTGAATATTTGCTAAGTTCAACATCAACTTGAGACACCGAGGAATGTCTTCTCGTACTTCATGACATGCAGGCTGGATCGAGGGGTTTCCTCGACCTGACGTTCAGGCTATTTTTGCAAGTTAGGTCATTAGGCCGAGGAGGGTTTCCTCGACATGACACTTGGGATATTCCTTCTTTTTGTCTACCTATGCCGAGGAAGATGACTCATATATAGGTCTCTGACGTTTTTTGCCGATGAGTCATTAAGCCGAGAGGTTTCCTCGGCATGACATTTGGCTTATCCTTCTTTTATCTACCTATGTCGAGGAAAGGTGACTTGTACACAGGTTTCTAATGGTTTTTTGTTGGTAATTTATCCCTTGCCGAGGAGGGAGCTCCTCGACTTGATGCCTTGCTAGTCATTCATTTGATGAAAATTGAATCTTTATTAATTGAACTGATTACATCAAACTGAAATCCTATCTTAAAAAGGAAAAGACTAACAAGACTAATCTATTACATAAAATTTAAACTAACACTAATGATAGTAATTTCGTAGGTTGTCTGAATGTCACAGATGCTTGAGCTATTTTCCATCTTTAGCCTTCATTCTATAAGTCCCTTCTCTGATGACTTGGGTGAATATGTAAGGACCTTCCCAATTTAGAGAGAACTTATTTTGTTCAGCTTTCCTACCAGTAGCTTCAATCATTCTAAGTACCCAATCACCAACTTGGAATACTCTCTTGTTGACTCTTTTGTCATGGTAGGCTTTCGTCCGTTGCTTGTAGTTGACCATTCTCATTTGAGCAGCTAGTCTTCTTCCATCCATTAGGTCTAGGTCTAGGAGCCTATTAACCTTGTTGACTTGGTCATCATAGTTGGAATTTCTCATAGTAGGAATAGCCATTTCAGCTGGTGTCATATCCTCAGAACCGAAGGTCAGTGCGAAGGGGGTTTCCCCGGTTGGCCCTAGGGTGGTTGTGTGAACTACCCATAAGGCTAAGGGAAGTTTGTCCAACCATCTACCATCGCTTCCCTCAAGATTTTTAGTTAGGGCTGTTAGTACCAGCTTATTGGCTGCTTCTGCCTGCCCATTACATTGTGGTCTGCTTACAAATGATCTGATGTGCCGGACTCCAAGTCGGTTTAACTCGTTTGTGAATGCCCTAGCAAACTGGAGACCATGATCTGAAATGATAGTATGTGGCACCCTGAAGCGACACCAGATGAAGTCATGGACAAAATTGATTTCATTCTCCTCTGTTATTTTTGCCAATGCCTTTGCTTCGACCCATTTGGAGAAGTAGTCAACTGCCACGATCACATATTTGCAGTTACCTCGAGTGGGTGGGAAGGGTCCGATGATGTCGATTCCCCACATATCAAATGGCCACGTAGGTATTTTCAGAGTTTGTTGGACTGCTGGGAGTCTAGGAATGTCAGAGTATCTCTGACACTTGTCACATTTTCTTACATAGGCTTGCGCATCCTCTCGCAGGTTCGGCCAATAGTAACCTTGCGTAATGATTTTATCAGCTAAGGTTCTGGCCCCCCGGGTGTCTCCCGCAAACGCCTTCATGGACTTCGGTCAATAGATTCTCTATTTCCTTAGGATAGACACACCTCAGCAGGGGCTTTATGAATGATCTTCTGTAGAGGATTATGTTCATCATAGTGTATCTTATTATTTTTTTTCTTGATGAGCCTAGCTTGTGCTTCATCTTCCGGGAGTTGGTTTTTGTCGATGTAGTCCATGTAATCGTCAATCCAACACCTTTCCTCTCCATCTAGGAGCATCACTTGTAATCTCGCATAGGCAGGTTCTTCAGCAAAGACTACGTGTGGGTTAGAATTGGTTTCTTCCACCTCGATAGTTGCTAATTTAGATAGAACATCTGCCACTTGGTTGTCTTCCCTGCCTATCTGACTTATCTCAAAGAATTCCAGCTTTTTCGTCATGTCTAGGACCAAATCTTTGTACGTAGTAAGTACGGGGTGTTGCATGTTGTATTCCCCTTTTACTTGCTTGACTACTAGCTGGGAATCGCAGAAGGCGGCAAGTTTGGCTGCTCCATAGAAAGATGCCAATTCAATGCTAAATATCAGAGCCTCATGCTCAGCTTGATTGTTGGAGGCGAGGAACTTGAATCTGATGATGTCTTGGATGGTTTGCTCTCCATCAGGACTTGCTAGTACAATTCCAGCTCCGCTTCTTTCCTTAGTTGCAGAGCCATCCGTATACAAGATCCAACAGTTGGATGGAAGCTCGATGGTTGACTCTTCTCCCTCAGCCTTTTTGCGCTTCCGGGAGGTGGGATCGTGCTCACCTACGAAGGCAACTTTTGTAGGATTTTCTTCAGTGGTGCATTGGTATACGTGGTGATGGGATGTGCGGAGAAGTATGCACGTAGCTTTCTTGCCGCTATAACTAGGGTGTAAGCTATTTTCTCCGCATTGAAATATCTACTCTCCACATCAGATAGTGCTTTGGAGATATAGTAGATAGGTCTTTGTGTTGCACCCTCATTCCGGACAAGTACCGCTGCTATGGCAAAGTCCGTTGCTGCTAGGAAGACATGTAGCATCTCTCCCGCGACTGGGCTGCTCAACAAAGGAGGGGATCCCAAGTATTCCCTCAACTGGTTGAATGATTCGGTACATTCAGGTGTCCAGGAGAAGCTCTTGGCCCCCTTTAAGACTTTGAAGAAAGGCATCGACTTTTCAGCGGATTTAGCGATGAATCTCCCTAGGGCAGCTATTCTTCCATTTAACCTTTGCACCTCCTTAATGCTAGTAGGCTCTTTCATGTCAATCAAGGACTTGATATTCTATGGATTTGCCTCGATGCCTCTTTGTGATACCATGAAGCCAAGGAATTTTTCGGCAGTCACTCCGAACACGCATTTACTTGGGTTAAGCTTCATGTTGTGAGCTTTTAGATTGTTGATAGTTTCCTCCAATTCGGGGGTGTGACTGTCATCCCTTGTCTTGATGACCATGTCATCTATGTAGGCCTCCATGTTACGACCTATCTGATCCCCAAACACTTTATTGACCATGCATTGGTAGGTGGCGCCTGCATTCTTAAGCCCAAAGGGCATCATAGTGTAACAATAATTTCCCCCAGCCGCTTGGAAGGACCTTTTTTTGATATCTTCTTGGGCCATTTTTGTTGGGTTTTACGGGTCCATGCGCAGCGGAATTTAAGCATTAAAACATAAAACCCAAGAAGCCCTAGGATCCGTTCTATACAATTAATTTAAATTCCTATGAGATAGAATTAAACCAACCTTGAAACGCTTTCCGGTCTTGAGCTATCGAACGATTTTGATTATGTGATATCGAATCACAAACTTCGTTCTTCAACTTGCTTGAACTCTAGGCCTTGATCGATGAACGAGCGAAGACCCTCTTTCGGTATCCACACCTTTGAATGAATCCAAGAACAACTTCTTGATGATTGCTAGATCTAAACCTTGAAGAATATTGAGAGTATTTAAATATGAATTTTGCTTGAAAAATTTCGGCTGACATTTTAGGTCTGACAGAACCCTTGTATTTATACTACAATAGTAGGAATACCTCTCATAATCGTATTAGGAGAGACAGGCTGTCAAACCGCGTACTGGCCTATTATGTCACGCAGTATATTAAGCCATTGGCTTAATATGTCGCGTGACATATATAGCCAGATACTGATACTCTCAATCAATCTTCCTCCGGTTTAACCAATTCATTCTAGTTGTGTGTGACCCAATAGGATTACATTATGTTGGCAATGAGTTCGATCATATCGAACCTCATAAGACATAAGCGGACTCTAGCAAGCCATTATGTCTACCCAAATAATGTAACGTAAGAGTTCACGTTTCCAACGGTGTACTTCCATTTCTCCCTTTGTCTCACGATGTTATATTGAACACAAGTCATGGTCATTGTCAACTTGTCTATGTTCAATGCTTTCTCGATTCCTTGAGTATAATGATAATTCCAATCATATTGGGGTACGGCCATACACTTTCATCATTATCACTCATCGAGGGGCCCAAGCAAAACATCTCTTTTTCGAGGGACAAATTCCATCTTGACTTATCATCCTTCCCATCATGAATCCGATCATGCCAAAGATAGACTTTATGGATATCGTGTTAAGATATCGTTTGACTAAAATCAAACATGACTTTTCATCATATGTAAGGTCATGATAATCTCAGGTCTAGGGACTAAATGAAGTAACCTTATGAGATTTACTTATAACACTTGACCATGTCATAAATCTCATGCGGGTCATGTCCAGTCACTTGTTCTCTAACAAGTACTCATAATTTCAATGTGCATCTCTATGCATATAATCATCACATGATTATCCATTGACAATTATACTAATTATTCTCTTAATAATTAGGGACGCAAATTATTATTAACAAATATACAAAACATATAATAATCAAATGATAAACATCTCATATAATAATAAATAATGTCAACACATAAGTCTATGAATCATAGGCCTAGGGCATAACACCAACAGTCTCCCACTTGCACTAGGCCCAATCTACCATGTATCGAATACCCATGGACCTAACATGACCATCATGTTTAGCTTGCGAGAGAGCCTTAGTTAGTGGGTCCGCCACGTTGTCATCAGTGTCTACTCTGCTTATCTTAACGTCTTCCCTTTCACATATCTCACGGATAATGTGGAAACGTCGAAGTATGTGTTAGGATCTCTGGTGTGATCTTGGTTCCTTTGCTTGTGCAATGGCACCATTGTTATCACAGTAAAGTTCAATAGGGTCTCTGATGCTTGGAACGACTTCCAAATCACTAATGAACTTCTTGATCCAAACTGCTTCCTTAGCTGCATCGGATGCCGCTATGTACTCAGCTTCGGTTGTAGAATCAGCGACGGTACTTTGCTTGGAACTTTTCTAACTCACAGTTCCTCCATTAAGCGTAAACAAAAATCCAGGCTGCGATTCGAAATCATCTTTGTCGGTTTGGAAGCTAGCATACGTGTAGCCTTTTACTACAAGATCTTCTTCCATTCCTCCAAAGACCAAGAATGCATCCTTAGTTCTTCGTAAGTACTTAAGGATATTCTTGGTACTATCCAATGTGGTTCACCGGGATCCGATTGGTACCTACTCGTCATGCTTAGAGCACACGAGACATCGGGTCTAGTACATAACATAGCATACATGATAGACCCAATTGCCGAAGCATATGGAATACCATTCATTCTCTTTCGCTCATCGTTAGTCTTAGGACATTGATTCTTGCTAAGAGATATACCATGCAACATTGGCAAATTTCCTCTTTTAGAATTTTCCATTTGGAATCTTCTAAGGACTTTGTCAATGTAAGTACTTTGACTTAAACCAATCATCCTCTTGGATCTATCTCTATAGATCTTGATACCAAGGATATTTGCGGCTTCGCCCATATCTTTCATTGAAAAACACTTTCCTAACCAAGACTTAACGATGCAGTAGTGCGTAAACGTCATTTCCAATGAGTAAGATATCGTCGACATACAACACTAAAAAGAGTGCTACGCTCCCACTAATTTTCTTGTACACACAAGGTTCATCTTCGTTCTTGATAAAGCCAAACTCCTTGATTGCTTCATCAAAACGTAGATTCCAACTCCTAGAAGCTTGCTTTAATCCATAAATGGATTTCTGCAACTTACACACCTTGTTAGAATTTTACGGGTGACAAAACCTTCACGTTGTATCATGTATACATCCTCAAGTAACTTCCCATTAAGGAAAGCTGTTTTGACATTCATTTGCCATATCTCATAGTCATAATATGCGGCTATGGCAAGTAAAATTCTAATAGACTTAAGCATAGCTACAGGCGAAAAGGTTTCATCATAGTCTATGCCATGAATCTATCTATATCCCTTAGCTACTAGCCTAGCCTTATAGGTGTGCACCTTCCCATCCATGTCGGTCTTCTTCTTGAAGACCCATTTGCACCCTATGGTTTTTACACCTTCGGGTGGATCAATCAAGTTCCAAACTTGATTATCAGCCATGGATTGTAATTCGGACTTCATGGCCTCTTGCCATTTTTCCGAATCAGGAGCGGATATCGCTTCTTGATAGCAAGTGGGTTCATCGTTTTCGATTAACTCCACTTCATCACTTTCCGTAACGAGAAATCCATATCTCTCGGGTTCGGATCGTGACCTACCACTTCGGCGAAGAACTTGTGCATCTTGAACCGGTTCCACAACGGTTTGTGAACTTGGTTCAGTCTCTACCATTGGTTCAATGTTGTTTCGGGTTCTCGAATTTCTTCGAGATCTATTTTACTCCCACTGGTTCCTTTGCGAAGAAACTCCTTTTCTAAGAAAGTACCATTTCGAGCAACAAACACTTTGTTCTCGTTTCGGTTGTAGAAATAGTATCCTTTGGTTTCCTTAGGATAACCCACGAAAACACATTTATCAGATTTAGGTGCTAGCTTGTCGGAAGTTAACTTCTTGACATATGCATCGCAACCCCAAATCTTCATGAAAGACAAACTAGGTTTTCTTCCATGCCACATCTCATATGGGGTCTTTTGAACCGATTTGGTAGGAACTCGTTTATAGTGAAAGCGGCGGTTTCTAGTGCATGTCCCCAAAAGGATAAAGGAAGCTCAACTTGACTCATCATAGAACGAACCATGTCCAACAAAGTTCTATTCCTCCTTTCGACACACCATTCCATTGTGGTGTTTCGGGTGGAGAGAGTTCAAACGATTCCACAACTCTTAAGATGATGTCAAATTCTTGGCTCAAATATTCACCACCTCGATCGGATCGAAGTACCTTAATAGTTTTGCCAAGTTGATTTTGCACCTCATTTTGAAATATTCGAAATATCTCAAACGATTCACTCTTATGTTTCATTAGATAAACATATCCAAATCTACTATAATCATCAGTGAATGTTATGAAGTACCGAAATCCTCCCCTAGCATCGCTACTCATAGGCCCACATACATCGGTATGTATGAGTCCTAATAAGTCGCCCGCCCTTTCACCGGTTTTGGTAAATGGGTCCTTGGTCATCTTGCCAAGTAAACAAGACTCGCATGTCTCATATGATTCATAATCATGTGAGTCCAAAAATCCATCTTTGTGGAGTTTAGAAATGCGTTTCTCGTTTATATGGCCAAGACGACAATGCCATAAGTAAGTGTGGTTTACATCATTGGGTTTAGATCTCTTATTAATGTTATAGACATCATTATCTTGACTTTCAACATCAAGGATATAAAGGCCATTGAATGAAACAAAGATACAATAATGCATATCACTCTTGTAAATAGAAAATTTCTTATCACGTATAAGAAAATTAAAACCTTCATCATCCAAAAGTGAAATCGAAATAATATTCCTACTTAAAGTCAGGAACGTAATAACAATTGTTCAAAACAAGTATTAGTCCACTAGGTAAAGTAACTTCATAAGTTCCTACGGCTAATGCAGCAACTCTTGCTCCATTCCCCACACGTAGGTCCACTTTGCCTTCCTTAAGCATCCTTCTCGTTCTTTAGACCACGCACATTTAGACAAATGTGAGTTCCACATCCGGTATCCAATACCCAAGAACTAGAAGTAGATAGGAATATATCTATAACAAAGATACCTGAAGTTGAAGCAACTCCTTTGCCCTTCTTCAGTGCTTCCTTGTATTTTGCCCAGTTTCTCCTCCAATGTCCAATCTCATTGCAATGGAAGCAGACTGCGTCCTCTTGGGACTTAGGCTTAGCCTCTTTAGGCTTGGAAGCCTCTTTGGGCTTGGCAACCTTTGCCTTAGGATTAGCAACCTTTGCTTTTCCTTTACCCTTGAACCCTTTCCCCTTGTTAACCATTAGCACTTGGTCGGTTTTGTTCTCGACAATATTGGTTTCCGCAGTAGTCAACATTTGAACTAACTCGGAAAGGTTTCTATTCATTCCACCCATGTTATAGTGCATTATGAAATGACTAAAACTTTTAGGTAATGAATTCAATATTATGTCAATAGCCAACTCTTGGCTAATTGGAAAACCGAGCCTTTCAAGATGCTCAATGTGGCCCTTTAACTTGAGAGCATGGGGACCAACAAATTGTCCTTCACTCATCTTGCATGAGGTCAAGGCTGCAACCGTGTTGTACCTCTCTTGCCTAGCTTGAACTTGGAACATTTCCATCGGCCGATTGTTTAATTCGATCGTCCCCAAGTGCTCAAGATCCTTCTCTCAAGGTTCTTGCACATTGCGGAGAGCATAAGGCAACCAACATCTGTAGAGTCACGCTTGTGCTTCGGATATTGTTCCCTTATTGCCCTAGCAGCATTGGCGAGGTGTTCGGGTGGAATAGGTTCATCGAACGTACGGTTTCTCCTCTTGTTTGAGAACAATTCTCAAACTACGGATCCAATCCATATAGTTTGTACCATTCTCTTCCAACTTTTCCTTCTCAAGGACAGATCGCAGTGAAAAGTGATTATTGTTTGATGCCATTTATTCTACAAAAAGATATACATAAAATATGAACACATATAAGTAAACATATTATATGAGAAGTATAATGCATTTAAATAAATGCTCCCACTAAATTATACACCTTCAAATGCAAATAAGCATAATATACATTTAATGGGCTAAGATCCAACTTTAATTCAATTTCAAGTTTGCTATGGCAAACCGCTCAAAATTAAATTAATTAGGTAGAAAACATCAATCATATCACATATATGACTCTTAGATCTTTTATGAGATCAATTCAAGACATCATATGTCTAGGCATATTTTAATCTCATCTTATGCCTTGGGTCCAAAACCATTTTGATAACTCCAATTAAGTTCATTCATATTAAACTTATAGGAACCACCATTTCCTCATCTTGCTCGCATTCGAATAGAATCAAAGCACCTTGCTATGGCAAGCCTACCCAAAACTATCCGAATGGTCTCAAGTGTTTAATCATGAATTGGCATAAAGAACTTAAAAGTTAAATGAAGGTTCTTTAAAGGTAGATTATAAGCATATCGTAAAGATAGTCAAAATCATGCACTGTAAGTTCCCGTAAAGATAGGTGAGCCACAAGGACTTCTTAAGTACCAACTCTTCCTTAGACGTAACTCTTCCTAGACATGCATAATTAGAAATCAACTCGATTAGGCAACATAATCCCTACCTCTTATAAACAATCAGTTTCCTTTTAAATTTCGCGTATTTATGACTTGTTTCCATAAACAATCATAAGATCCAAAATTTACAATGTCTAAATCTAAACATATTAGGAAACTAAATATCATGTTTCAACTAAACATCTAATTAAAAATTCTTAGCATGTAAGAACAATTAAAACATGCATCGCAATAATTATTAAAATCACATTTTAATCAATTAATCATGCATATCAATGAATCAATCTAGCATGGCATTATAAACTCAATTTTATAACATCCAGATTTTCATATGAACATATCAGATTGTAAACACAATCACGTAATAGCGTAAAAAAATTGAACAAACCGATTCTCGCCGGTTTGGCTTATTATGTCGCGTGACAACATCAGCCAGAGGCTTGATATGTCGCGCGACCTAACAGGCCAGATAACCTGAATTCCTCATGGCTTATCATGTCGCGCGACTAAAGTAGCCAAGTAACAGGAATTCCAAATTCAAACCAATACAGATTACAACCAATTAAATCATATAAAACAGCCTTTTACAGATTTAATTCAGCATAATTCGAAAACGATTTTCACATTGTTTCACATAAACAATTAAAAATTCTATCACATACAAAACATGCATTAAGCATATAAACAATTTATATCTTAAATCTAGCATGTTAATTCAAACTTAATCATACGAACGGGGCTCTGATACCACTGTTGGGTTTTACGGGTCCATGCGCAGCGGAATTTAAGCATTAAAACATAAAACCCAAGAAGCCCTAGGATCCGTTCTATACAATTAATTTAAATTCCTATGAGATAGAATTAAACCAACCTTGAAACGCTTTCCGGTCTTGAGCTATCGAACGATTTTGATTATGTGATATCGAATCACAAACTTCGTTCTTCAACTTGCTTGAACTCTAGGCCTTGATCGATGAACGAGCGAAGACCCTCTTTCGGTATCCACACCTTTGAATGAATCCAAGAACAACTTCTTGATGATTGCTAGATCTAAACCTTGAAGAATATTGAGAGTATTTAAATATGAATTTTGCTTGAAAAATTTCGGCTGACATTTTAGGTCCGACGTAGACCCTTGTATTTATACTACAATAGTAGGAATACCTCTCCTAATCGTATTAGGAGAGACAGTCATCAAACCGCGTATCGGCCTATTATGTCGCGCGGTATATTAAGCCATTGGCTTAATATGTCGCGTATGGACATATATAGCCGCATCGATACTCTCAATCAATCTTCCTCCGGTTTAACCAATTCATTCTAGTTGTGTGTGACCCAATAGGATTACATTATGTTGGCAATGAGTTCGATCATATCGAACCTCATAAGACATAAGCGGACTCTAGCAAGCCATTATGTCTACCCAAATAATGTAACGTAAAAGTTCACGTTTCCAACGGTGTACTTCCATTTCTCCCTTTGTCTCACGATGTTATATTGAACACAAGTCATGGTCATTGTCAACTTGTCTATGTTAATGCTTTCTCGATTCCTTGAGTATAATGATAATTCCAATCATATTGGGGTACGGCCATACACTTTCATCATTATCACTCATCGAGGGGCCCAAGCAAAACATCTCTCTTTTGAGGGACAAATTCCATCTTGACTTATCATCCTTCCCATCATGAATCCGATCATGCCAAAGATAGCCTTTATGGATATCGTGTTAAGATATCGTTTGACTAAAATCAAACATGACTTTTCATCATATGTAAGGTCATGATAATCTTAGGTCTAGGGACTAAATGAAGTAACCTTATGAGATTTACTTATAACACTTGACCATGTCATAAATCTCATGCGGGTCATGTCCAGTCACTTGTTCTCTAACAAGTACTCATAATTTCAATGTGCATCTCTATGCATATAATCATCACATGATTATCCATTGACAATTATACTAATTATTCTCTTAATAATTAGGGACGCAGATTATTATTAACAAATATACAAAACATATAATAATCAAATGATAAACATCTCATATAATAATAAATAATGTCAACACATAAGTCTATGAATCATAGGCCTAGGGCATAACACCAACAATTTTTATATGATGATAGCTGGGCCATTGTTATCTGATGATAACCTGAATAGGCATCTAGGAAGCTGAGGGTTATGTGGCCGGCTATGGAGTCTACCAGTTTGTCAATTCGGGAAAGTAACTGTCCTTTGGGCAGGCTTTGTTGAGATCTGTGAAATCTACACAAATTCGTCATTTCCCATTCTGATTTTTGACCATTACCATGTTGGCCAACCAAACGGGGTATTTTACTTCCCTGATGATTCTGGCGCTTAGCAATTTCTGCACCTCTTCCTTGATAGCTTCCTCCTTGTCATTGGTAAAAATTCTCATAGTCTGCTTGATAGTTTTAGATTCCTCTCATACCCTCAACTTTCCAAGTAAAGACGTCTAGATTATTTTTTAAGAGGGTAACAATTTCCTCCCTTTCTTCCGGGGAGAGTTGACCTTCGGTTTTTATTTTTTACTCGGGATTGTCAGGATTGAGGATTATTTCTTCCGGTTCATCTACTGATTCCATTTTTGGACCGTCTCGAAACTCTAGAGATTCGATTATTATCTCTCTAAGTCTTCTACCTTCCTCTCCGTGTACATCAAGGTTTTCTTCTTCCATCAGTTCGTCCACGTTGGGCACCTATACTACTCTCAAGTCAGGGTTGGCCCCCGAGTTCTGGCCGCTGACGAGAATAGGATCTGTCTCCGGGACGGGCAGAACTGTGTTATTATTTTCTTCAATTTCTAGTACCATGTGTTCCTCATCTTCCACTTCAAAGATCAGACTCACCCTTGAACTAGTGTGGGTAGTTTTTACATACTTAGAGATTTTCATATTATCCTCCCGTGTATCCACCTCCACCTTTCGAGATGTTTTTCTGCTCCTTATGACATGCTCCAAGAAGTCCTTAGGGATCACCCTCACGCATTCGACCCCAGCACGAGTGGGAAATTTAACACGTTGGTGGGGAATGGAGGCGACCAACCCAAGTTTACCTTGACTCGAAATGCCCAGGATTGCGTGATAATCGCTAGCCAAGTCCATGACCACGAATGTGACAGTGGCCTGGGTCGGAATGGATGATCACCTACTTCAAGTAATAGATCAATAGTGCCCATAGCACTGACTTTGTGATTTGTAAAGCCTTCCAGTCTTCCAGAGTAAGGCTCCAGTATACTGTCTTTCAGGTCCATCATCTGAAAGGTGGAATAGTAAAGAATATCGCGGGAGGCCCCCGGGTCGATGAGTAGTCTTTCGGACTCACAATTATCAATTCTCCCTTTAACCACCAAGGGCTATTCGCGGGCTGCGCGACTTCCGGCAAGTTCATTCGGGGAGAAGCTTATGACCTCCTCTTCCTTATGAATCCAAGCGGGTATGTGGTAGACCTTGCTCAATTCATGGATTTGGTCTTTCAGCCTTTTGGTGGAGACCGTCTCTTCCCTAATTACATGCAGCTTAGCTCTAGGGGGCCTTGGCTCCTCTTCATCTTCCTTGTCCTCATCATCCTCGTCCTCGTTTTTTCTCTTTCGCTTGTTATCCTTCCGCATGACATATCGATCGAGCTTGCCCTCATCTACCCATTTTTGAATCATTCTTTTGAGGGAGATACAACTTTCAATATCGTGGCCATGGTATTTGTGGAAGGCACAGTATTTGGAGGTGTCACGAGTGTACTTAGATTTTTCATTGAGAGGACGAGGATTGGGTAAATTCACCAATTGCATGATTTCAGTGATGGGTTTGGTGAAGGGGTGAAAACTTCAGCCTTTTATGTACCCCGAGTTCTATTTTTTCCCTTATATCCTTTTCCATTGGACTGGTGGGCGTTAGATGCCTCTGTCTGCGGCTTGTCAGACCTTTTCTTACTTTTTTCCTCTGCCATGGCTATGGCGTATGCCACGTTGTACAGGTCAGATTTCGACTTAGGCTCTCTGGCGGAGAGCTCGTAGATTAGTTGTCTAGATCTTAGTCCGGAGTTGAAGCATACTATCACTTCCCTGTCAGTCAAACTTTCCTACACCTGGTCTGCCATGGCTCTGAACCTATTGTAATAGCTCAGAGTGGTCTCATTCTTTCCTTGCTCGATGTTGGCAAGGTCAGTTAACCTCTTCTTCCTTTTCCCTGTCATGGCAAAGTGATACAGGAACTTCCTTCTCATATTCCTCCAGCTATCAATGCTTCCCTTTTTTAGCTTACAAAACCAAGTCAAGGCTGTTCCGGAGAAGGTACTCGCAAAATCTTTGCAGAGAATGTCATATGCTTTGGTGAGGAGGGCCATGGTGGATTCAAAACTCTGCACATGGTCCCTTGCGTCGGTGGTTCCCGCATACTTGTCAAAACTTGGGACTTTAAAGGCAGTATTGGGAGGTAGATCATTGATCTCTCGTGAGAATGGACGGGTGGAACTTTGAAATTACCTGGATCCGGCTCGCGCGCGGAGCCCCGGTATCTCGCATTTTGTTGCGTCGCGTTCGGGAAAGTCGCCCGGATCCGAGAGGCAGCGCGTTCGCGCCCCGGCATCTGGCTTATTCCGCTTTTGCGTTAGTTGGGAGGTGTCTCGCCGTGTTTTCGCTTTGTAGAGTCGCCACGCCGTTTTTATTAAGCCCAAAACATTGAAAAAGGGCATCAGTTTAAAAATAAACTGTTTTTGTGTGATGAGATTTTGAGTTCGGAGGTCAGATGACTCCTCGGGAAGAGAATATTAGAATCTTAGAGCTCACCCGAGTCGCCTCGTAAAAACGAGTCTTTCGGATACCCCTAATATTCTTTAACTGTTGTGTGTGTGTGTATGTGCTTTTAAAAATGCATGCTGTATCGGATGTCTACATTGTACACTGCTTATTGAAATGTATTGAAATAGTGTAGGAAGGAAGCCTTACCAATGTTGGTTCGTGTCTGTCTTCCGCTGGGGAATAGTGTTTGAGGATGGAATAGTGTTCCGGTACGGACCGGGATTGCTTCGGGAGGAGCCGGTTGTCTGCGGACAGAGTTTCGGCGTGCGTCGGGATTGTAGGTTGCGTTCGGGCAGAGGTTCGGCGTGCGTTGGGATCGCAGGGATCACTCGGGCAGAGTTTCGGCGTGCGTTGGGATCGCAGGGATCACTCGGGCAGAGTTTCGGCGTGCGTTCAAGTTGCCGGTTTGACTCGGAAAGAGCCGGGACGCCTTGGGAAAGACCAGGCAAGGCCTCGGAGTACCACGAGGGGCCTCAGAGTACCTCGAGAGTGCCTCGGGGCAGCGCGGGAGCGTCGCGGGAGCGCTCGGAGAGGCTTCGGAGCACCACAAGGGAGCTCGGAAGGCCTCAGAAGGATCCGAAAGGGGCCGGGATTGCCCCAAAGGGTCTTAGAGGGGTGCCTGAAGGCTGGGGGGAGAGGAGAGAAGAGGGAGATGTGTGAAATGAGGGAGGGGGAGCCCTCTATTTATAGTGCCAGATTAGGTACAAGAAGGTCTGTACGGACCTTCTAGGTAATCCAATTTTTTGGTTTTCCTCGATTTGAGGGAATAATGTGGACTTTAAGAGGATTCTGAAATGATGATGTCTGGTTGCAATAAGGTCCGTACGGACCAACCTTGCATGCAGAAAGGTCCGTACGGACCAACCATGTAGGGGGTAATGATCACTTCCGGGATTTGAGGGAATAAGTTGGACTTTAAGGGGATTCAGTAATCATTGAAGCAAAGAGGTCCGTACGGACCATATTTGCTTTTCTGATTTCTGAAAAATTCCCAAAAGGTCCTTTTGTCCCTTTTTATCCCAGAAAGGTTCCTCCCTTGGTTTGGCTGGGGGTTTTTGGGGGTTTTGAGTGTCAAAGGTCTTCGAGACTGCGTTTGTGAGTCTGCGGTGTTTCCAATGTGCTCGGAAGAGGGTGATCCAGATTGGGGTACTTACAGAAGCCCCTCGACGACGTCACTTACGGAGGAAGTGGGGTCGTCGATAAGATAAGGGTCCTAATCTGGATCGCGTGCTGGGAGAGGAAGTGACCGTGTAGGTCGGTGTGTGAGGACATGGCGGTGTCTCCGTCAGGTGACCGTTTAGGCCGGGCCGCTTAGCTAGACTCGTGATAGGATTCCTACGTATTCCTAGCGGGAATCAAGCCTGATCGTAGTTCGTGTGTGGGGTGAGTGTTGTTGTGCACGAGGATGGGAGATGTCCTCTGACTGAAACTCTGTGCGTGGACGTGGTGGTGTCCTGTGAGTGACTGTGAGGGTCGGTGGTAAGGACGTGGTGGCATCCTGGGTGACCGTATAGGTCAATGGTAAGGACGTGGTGACGTCCTGGGTGACCGCATAGGTCGATAGTAAGGACGTGGTGGCGTCCTGGGTGACCGCATAGGTCGATGGTAAGGACGTGGTGGCGTCCTGGGTGACCGCATAGGTCGGTGGTAATGAGTGGTGGTAAGGCGTGGTGGCGTCCCGTGACCGCGTAGGTCGCTGCGTAGGTCGATGGCTGGACCCTGTGATAGGATTCCTACGTATCCCTGGCGGGAATCAAGCCTGGTCGTAGTTCAGAGGTCGTGAAATTGTGAGTGTATGCGGGCGTGGTGGTGCCCTGAAGTGTCGTGTGACCACCGAGGTCGACTGTGAGGATGTGGTGGCGTCCTGGGGTGACCGCATAGGTCGATAATAAGGACGTGGTGGCGTCCTGTGTGACCGCATAGGTCGCGGTGGTAAGACACGCGGCGGCGTCCCGCGTGCAATCTTACTAGAAGATGGGTAATCTTACGAGAAGATGGGTAATCTTACAAGAAGATGGTTTGTGGTGTGACCGCCGAGGTCGACTGTGAGGACGTGGTGGCGTCCTGAGATGACCGCATAGGTCGGTGGTAATGACGTGGTGGCGTCCTGAGATGTGCAATCTTACTAGAAGATGGGTAATCTTACGAGAAGATAGTTTGTGGTGTGACCGCCGAGGTCTACTGTGAGGACGTGGTGGCGTCCTGAGATGTGGTGACCACCGAGGTCGATTGTAAGGACATGGTGGTGTCCTGAGATGGAAATTTTTACGATTTTCCAAATCGAGTGGTTTAAAGCCTTCCGGGCTGGAGATAGTGATGTGGGAGGTTTATACGGTCTTCCGGACCGAGTGGTTTAAAGCCTTCCAGGCTGGAGATAGTGATGTGGGAGGTTTATACGGTCTTCCGAACCGAGTGGTTTAAAGCCTTCCGGGCTGGAGATATGTCATGTATGAGGACTTGATTTGTCTTCTGACTGCGGTTGTGTCATGCGTGAGGACTTGATTCATCTTCTGGCTGCGGTTTGCGGAGGCATGGCTGCCTTGAGCTTTGACTACGAGAGGTGCGAACATCTCGCGTTTTATCCATTTGGGGAAAAGGTTGAACTTACGATGACTGCCGGTGTTCATCCGTTGGGGATCATTGTGACCTTGTAGGGACTTTTCCTGCTGAGAAGGTGACTTCAGGCTTACTTTGATGGTCGGTGCTTGAGTTGCCATTTAGTGGGCGAAATCAGGGCTTACGATGATGGCCGGTGCTGGGGATATGCGGTCTTGTATGGGTTTGCAAGAATTCCCTTTTTTGACTTGCTGGGGAAGGAGCTCGGGCTTACTTTGATGGTCGGTGCTTCGAGTTGTCAGCTAGCATTTCGCAGGCGTTGCGGCTCGGGATTTGTGCTTGGAGGTGCTGGCGCTTGTTTCACCGTTTAGTGGGCGAGGTCCGGGCTTACGATGACGGCTGGTGGTTGCGTTGCCGTTTAGTGGGCGAAATAAGGACTTACACTGACGGCCGGTGCTTGTTTTGATGGGTTACAGTTCCCAGATTTTGACCATCTTCAAAACCGAGGCACCCCTTCATTCTTCTTCTTCCAGTGCGTGAACCAGCGAGAGAGAAGGAGAGAAAACTCCATTTTTACACCAAAATCCTCCATTTTCTTAGCTTGAATTGCTTGCAATGGCGGAAGGATCAAGGAGGGGGCGTCGTCAACGGAGCCAAGAGGTGATCGAACAAAGGATGGAGCTTCAAAGAAATTGCATATCCTTCGTGCCTTCTTCGAAGAACCCGGATGTGTTGTACCCGAATCCGGAGGTGCATAATCGGCGAGTTAGGAACGCCGGGGGGGTAAGAAATTAATTTAGTCTTGATTCCTTACTTGAATTGTTGAATGCTAGAACTAGGTTGTAGTTTTTCGCATATTTGGGGCTTTTGTTATTTGCCATGCTTTTTTTGTGAAATTCGCGATGAATTGTTGAAATTGAGCATGTAAAAATTGTGGGTATGTGATTTTTGTGCAAAAATGTGTAGATTAGCTCTTATTTGTAAAAATAAAGTGCCTCTCTTTGAAAATGCATGCTTTGGTGTTTTGTACCTTATGCTATTTTCGTGTGTACATTGTGAGAAAAATTGCCATGTAGGGACAAGTTTTGCGAAAAATGTGACATGTGCCGTGTTTTGTGACGAGTTTTGTCTGAAAGTATGTGCCGTATAGGGACGGACTTTTCTTGTGTCATGCAGTGTGTGCCGTGTTTTTGGTGACGGACTTTTGTGGGGAGTTTATGTGCAATATGTGCCGTGTTTTGTGACGGGTTAATTTTGAAAATGTGTCGTGTAGGGCTTAATCCCTTTGTTGAGAAAATTTGTACAGTGTGTGCCGTGTTTTGTGACGGACTGTATGGGGAAAATTATGTGTAATGCATGCCGTGTTTTGTGACGGGTTACATGTGAAAAGTATGTGCAATGTGGGCCGTATTTTGTGACGGACCCCCTTTTTTTTATATGCTTTGGTATTTAGTACTGTGACTGACGTACCTTTGCTGTGTTTACTTGCAGGATGAGGGGCTTTTGGCTGGGAAAGCCAAAAAGATGAAGTCCCAAGGGTCGCTCGAGGCCGCGGTGGAGCCGTGGGCGCGAGCTCTGGACATCTCTACGGGGCAGTGCCGAGCCCCAAGAGGTTGGTGTATGCTTCCTGGCCAGCGTGTTCGTGGAGAACTTGGCCGGATCTTCGATACGAGGAAGAACAAGAGTATCTTCCCCGGGTTTGTCTCGAGTATTGCGTGGGATACTACCCACACCTTCCATCCGAGCCGGGCGAGGCGACGGTGACGCCCACCGATTTTGCCGCTATCACTGTGCTTTCCTTCAAAGGAGGGCCAAAAGCGTGAGGGATAAGATAGCCGAGGACGTGCCGGGCCGAGCCGCCGGGCTTTGCGCCTCTTCCTCAGGGCCCGGGCATGCCGTACATGCTGATGTGGAGATACAGACATTACACCGCATTGGGGCCTATTGCCGTGGTACGCCCGGTGACGGCGGATCACCGGCACGCTCCTTCCTATGGTTTGCCCTTTCCGAGACTTTGTTCTCGAACCACGCGACCACACTCCTTTTGCTCGCCGAGAGCTTGATTGATTTGGAGAGAGTCTCGCGATATAGCTTGGGGCGAGGCGGGCCCGGCCGAGCTTTACTTCTCCTTGACCGATTTAGCGGGCGGCGTGGCGCCTTCCTTGGCCTGCTTTGATTTTGCTTTGAGGTATGAGTTTATTGTGTTTTTGATTTAGCAACTTGTCATTTCTCCGTTTTCTCTTGCACCGAGCCTTTTTGCTTTTGTCGCAGTGTGGTTCTACGAGATCTTCCGGTGCTTCCCGTGGGATCGAGATCCCGGGGCCATAGCCGGCCTATCCCCGCTATGTTTGGGCCGGGTCAAGCCCGTCCGGGCGAGGAGGAGGAGGACTAAAGAGGGGAAAGCTCACTATTACCTACTGGAGGTGTAGGAGCATCTAGGGAGAGATAGCCCGAGGCGTTTGCTTCCGTATCCCCGGGGCTCTGCATGAGGCCGATGATTTCGAGGGTGCTCCTGCAGGTGGGCCAGAGAGGAAGATGCCGCAGGCCCGACTCGCGACATCACGCATACTGGGAGAGAGGGTCTTTGGGCAAGCATGGCCCTGTATGCTTCCTCGCTCCTGTGGACCCGCCTTTGGGATGATGGATTCCTGGATATGGATGTGCTAGAGTTTGAGAGGTATTTCGCGGCATGAGTGCCGGCGAGTTTGTCCCTGCTTTGGGAGGAGTACGGGTCCTTCGTGAGAAGGAAGCTGAGGACGCCACAGTGTCATGCGAGGAGAGTGGAGGCCGGTCCGCCAGTCCTCAAGAGGTTCCTGCTCGGGTCGGATTTCACATATATACGGGCAACTCATCGAGGCGTAGGTGTCGATACCCGTGCCCGAGCCGGATCCCCGCCGCTTATCTGCCGACCCGGATGCGCCGGTGAGTGTGCTTACTCTTTTCCATTTTGGCATCTTTTCTGTATTTTTATCTTTTGTTGAGTATGACTGTTGCTTGCTTGTGCAGGTCCCGGGGAGAGCTTATGACATGCTGACCCGCCGTTATGTGGCAATGCGGTCCTTTGCGAAGAAGTTGGCGGGGAAGCTGTCTTGCCGGTCTTCGCGGCGTGTGCCGGCGTACGAGCCGATGCCTTCGAGGCATTCTGTGGACGTTCTCCCACCGAGAGCCGAGCTGCAGCCACAAGAGAGGGACCTTCAAGGGCGGCATAGCATGGATGCCGGACGTCTTCGGGGGTCCTGAGGCCGCCGCCTTTCACTCGCCCGCCTTCGCAGGAGGCACCAGGAGAGAGTTCGTCAGAGCCTTCCTTCTTTGACCCTTTTGCCGGGTTTGACCCCTTCGAGTATCTTGAGTACCTACCCTAGGAGGGGGTTCATTATTCTGACGACGAGGGTGTGACTGGCGAGTTTACAGGGATGCCCGACTTCTCGCTTGAGGATGTTGGTGATGATGATGATGCTGAAGAGTCGGACTAGGGTTCATTTGCTTTCCCTCTTTCCATATCTTCTTCTTTTTTTTTGTTTAGCAACAAACATTATATGTACCTGTAATAAAACATTTGCATTTGCACCGCAAAATATTCTATTTTAAGATGTAATGCCATATTTTGTGATTCCCGGGAATTGTCCTAGGAATTGTTGCTATTTTATTTTATTTGTGCATGCCACGTGAGCTGGGAGTGCGTTTGTGGTTAGCGTGTGTTTGCCGGAAATGGATTTGGCCAGAGTTTGGGCAGTTTGGAGCAAGGTCCTGTTGGGAATAGTGGTTGTTGGCCAGTTTGCTGGGAAAGTGGGGTCAGGATGCAACAAGGTCCGTACGGACCAACCTAGGGTGCAAAGAGGTCCGTACGGATCACCTTTGCTTTTGGGAAGGGATAAATGCTTTCCGAATGTCTGGACTTTCCCCACTCCCCATTTGCAGCCATTTCGAGCTTTCTTCCCCATTTTCTCTAGGAACCTCCATTTTTGCCATGGATTCTTCGTACGTTCCAAGAATTTTGCCAAGGCTTTCACAGGAGCGGCAAGCAGACTTCCTTGAGCGGCTGAAAATGTGGATGCGACGCCGTATGAGGCATCAAAGGCGGGCTTTCGAGGTAAGGTTTCGACTTTGCTCGGTTTGGTCCCTTAAGGAGTTGGTTCTTGATTGGGAGTTGTTGCGGGCTGCCGCGAAGTTCTGGGATGTTAGGAGGCATGTGTATTGCTTCTCCTACAATGAGGTAGTGCCCACCTTTGAGGATTTTCGGGCTTTGATTGGAGGAGCGGATGTGGAGACCATCTCAATTCCTTTGATTAGCGGTGCCGCTGTGAGCGTGAAGCTTGCAGGCTTTCTTCGGACTTCGCTGGGGGAAGTGCAGGGCATGATCCTTGATTCGGGTCATATTGACATTTCTGTGCTGCCGGAGCGGTTCATGATTGATGATGAGAGTGATGTCTCGTGGGATGCGTTTGCCTTGTGCGTGATAGCGACGCTCTTCATGGTCAGCTCCCTTGGGGTTTGCGATGGTGCTTTGCTAGATGTGGTTGGACACTGCAGAGCTGTAGAGGATATTGTTCCGTTGGTGCTGGGGGAGACTCTTCATGGTATTGACCGTCTGGCGACTGGGGATCGGTTCATGAGAGGGGGAAGCCCCGCTTTGCTCACCTTGTGGCTGCGGGAGAAACTTCAGGCCATGCCCGAGGCTCCGACGTCGTTTAGCCCGTGGTCATTTGCTCGAAGACCTCTTGTGTTGGATATGGATCAGTCCGCCTGGGAGAGATGGATGGCACGGCTCGGTACGCATCAGATCCGTTGGTGGGTTCTGCACTGGGGGATTGAGACTAGGGGGGCCTTTCAGGAAGGGTCCTATGTAGTCAGAATTCCAGGTTTGTCTTGGTCCTCTTTCTATATTTCGTTGCTTGTTTCCCGGCAGTTTGGGGTGAAGCAGGAGCCTTTGTTGGGCTGGGATGACCTTGCTACTGCGGAGATAGCTCCTTTTTGTATGGCAGCTCCAGGTGCTCTTTTGTATTTTCTGAGGGTATGGAAGTATTCCGCTTTCCCTCCTGTGGTGCTCCTTAGACGTCGGGAGAGTGTCGTATTGACGACCCAGTACCTGGCCTGGTATGAGCAATGTTTGGGCAGTCCCAAGTGGCTTTGGAGAGCAGGCTGGAGCGATTCTAGGGCCTGGTTGCCGTAGTAGCTATTGCCTTAGGAGTGCCGAAGCCTGGTCTGACCCTCAGGATGTGACAGGAGACACTTTGTTTGACTACGAGACTAGAGTTGACCGACTGACGGAGAGAGGTCCTCTTTTGCAGACTCGCAGGGAGGAGATCCGAGCCGAAGCACGGGCGAATGAAGCCCTGAGAGCTGCTGGATTGTTTGACTCTACGGGGAGGACCCCTAATCTCGACCGAGAGACGCAGAGGCGCTCGCGTGGAGCGAAAGAAGACTCGGGGACGAGGGAAGAAAGGGAAGAATGGCGAGGGGACAAGCGCAAATGGCGCGGAATGACCTCCTAGGTATCCATTCATTGCATTGCAAACACATTATTTGTTAAATGTATTAAGCTGTCTTTTAGCATGTTGTGAACTTGAGAGTAGACCGTGCTTGAACTCATCAAGAAATATTGTAATCGTTAGTGATTTGTGATTTACTTTTAAAGCTTTGTCGAGACGCAAGATCTCTTGTTCGCTTTTGTGTTTTTTGTGAACCTTGGCGGCGTCCATCCTTGGACTTTCCTGTTGCATTTGCGGACCGAGCGGCCCGCCCTGACGGCAATCCCCTTTGCTCGGGCTTTGTGTTTGGCTGAGAGGTCGGATGATTCCCTGACAAGTCATTTTGACGGTCTTTTCCGTGGCTTCCTTGCCACTTGTTGGCATCGGGCTCTTGACCTCTTTTTTTGTAGCTTCTGCTTGAGCTTCTTTTTTTGAGAGCCTTTGCTCGAGCTCTTTTTTTTTTTTTAAGCACGTGAGGGCGAAGACAAGCCCCTGGCTTGGAAGCAGACATGGGTCAGTCGTTTGATGCTGAGTGACCTTTTGATGTCCTTTGATGTTGCCGTCGTTGTTTGACTTGGTCAAGGTGATGGTGGGGGCATGCTCCTGGAAAGTGTGTAGTTTAATGGAGGTCTTGATTGACATTCAAACTTTTGACTTTTTGTGTGTTTTTAGACCGGACCAATTAAGGTTGCCTACGTTCCCCCGGACTAGAGGGCTCAGGTCTGCGTAGTTCGACACAACATGGAGTGCCAAGAGATGCACTGTTGTTCTTCTTTAGGCGAAGTATCTGCGGAGTTTGCTTCCATTGACTGGATTCATGAAGGGATTGTCGTCTAGGTCTGTCAGCTTCATGGCACCTCCGGAGAAGATCTTTTGAACCACAAAAGGGCCGATCCATGTTGGTTCCCATTTTCCCAGTGGTTTGGTTCGAGTGGGAGGCTTTTCTTTGAGTACCAGATCGCCTTCCCTGATGTCTCGGGACTTGACCTTCTTGTCGAAAGCTCTAGCCATTCTGCTTTGGTAGGCTCGGACGTGTTCCATGGCCTTTAGTCGTCGCTCGTCTAGCGTGAGCCAATTCGTCATGTCGGCTTCGGAGCCATTCGACTTCGTTGACGTCATTTTCCAAAGAAGACTCGGAGTGAGGGAATTTCCAATTCAATGGGAAGGACTGCTTCCATCCCGTATGTCAGGGCGAATGGGGTTTCTCCCGTGGCTGTTCTGACTGATGTTCGGTAGCCCCAAAGTGCAAGGTGCCGCTTCTCGGGCCAATCTCATCCTCGGGTGGTCATTTTTCGGATGATCCGTTCGAGGGTCTTGTTTGCTGCTTCCACGGCGCCGTTCGTTTGTGGCCGGTAGGGAGAAGACTTGTGGCGTGTGATCTTGAATTCAGCTAGCAGTCTGTCGCCTTCCCCTTCGAAGTGTGAGCCGTTGTCTGATATGACCTCATTCGGGATGCCGTATCGGCAGATGATGTTTTCCTAGAGGAAATGCGCGACTTTCTTGGAGGTGAGTACCTTGTAAGACTTAGCTTCGACCCATTTGGTGAAGTAGTCGATGGCTACTAAGATGAACTCGTGACTGTTGCTGCCTGGCGGAGCAATTTTCCCGATGATGTCAATTCCCCAAGTGGCGAAGGGCCAGGGCGTAGTCATGCAGTAGAGATCGTGGGGAGGCAGATGATTGAGGTTGGAGAACCGTTGACACTTGTCGCAGCTTCGGACAAAGTGGATGCAGTCTGCCTCCATGGAGATCCAGTAGTAGCCCATCCTGAGAATGATTTGCATCAGGGCTCTGGCGTTCATGTGGGGACCGTAAGCCCCATTGTGGACTTCGTTCATGAACTCGCTTGCTTCTTCCTGGCTGATGCAGCGTAGGAGTGGTCCTTGGTAGCGTTTCTTGTATAGCATGTCCCCAAGGATGACAAAGTGAGAGGCGAGGCGTTTTAGGGCCATGATGCTCTTGGCTTTGGTTCCTTCCCTGCGTTGACCTTCTTCGTTCATGAAGGCGGTTTCCCCATTTTTGAGGTACTGGAAGATCTGGACTGTGCTGGAAATGGCTTCGAACTTGCGTCTCTTTGGCTCTTCAGCAATCTCGCAAATCGCTGTGATTAAAACCTCCTCGGCAGCTTGGGCCCGGTTTTTCTCTCGTTTGACAACATGCTTAAATGTTTGCTTGATGCATTTATTCAATTAATGTGTTTGCTTCTTTGTGTAGATGAATTGTTATTAACTGTTTTGATTAGTTAACTCATCATTTGTTAAAGATGCAATGAAAGGATATTTTAGAAAGGTCGGACCTTTTATTGAAAGCGTAAAGACTGTACATTGTTGATTATGGACTCACGATCTTCCGGCGTAGAGCCATCAGATGACTCGAAAGACATGAATTCACAGACAACACGACTCGAAGCTAGACTATAGGTGACGAGGGATTGGACCAGGCTTCATTACTCTCGTGTGTCAGAGCTCTAGAGGGAGTGGCGATGGCTCTGGTGGCCAATCTTCAGTTGGCACGAATCCCGGAAAATAGCTTGCATGTGGTTCGACTTCAAACCAGATCGCGGAGGTTTTTTGGTTGCTCCCCTGATGATGTCCCTCCATTAGTGTTGTTACCAGTCCTTGGGGGTCTTTGATGATAGAAGTCGCCGAGGGCTACTTCTAAGAGGGCGAAGCATTCGCTGATTCGAAGTTGATTCTTGCTGATGTTGATCATTTTCATAGAATCCGCCTCTTTATCTGGGATCTTTGCTTGGACGACATTTACAATGTCTGATTCGAGGGGGCATGCTATCGCTCCTTCCCTGATTAGGCCTTGGAGGAGGTTGCGCCACTGTTCATCTAGGTCTCGACACCTGGATGTCGAATTGGACTATCTTTGTGATAATTTGTCCCCGTGAGATCCGAGAGTGTCGGCCGAGGGTTGTCCTGCACTGTGGATCGGTGATGAGCCGCTTTGCAAGAGGGTTTTCGGTGAAGTAAGTGGTCTACTCTCGCCAATCTCCATCCGGGCGTCCATCTCTTGATCCTCTCTTAAGCATTCTTCGCAATGCATATGTCAGAGTTGTCGTCTTGCCCCATGAGCTCTTCGATTTCTAGCTCGTCGCGGCTTAGAGCGTGGATGTAGGGATCCACTTCGTAGCGGGACAGGATTGGAGACTCATCTGGAGAAGAGTATTCGGTCATGTCAGGACCTTCTTCAGGGTCGTAGCTTGCTGGCCAAGCGCTTGCCATTGTACTGCTTCCGCGGATCACCTAGAGCACTCCATTGGCATTGATGAATTTCACGCATTGGTGAAGAGTAGATGATACCGCTTTCATCTGATGTATCCAAGGTCGTCCCAGCAAGGCAGAGAAGGTTGGTTTGATTTCCACGACTTGGAACTCTACCGAATCCAGTTGTGCATCAAATTGGATCCTCAGATTGATGACTCCTACGATTGGTCGTGCAGTGGAGTCGTAGGCTCAGATTACCCGGGGTGAAGGCCTTATCAGGGAGCGGTTGATACGGAGTCGTTTCAGTGTGCTCAAGGCGATGATGTTGATCATGAGCCGTTATCAATCAAGACGTTCGGGAGGAAGAACATCTCTATTTTTATGAGGATGAGGAGGGCTTCGTTGTGTCGATTCTCACATATTGGTAAGTCATCGTCTGTGAAGGCTAGACCGCTTCCCGTGCTGCCATTTGACTTAGTCTTCTCTGGGAAGCGTTCGATCCATCCATTGGTGTGCCTTGGTCGGGGCAAAGATCGTAGGGAGACAGTTTCCCTTGGGAGTTCTTGTCTGGATTCCCGGTCACGAGACCTTTTGACTCTGGTTTCACGTTCCCAGTCATAGCGAGACAGCATGCTGACGGTTTCAGAAATTGCAGGGGGTCTGCTCTCACTTGGAGTTTCGTCAAAGGCTATCGTGTTTACCCTGTCGTTCCGGGGGAATGGATTTCCGATGGTATTGGGGCCACGAGGGCGTTCCAATTTTCCCTCTTCGATTAGCCCCTGGACCACCTGCTTTAGCACGAAGCAATTGTCGGTGGTGTGGCCGGGGTAGTTGTGGAAGGCGCAGTGCTTGCTCATATCCATGTTGGGATTGGGAGTCTTTGGTTGGAAATTCTCGAGAGGCTTGAGAAGATTTCGTTTTACCAAAGCTTCAAATACTTGGTCCGGGGGCATTTCAAGGTTGTCAAAATGCTGGAACTGTGGGAAGCGAGGGGGATTGTTATTCCTTGGGGCTGCTTGATCGCGGTTTACTTGAGCTCCATTCTGGATGTAGTGTACCGTTCCGGCTGCTTCTTTTCCTTTGTTCGGGGCAGGAGTTTAAGTTGCCAGGTTTGTCCGATAGCGGTAGGATGAAGCTGGGGTTGCTGTTGTCTTCTGAAGGCTCAGAGTCTTCTCAAACTTAGTTCCAGCGTTGACCATGACACGGAGATCTGGATAGAAGTGATGGCTAATCAAGGTCCTCAGGGATGGCTTGAGGCAAGAATGGAAGATGTCCATCTGCTCTTCTTTGGAAAGTTTAGACACGGAAAGGCCTTTTGGGATAAAAGGGAGAAAGCTCACGTGACATGCGGTTTCCGCTTTTATTATTTTTTTTGTTTGTTTTAAATTACTTAAAACAGTGTTTTCTCAGAATCCTAGGTAGGTTGGAAAAGATTGCTCTTCTTTTTCGCAACTATGCTAGATCCTGGGTCAGTGGAGACCATCTGTGTGACTATAAGCCCCTCGTTTTGCACCTGTATTTCGACATCCCAGGGTGGACAGCCCCGGGCGAGGGTCCTATAGGGCAAGCAGTTTCCACCGGCCTAAAAGAAAAATCGAACATAAGGACCGAGCATGTCATGTTCGTTTTAATGCGTTAGCCATGTGAATAGTGAGCCGAGACGGCACCTAAGTCAAGATCAGGTCAAGAGTTCGGCATGACCTCTCTTTACCTTGCTTGCGCAAGGGATCTGTGATGTTAGGCGTTGGCTGGGTCATATCGTCATGGCTGACGTATTAAAGGCTTGATGACATGGTGTCATGTGAGCATGGATGTATATCCGGGACGGAACATCGTCTGGGTGTACCTTCGGAAATCAAGATCAGGTCAAGATTTTAGCATTACCTTTCATCGCTTTGCTTGCGCAAGGGATCTTGAGTTCCGAACCTCGACTCAGAAAATGGCCGGCACGGGATATGTATCCAGGCTGTATGACACGGACTGGGTAAAAACCAACCGAGTCTGGACAGAGTGTGACTCAAGACTCAAACGTGCATGGTTGACGCTTGGCTAGGATGGGATGTTTGGAATGATCCCGTGCGCGTCCGAGAGGTGTAGGAAGGCCAAACGAACTGCAACTGAGACCACTCCGGGTTAAGGGTTGTAGTGTGCAGTGTATCCGAGGCAGCAATGCGCGTAGCGTGCGGTGTAACCGAGGCAGCAGTGTGAGTAGTGTGCGGTGTAACCGAGGCAGCAGTGCGCGTAGTGTGCGGTCTCTAAAATTCTTTTTCTGAGTAAAACAGAAGTTTTTCGAAGAATTTTAAATGTATTCACAGATGTATATTGATGCATTTTTTTTGTATTTTTATTTTTTTTGTAAAATAAAAAGTAAAGCACATGCACACACACACAACAGTTAAAGAAAGGGGTAAAATGAAAGTTTGACCCTCATCATCGTTTAAAAAATCTTTTGCTTTGTTTAAAAGTTTTTAAAACAAAATTGTCTCCAGCGGAGTCGCCAACTGAGATTGCCCGGATCCGGCTCGCGCGCGGAGCCCTGGCATCTCGCATTTTGTTGCGTCGCGTTCGGGAAAGTCGCTCGGATCCGAGAGGCAGCGCGTTCGCGCCCCGGAATCTGGCTTATTGCGCTTTTGCGTTAGTTGGGAGGTTTCTCGCCGTGTTTTCGCTTTGTGTGATGAGATTTTGAGTTCGGAGGTCAGATGACTCCTCGGGAAGAGAATACTAGAATCTTAGAGCTCACCCGAGTCGCCTCGTAAAAACGAGTCTTTCGGATACCCCTAATATTCTTTAACTGTTGTGTGTGTGTGTATGTGCTTTTAAAAATGAATGTTGTATCGGATGTCTACATTGTACACTGCTTATTGAAATGTATTGAAATAGTGTAGGAAGGAAGCCTTACCAATGTTGGTTCGTATCTGTCTTCCGCTGGGGAATAGTGTTTGAGAAAGGAATAGTGTTCCGGTACGGACCGGGATTGCTTCGGGAGGAACCGGTTGTCTGCGGACAGAGTTTCGACGTGCGTCGGGATTGTAGGTTGCGTTCGGGCAGAGGTTCGGCGTGCGTTGGGATCGCAGGGATCACTCGAGCAGAGTTTCGGCGTGCGTTGGGATCGCAGGGATCACTCGGCAGAGTTTCGGCGTGCGTTGGGATCGCAGGGATCACTCGGGCAGAGTTTCGGCGTGCGTTCAAGTTGCCGGTTTGACTCGGAAAGAGCCGGGACGCCTTGGGAAAGACCAGGAAAGGCCTCGGAGTACCACAAGAGGCCTCAGAGTACCTCGAGAGTGCCTCGAGGTAGCGCGGGAGCGCTCGGAGAGACTTCAGAGCACCACAAGGGAGCTCGGAAGGCCTCGAAAGGATCCGAAAGGGGCCGGGATTGCCCCGAAGGGTCTTAGAGGGGTGTCTGAAGGCTGGGGGGAGAGGAGAGAAGAGGGAGATGTGTGAAATGAGGGAGGGCGAGCCCTCTATTTATAGTGCCAGATTAGGTGCAAGAAGGTCCGTACGGACCATCTAGGTAATCCAATTTTTTAGTTTTCCTCGATTTGAGGGAATAATGTGGACTTTAAGAGGATTCTGAAATGATGATGTCTGGTTGCAATAAGGTTCGTACGGACCAACCTTGTATGCAGAAAGGTCCGTACGGACCAACCATGTAGGGGGGTAATGATCACTTCCGGGATTTGAGGGAATAAGTTGGACTTTAAGGGGATTCAGTAATCATTGAAGCAAAGAGGTCCGTACGGACATTATTTGCTTTTCTGATTTCTGAAAAATTCCCAAAAGGTCCCTTTGTCCCTTTTTATCCCAGAAAGGTTCCTCCCTTGGTTTGGCTGGGGGTTTTTTGGGGTTTTGAGTGTCAAAGGTCTTCGAGACTGCGTTTGTGAGTCTGCGGTGTTTCCAATGTGCTCGGAAGAGGGTGATCCAGATTGGGGTACTTACACACTTGTGTCATCTTCTTTCATTTCTTTCTTACCCATTTCCATCTCATCTAGCCTCTTTTTCAGCATTAGTAGTTCTCTGGCGTCAATACCAGAACTGAAGTGAGAGCTTCAGTGGGACATTTCTCTTCTTCTGTCACCATTCACCCGACTATGTTCCTCAGGCTTCTTGTGGTTATCTCCATATATGGAAGGTGTTCTATCTCTCCTTTGTTCCCTCTCGGGGAGAGAAGGAATCCTGTGCCGAGGAGGGCTCCTCGGCCGATGAGGACTCCTGTGACGAGGAGGGCTTCTAGGCCGAGGAGGGCTCCTCGGCCGATGAGGACTCCTGTGACAAGGAGGGCTTCTAGGCCGAGGAGGGTAGTTGGGACGAGGAGGAATGCTATGACGAGGTGGAGTTCTTTGCTTTCCCTGACTGAGCCTTGCTCGTAAGTCGGTAAAGTTTACCTTTTGATCTCTCTCTGGGTTCAGGTGACTCCTCAGATCTATCACGTTCCTCTCATTCACATGTCCCTTCGACCTAGGACGAGGTGGGATCTCTGGAGGGTTTTGCTTAGAACGGACATCAAGTTCAAGACGAGGGGAATTTTGGCCACGAGGAAGACTTTCTCCATTCCACATACTACCACGCCTGTCGTCTTGACTTTCCCCTCCAAGGGAGTTTCCATTCGTAGGTTTCATAAATTCAGCTAACGAATGCTCGATATCTAATTACAACAGAGCATTTTTGAGTTTCATAAATACGTTGCAAAGTCTCCATTTGCTGGTGCAGGAGAGTTCTACGATCAATTTGCTGGGTAAAGGTCCCAGCTTCTCCCTTCTCGGCATTCTTCTTGCGAGGAGGATTTGTCATGATCACCTTGGTAGGTGCTGGCTGTCCCCTAGGTCGTAGAGTCATCCCTAGGGGTGGCAGCCCGTCAATCAGTGGTGGGGGAGGAGGAAGTGTCTCTCCATTGGCGAGGGGCTGACCAGTCCTTATATTAACAGGAATATCCTCCACCAAAATTTGATCTCCATGTGTAACACTAGCCGTACGTCCGTCTTCCATTGGAATTAGGATTGTGTTTCGAACAGAATTCTTAAGAGAACAGAATCCTCAAGCGAAAAGAATTTTTGCAGCCAAACAGAATTTCGGGCAGACAGAATTTCTTTAGGCCACCGAAATTCAGGTGAACAAAATTCCGGCCAACAGATTTTTCAGGCGAACTGAGTTTTCAATCGGAACAAATTTTTCCGGCTGGAATAAAACCTTTTTCGGCTAAAATAGATTTTTTCAGACATAATTTCTTCAGGCCACCGAAATTCAGGTGAACAAAATTCCAGCCAACAGATTTTTCAGGAGGACTGAGTTTTCAATCGGAACAGATTTTTCCGGCTGAAACAGAATCTTTTCCGGCCAAAACAGATTTTTTCAAGTCAACGAAATCTCCAGGCGAAAGATCAGGCAGAGCAATAAAGCTTTTTCTGGCCAAAACAGATTTTTCCGGCTGGAAAAAAAGGTTCAGGCGAACGACAATTTCAAGCTTATTCAATGGTATTCGTTTCCTGGCAATGGAACCAAACTGATGATGCCAAAAACGTTCGGATCAGCCCAAATCCGGCGGAAGATTTGGGACACTTTTATGTTAGGTTCAGGTTGCTCGAAATACATGGTATAAACTTCACTAATTGTCCAAACATAATACAAGGAATAAGGCCTCATTTGTTTTTTGATTCTCCTCTTAGTTGCCTCTTATTATTTAGACCAATCATCTTAATTAATTAGTCCTGACTTAAAAAAATTTAATTTTTTTTCCATTCAGATCGGAATACTTCTTATTTTTCACATAATTTTTATATGTAAAACTATCACTTATTTGCTAGTTAAATGATTTTTTTCATACATATATATTCCATAAGCTCGTCATTCCAAAAATACCCTATCCAAACTATTGGGTTTGATTTCTTTTAGTATTGGGGACACCTAATCGTTAATCAAAACAAGCAAAAATCGTGATTGCAGAGATTTTGGGTTTGGCTCGACCGTGCTGATTTAGGCATGACCGTGCGGAAGTTGCATGACCATGTCAGCTTCAACGCACGATCGTGTCAGACGGTGTTTCGTCAGATCCGATGGAGCACGACCGTGCAGACCAAAGGGCACGACCGTGCCAAGAAAAGTTGCACGATCGTGCATGTCTAGGCCCACGACCATATCGTTGTGGTTTGGGCTTTGGGCCGACTGGATTCAGAGCCGAATTTGGAAAACCCTGCACAATTAGTAATAGGGCTGTATAAATACTCCCTTATTCCCTAACAATCAAAAGCCATTCTAGTGTGACAGGCATATCAATAATTCTAGGGTTCAGAAATTCTAGTGTGATAAGCATATCAATAATTTTAGGGTTCAGAAGTTCAGTTGTTCATATTCTCTAGATTATGGTTTGCACAATCAGGAATTCTTGTGATCAAGAATTTTTACAACATAATTAGAGATTGTAATCTGTGATTTCTTAAGTGATAATAATATTCTCTCCCTCTTCCAGTGGATGTAGCCAAGTTGGTGAACCACGTATATCGTTGTATTGTGTGATTTATGTTTGATTTTTGTTTTCTATTAACTCTGTTCTAACAAACTGGTATTAGTGTCTGATTCTGGTTGAGAAAGCTCGAGGGGTATTACGCTGCAGAATATGATGGGATTAAGAATAGAATCACCAATTGATAAGTTCTATAGAAATAATAGTTTTAGTATTTGGCAAATCAAAATGAAAGCTCTGTTGAGAGACAGGGTTTGTGGGCTCTAGTGGTTGTTGTAATAAGGGATCATCATGATTCAAAGGGCAAAGTAGAAGTCATTCCCATAAGTGTTGTTGTGGCTGCAACAACAGAGAGTTCAGAAAAGGACAAGAAGGCAGCTGAGAAGGAAGCGGCAGATCAGACCGCGCTAGATGAGAGGGTCCACTCTAAAATCATAAGGTGTCTAGATGATGATGTTCTAGCGAATATTGCAAATACTGATTCCGGAGGAGATTTGTGGCTTGCGTTGGAAGATATGTTTCTGACACGATCATTGACCTACAAGTTGTATCTGAAGCAAAAGTTGTATTCTATTCGAACGAAGTACGCCCATTAGGGATCACCTAGATAAATTTACATCTTTATTACATTAACTTCGTAATATAGATGTTAAAGTTGCGGATGAGGATGTTGCGTTAATGCTTCTTGTTTCATTGTCTTTATCACATGAGCACTATGTTAACTCTAATATCAATGGTAAGGAGACGATCACTCTAAAGGAGGTGAAATCATCGCTCAAGACTAGAGAGTTGCGTCAAAAGGCAAGTGCATATTTAATTGCAAAAGGCAGTAAAGGTTCTGGTAGTAAGAAGAAAGATTATGTCAAGAATGGCCGAACCCTTGGGATATTTGTAACTATTGTAGGGAAAAAGGGCATTGGAAGACCGATTGTCATAGGAAGAATCGAGGCGAGCCTCTTATTCGTTCTAAAGCTAATGTTGCTGCAGTAGATAATAGCAGTTTTGATGAGGATTACGCTATAGTAACAGAAGAATCTGCACGACAGTCAGATGCAAGGATTCTTAACTCTAGAGCTTCTTACCACATTAGTCCGAATAGAGAGTGGTTTACAACTTATTAGCAGGTAGATGAGGGTAGTATTCATATGGCCAACAATGTTACTTTTAAGGTAGTTGGTATTGGCTCTATCAAGCTGCGGACTCATGATGGTAAGTTCTGCACTTTGAACGATGTGAGACACGTTCTACTTATGACGAAGAATCTGATTTCTCTTAGTCAGTTAGGCAGCAAAAGGTACAGTTTCAAAGGTAAAGGTGGAGCAGTTTGTGTTTGCAAAGGTTCTGAAGTGATTCTGAGAGGCGTTAAGCGGGGCTTCTTGTATTTCCTCCAAGGTAAAACGCTTTATGGATCAGTTTGGGTTGCATCATCTGAAGTGAGCACCAGAGGGATGCAGACACGGGCGAATCATGGTATTATTTGTGGCAAGAAGATCAAAAAACTCCGGACAGATAATGGGTTGGAGTTTTGCAGTATTGAGTTCGATAAGTTCTGTAAAAAAAGTGGGGATTTCTAGACATCTCACTATCATGGGTTCACCACAACAGAATGGTGCCGCAAAATGCATGAATCAGATGTTGTTGGCTAGAGCAAGGTGCATTGTCTAAACGGTTATGGGCATAAGCGGTTAGTACAATATGTTACTTGATAAATCGTGTATCTCACACAAGTATCAACCTCAAAGTTTCCATTGAGGTGTGGTCAGGTAAACTTGTTGATTATTCTAGAGTTTTTGGTTGTACTACTTATTATTATATGGATGATGGAAAGTTATAACCGAAGGCCAGAAAAAGAGTTTTCATGGGTTATTCAGATGGTGTCAAGGGATACCAAGTTTGGTCTCCATCAGAGGGTAGGGTTATTATAAGCAGGAATGTTGTCTTTAAAGAAATTATGTGCTTAGTTCTACTATGAGATCTGCGATTGTACTAGGTATCGGTAGTGTTGATAAACAGGTGGAGCTACAATATATTATAGAGTTGAGCAGTCCGCAGTCAAATGTTAATCAAGATCTACCTTTAGAGACGAAAGCATCAGACAATTCATCACTTATTCTTGAAGAACATGGGTTAACTCAAGAGAGGTCTAGTTAAGCTAATTTCGGGAAGCCTCCTGTGAGGTATGGTTTTGAAGACATGGTGGCATATGCACTTTAGGTTGCTGAGGAAGTGGAGCCCGATCATAAAGAGCCAACCACTTTCAAGGGAGTAGTTACATGTTCAGATTCTATCCAGTGGCATGCAACTATGGGAGACAAGATGGATCTTGCACGTGTTGTTAGTGTTGTCAGTAGGTTCATGAGGAATACTGGTGCAGGTAGTGAAGAGGATCTTCAGGTACCTTAGGGGTACATCTAATGTTAGTCTCATATATGAAGGTGGTACAGAATGTGCAGTTAAGGGTTATTGTGATTCAGACTAATATGGGGATTTTGATATGAGGAGATCTATAATCGGGTACGTATTTACTCTTGGTGGGTTAGTTGTCACTTGGAAGACTATTTTGCAATCTACAGTGACTTTGTCGACTACAGAAGCGTAGAACATGGCATTGACATAAGCTGCTAAGGAGGGGATATGGATAAAGGGTTTAATCAGCGACCTTGGGTTACATCAGGATCATGCTACAATATTTTGTTACAGTTTGAGTGCAATATTATTGGCCAAGGATCAAGTTCATCACGAAAGGACCAAGCACATAAATGTGAGGTATCATTTTCGGAAAAGTGAGAAGCGGATTAAGGTGAAGAAAGTGGGTACTGCGGACAATCCTGTTGGCATGTTCACAAAGTCCATTTCAACTAGCAAATTCTAACATTATTTGGACTTGCTAAATGTTCGCAGCTGTTAGACAACATTTGAGTCAGAGGGCGAGTTCCGATTATTATTTTGGGAGCTCAAAGTCAAGGTGGAGATTTGTTGGGTTTGATGCCTTTGAGGATTGGGGATGCCTAATCATGGATCAAGACAAGCAAAGATCGCGATTTCAAAGATTTTGGGTTTGGCACGACCGTGCGAAAATTGCACTAATGTGCCAGCTTCAACGCATGATCATGCAAGACGGTGTTTCGTCAGATCCGATGGATCACGACCGTTCGGACCAAAGGGCATGACTGTGCCAAGAAAATTTGCACGATCGTGCAGGTCTAGGTGCACGACCTGCCATCGTGATTTGGGCTTTGGGCTGGTTGGATTCAGTGCAGGATTTGGAAAACTCTGCAGGGCTAGGAATAGAGATGTATAAATAATTCACTATTCCCTAACAATTAGAAGCAATTCTAGTGTGATACGCGTATCAATAATTATATGGTTTAAAAATTCAGTTGCTCATCTGTTTCTGTAGATGAGGATTTGCACAGTCAAAAATTCTTGTGATCAAGAATTCGTGCAACATAATTAGAGATTGTAATTTGTGATTTCTCAAGTGATAATAATATTCTCTCCATTTGCCTGTGGGCGTAGCCAAGTTGGTAAACCACATATATTGTTGTGTTGTGTAATTGCTGTTTGATTGATGTTTCTATTGACTTTGTTCTAACACAAACACTAATTCAACAATCATTCATCCTATTTCTACTACACTCAATGTTGTAATCCTAATTTTAGAGGTGAATTCAGTTGAATAATTAAACAACTTAAATAATTCAGAATGATGTATTCCAAATGCTAACACTGGTGAATTTAATCAAATTCAAACGTGAAATTAGATTTCAGAAATTAACACTTAAAAAAATAAATGCCACCTAAGTATGAGGGTAAATTCATATTGCAGCGAACTAACGATACTACTACAATATATCTGAAACATTTCACTGTAAATCACGACCTTTTGGTTGAAATTGTAAGTCATATTGCATTCATTAAGTCTGAAAGTTTAAATAGACATGGTAATGGACATTAATTTGACTGTGGTATAGACCACGGTCTAGATCGCTGAAGCAAACCACAGTTTAGATCCAATCAAAACAAATAATAACGGTTCGACTCAGTTCGATTCGTAAATTTTCATGATTCAGTTGGTTTGAGATTTCTCCCGATGACTAGTGATTCGATCTCTAATATCTCAAACCAAACCATTTATACCCCTACTCAAAAGGTACTACCTTTATATACCTTTATATAAATATAAAATTTGAATTTGATACACATTGTTTGGAGTACACCTTAGACATGAAAAGGAAATTTAAAATGGACCTAGATATGTGTAATTAGGACTTTGAAGGGCAAATACTAAATACATGAAAAGGAAATTTAAAATGGACCTAGATATGTGTAATTAGGACTTTGAAGGGCAAATACTAAATACAGAGAACTCAATTTTCAGGGAAGCAAGTAAATTATCAAAATAGCGTTTTAACCACAACCCTCACTCTCTCTCTCTCTCTCTCTCTCTCTCTCTCTCTCTGGCACCGACGGCGGCGCCATTTTACTGGTGACCTAGGGCGTTCATTTCACCTGATTTGTGTAAATCTAAACAGTCTTAGCCTTCGTCTTCACCTGATTTGTCCAAATCTGAAACTCGATTCTCGATTCATCAGTCCTTTTCAGATCATGTTGCATCAATTACATGGGAGAGGGTAGCCATTGCTAAGTATGACAAGTCTCAGGCTGAACTCGATTCAACAGTCTTAGGGTCTCGTATGAACTCACACGAGACACATCTCGTGTGAACTCATACGAGACTCATCTTGTATGAACTCATACGAGATGTGTCTCGTGTGCCATTGCTAAGTATGACAAGTCTCAGGCTGAACTCGATTCAACAGTCTTAGGGTCTCGTATGAACGCACACGAGACACATCTAGTGTGAACTCATACGAGACTCATCTCGTATGAACTCATACGAGATATGTCTCGTGTGAGTTCATACGAGATGAGTCTCGTATGAGTTCACACGAGATGTGTCTCGTGTGAGTTATTACGTGTACATATACACGAGATTATAGATTACATCTCGTGTATACTTACACGAGACAAGCAAAAACAACGTTAAAATATTTCATTCCCTATATGTATATATGTATATAAGATTCTCTGTGGATATGGTTAAATACATGGAACGAAATATACAGGGAACGAAATATTCCAACGCTGCCCTTGCCCATCTCGTGTAAGTATACACGAGACACATCTCGTGTGAACTCACACGAGACTTATCTCGTATGAACTCACACGAGATGTGTCTCGTGTGAGTTCACACGAGACATATCAGTATACCCCTTTTCCCGTGCGTGTAATTCTTCCTCGTTTAAGGATTTTAGCTTTTGACTTTCTAGGTTTTTGTTAATTTGTCGATTTGTTGAATTTCCGGTTGGATAAGGTTGCTTTGGATGTCAGTCGTGTAGCTATTTTCGCTTCCAGCGGGTTTAATTCTGTGAATTTGCCCCATTTTGCCTAATTTTGAATTTGATTTCTTAATTAGGGTTATTGGTGTTGTCCTAGCAACGAAACTTCTTAAATTTGCATATTTCTTCGGTGTTCTTATGATTGTAATAACCAAACAATTCTAATGGCGAAGAAGAGGAATTCGGAAGCGACTCGGCTAGACGAGAAGTCTGATCTGTGCGTTGGTGGTGAATGGTGACGACGGCGGCGATCGGAGAAAGAAGGAAAGAGCGAGAGAGAAGAAGGGAGGGGAAGGAGGGAAAAAAAACATTAGGTATAAAAAAGGGTTATTTTGATAATTTACTTACTTTCCTTTATTTTTAGTTCCCTGTATTTAGTATTTACCCTTCTATGAATATAACCATATCTTCGGTGTAAATGTCCCAAAGGGTAAAAATGCATTCACTGACATGAGCAACAGAGGCCCAGCTGAGCTGACGCAAAACACACATGTTAAGCTACAAAACACAACCACCACCGGCGTTATTCCGTTACCCCGCGCTGTTCTCTTTCTCTCTACCATTTTCCGTTTCTCAACGCTCATTTCCGATTCAACTTTTGAAGTAAATTCCCAACCACCACCACCGCCACAACCAACTCGATCCGACTCGCCGTGACCTTATCCGATTTCCGATCAGTCAATTTTGCCTTGAAGCAATTCTCACACCGATTTGGATTCTGATTAGTCTGAAGGCTATGCGGACTTGATGCACAGTTTCTTCACCATATTAATTATTCAGATCTGTGCTTGATTGGCTTGAATAATCTATAGTTTACTTTGTGGATTCGAAATTTGGTTAGGGGGAGTTTTGAAATGGCGACGAGGAATCGGACATTTATGTTTAAAAAATACAGAGATGCATTGAAGAGCGTCAGGGTTCCGGTAGGTTCATCTCCGTCCTCGTCGAGTTCCGGTGGTCCCGTGATCGAATTGGCCAACACTTCTTTGCTTAATCCCAATCGCTCTTATGCTCCTCTCAGTACTGAGGATCCCGGCACTTCAACGTACACCTCTCTCTCTCTCTCTCTCTCTCTATGTTTGTATATGTGATTCTATTTGCACTTATATAGTTTTTGTTAGTAATTGATATTCTGAGATCACAAGTATTTATGATTGTGATTGCTCGATCTAATTCACGCATCTAACTGTGTTTACACTTAGTTATCGATAACAGGCAGTGGTGGTATTGGTCATATTCAACTGAATATGGGTTTGTTTGTGTGATTATGCATCTGTAGAGTGATATTTGCGGTGCCTGTAGAGTTATTTCAATTGAGGACAATGTTAGTGGATGGGGGGATGATACTGAGGTAGAATATAGCCTATGGTTGCGTGAGTTTATTGAAGTGGACTGAAGGTTGGTTTACTAGAATTTGAGCATGCGCCTATATGGGAATATAGTGCGAATTTGAGCATGCGCCTATATGGGAATATAGTGCAACTTTGTTCCCTATTAAAATGATGAAACCTAGATAATCAGCTTTTGGATTGAATACATTCAGGAAAGTTTGGGGTTTCATTTCCATGGGGAGAATTCTTGTTTCATATGGATGAAGATCATGCTCTGTGCATGGGGGGAGGTGGTTTGGATAACTTATGCATAGACTGTATTCCCCAATCAACCTAAATACTTGTGATTTGTCATTCTTATGACGCTGTCAATGAACGGGGAGCAGGATTTACGTGTCTTGAGTTGACTTAACCTTTAGAGGACAGCTGCATTCTTTGGTACTTCATTTGTGAGTGGTACATGGAGGAATAACTCCAGTATAACTCTGGGGGAAGTGAAAGTTTGCTTTTTGAGGCAAGGAAGATTGTAGATCATGATGCTTTAGGTGTCTACTTCTGCTCTGTGTACAAGCACTTAATGTAGTTAACTATGGGATATATATGCTCGGTTTGTTTGTGGAAAAAATTATTTATTCAACCCAAAGGAGATGGGATACAAACATACATTTTCGTTGAAATGTTACTAGCAGATTCACAAGGGAGGACAGGCATGGTACGGATTAATACATTGGTCAATATATAGCCAAAGAAAGACACTTGCCAAACTCTGCTTAACAGCCAATATCTGGCCATGTGATGAAAACTGCGAACTTCACTAAAATAGTGAACTAGTTATGAAGTTTATCTACTTTTTTTAACAAGGTTTTAGCATAATGGAAAACAAAGTTGATTTTATACAAAGAATATGTCAAGTTATCTATAAATGAAGTCCCTCCACTACAATGATATAGTTCATGTACTGAAATGGCTCATGACTATGGCATGAAAAGGTCCTTGGTTAGACTGTAGTTTGTCACTCTGTATATTTATATTTGGAAACTTCTGTATGGAATTCTCACCACGCATCACTTCACTTTTGTCAATGGATCTATTTTTTATCATTGTAATGGTCTAAGCTCTTTCAAAGAGACTTATTTCATCAGTATGCATTTAGGATAACTTATCCACAGAACATGCTAGATGAGCAAAGATTAACTCTCTTATAGGATACCAGCAAATGTCAGTAAGCAATGTTTTTGAGGCCAATATGTTATGGTCCTGGTTAATATTCTACCAGAGTACCAGTACGTAAATTAAACCCCTTAAACCTCTCAACTTAGGTGAAGATTAAAGAAACAATTAACAAGGCTATATGCATTATTAGATTTTCAACATCTTGTATGCTTATGCTTCAGACCAGCATAGTGATCTCCAATCTTCCTGCTAAGGTCATGACCAATCCTTCGGCTCACAAAACAATGATCAAGATTCAAGTCTTAAGAAGCAGGGACTATCCATGCACATTATCTTTTTAGTCTTGCTCGTTTTATGCGCTTGATCTCCTGTTGGTCAACAACTCTCTGATTTCCCCCTTACACCACAGCTCTAAATTTACTTGTTAAAATGTGCTAGGTCTCATGGATTTATATGTTAATCTAGAAGGTTAGAACTTAGAAGTTAGATCAATAGTATATGCATGGGAGGTAGCTTAGGCAGCTCATCTGGCGTCAGTAGACCAGTCACATAAGACATAAGCCAGTTTTGCTACTTGAAAAGCGTTTGAGGTTTTTGACCTGCAAATGAATCCTTTACTTATATTGTTTGCCACACAATCACATGCTTCTCCTCTTCATACCACAACGGAGCGGTTCTGTTTTGCTTAAAAAAACATCTTCAGTTACTTCTGTTCAAATTTCGGAGTTCAGCTCCATGGTAGTTACTTTTTAAGCCAAAGGACTGTAATCTCACTGTGAAAATGACTTGTACACCTTGGACAAAGACTATAGAGATAAGATCTGCTCAGAACAATCTACGACTTCCTTGACATTCACACCAATGGGACCAATGAAAATCGGTAACACTAATTAAGTAGAATGAGAACCTGCTGTTGCCTAAGATTTTGGATTCTACCTAAGGTCACATCTTCTGATGATCTGAGTAGAAACAACCTTCAACAGATGAGGCTTTGTCAACGTTGCTGGAAATAGCTGCTGTCTTCTTAAACTGCATTAAGAAGGGAAGATATGGGTCCACCAGCAATATTAGCATTCATGTAACTTCTGTCGTCAATAATAGCAGTTGGCAGGATTTCCACAAATGATCATTATATGTGGCAGCTCTCCTTCCGTTCAACCCATATTAGAATAAAATTGACTGATACCTTATTTATGCCCTGTGCCTTTTTTTCATTTTGAATTTCCCAAGGTATCCTTAGGTTTTTCCTAAAACTTAGTCCTCAAGGTACTGTGGGCAACAAATTGAAGACCTCTCCCAATATAAAATGCTGCATTGACAAGAGTTCGAAAAACAGAGACCTCTCTCTTAAGCGGCTAGAGCGCCTTCCACTCAGGCCAGCCATCATTGATGCTCTGTAGTGGACTTTGCCGTATCATGGGCTCAAAAGCCAAAAATGGTCAGTAGTGGTACTGTGGGGATTTTCACCTAGTAGTCCTACAACAACAACAACAACAACAAAGCCTTAGTCCCAAAATAATTTGGGGTCGGCTAACATGAATCCTCATATGTCATCGTGAAAAAAATAAATAATAAATAAATAAATATATAAATAAATAAATAATAATGATAAAAATAAAAATAAATAAATAAATAAATAAACATACAAATCAAAATAAAAAAAATCAAAAAATCAAAAAAAAATAAAAATAAAAATATTAATAATAAATAAAAAATAAAATAAAAATAAAAATCAAGAAAAAAATCAACTCCCCACATGGATTTTTGCCCTCCACTCCGGCCTCTTCAACACCATACTTTCATCCACTCCAAGTAAACTCATATCCTTTTCAATTACTCTAATCCAAGTTTGTTTGGGTCTTCCCCTACCCCTCGTCATTTTATCATTTCTCCACTGTTGCCTCCGACCTGCATCACTCGGTCTCCTTCTCACATGTCCAAACCACCTTAGACGATTTTCCCTCATTTTATCCTCAATGGGCGCAACTCCTACTTTACCTCTGATCACCTCATTCCCCAATCGATCCTTTCTTGTATGACCGCACATCCATCGCAGCATACGCATCTCCGCCACATTCATCTTATGCACGTGACACTGTTTCACGGCCCAACATTCGGTGCCGTAAAGCAATGCTGGCCTAATTGCCGTGCGGTAGAATTTTCCCTTTAATCTATTGGGCATGCCGCGATCACATAGAAACCCTGTGGCACTCTTCCACTTCAACCAACCTGCTTTAATCCTATGAGCCACATCTCCATCTAATTCTCCATCCTTTTGGATAATGGATCCAAGATAGCGAAAAAACTCAGAAGCTTGGATAATATTTTCACCTAGTAGTCCTCTTAAAAAAAAATCATTCGTTGAAATTCTTCCTGAATGAACATAGTAGAAGAATGCTGTTAATGAAAGGATGAAAGTGTAATTTGGTCTTTGAACTTTGTTCTTCTTTCTAAATGGTGCTAGATCTTTGTCATTTCTTAATATGGTCCTCAAACTCTCTTTTTTTTTTTTTTTGGCATGTAAAAAGTCCTTCCATTAACAACTGTTAACTTTCACATCAACATGATGTGTAATTATTCTGATCTAATTTAGAATGGAGCATCCATAAATGAACATAGAAGATGGACATAGAGTATTTCAAATCCTGTTAATTCCCAGCTTTCATGGGATGTTTTCTTTCTATGTGCATTATTAGGTTTGCACATTTTTATAAAGTTTTTTGTTTCTTCTTCCAGTGGAGGGGCACTTACTGTTGGTCTACCTCCCTCTTGGGTTGATGTATCTGAAGAAATATCAGCAAATGTGCAACGTGCACGGGTGAAAATGGCTGAGCTATCCAAGGCTCATGCCAAGGCGTTAATGCCCTCATTTGGAGATGGTAGAGAAGATCAACGCAGGATTGAGGTTCTTACCCAAGAGATAACTGATCTTTTAAGAAAATCTGAGAAGAGGTTAAAGAGACTCTCTGCTGGTGGGCCTTCTGAGGATTCAAATGTTAGGAAAAATGTGCAGGTATGACAAAATGCTTATATTACTTTTGTTGCGGTTATAACTTATTTTTGAATGAGAAGATCTCCGAGGAGCTCTTAAAATGATTGATCCTAATTATTATTATTGCCGTCTTTCTGGCTGTATTTCCCTCTATCTATCTCTCTCTCTCTCTCCGTATGTGCGTGTGTATGAAAAAAAAAAAGCAATTTTGTCTTCAGACAAAGTTGTGATTATATTTTACTGCAAGTTGTCTAACAACCTCTACTGCAAATTGTTTAACAACCTCTCAAGTGAACCGGTTTTATTCGTAGCCTGCTTCTAGGGGCAATGATTGTTTCCTTGACATCATGTGCAGTTAGGAAAATCTGATAGTCATTTGGTTCATTTTATCCTTCCCTCTTCCAGTTTTTGTAAAAGATGTGCGGGTATGGCTTGTGCTTATTATAGTACATGCTAAGCAAATTATAACTTTTGGCTACATAAATTTGTGCGCACGCGTGTGTGTTTAAGAAAGGGTGTCCTGGAGCTCTTCACTTTTCTTTCAGATTGCTGAAAGATACTGTTCTGGTTTATTAGCACGATCATCTCTCCCTCCCTCTTTCTCTATCCCTCTCCCCTTTTAAAAAAATAAATAATAAACGAAAAGAAAATTTATAAGACCTATGTTCTTGCCTCGCCTGTCCTTAACTTGTTTTTACATGTAAAGTCTTCCTCTCCTTTTTTATATTTGTTATTTATTTTTTCCTGAGGCAAGATGAAAGCACTGGAGATAAAACATAGATTGTGATAGCTCGCTTTCAGAAGACCATGTATCTGTAACTGTATGGGGAAAGCCAATCAAAAGAATTTGTTCCTGTCTAGCTGCGTTCTTTCTCTCTTCTTCTGTCACTTCTGAAATTATTTCGCTAACTTGCTCAAATGGTGACTAATGATTTTGGTGTTGGTAAATTTTGACAAAGCTGTACTTCATAGGTCTTAAAGTGATTTTTATATTGTATTTCTCAAATTAAGTGTTTAATGAGCTGAATTTGTGTGTATGTTTTTATGGCAGCGTTCTCTTGCTACTGATCTTCAAAGCCTCTCTGTGGAACTTAGGAAAAAACAGTCCACTTATCTGAAGAGGCTCCAGCAGCAGAAAGAGGTCTGTGCAGAATTTTCTTATTATAGTATATAATAACTTTAATGAGCAGGGATAAGTATCCAAGTGTTTTGTCCAAATTTCTCAACCCAATTTAGATGGCAAGCATTTGATTGATTATATGCCATCACTTAACATGGAATATCACCTTTTAACTGATCACATCCTTTCCACCTGACCAGAAAATCTGGATTCTTATCATTTTTCCATCTTCTGTAGTATCAATCTCGACTTCTCTGAGTTTCGTTTTTCTGATAATAAATTTTCCTATTGAATGAAGCTCCCCCTTGTAGTGATTGGATAAGATATTGTGGGCATTTTCATTGTGTTCAGTAACCGGCGCTTCTTTCTTAGTATCCCCATTTGATCAACATACTTGTTATCTATCTGTTTTGGGCAAGTTCTTTATAGTCTATGAAGCACATACAATTGTATGTTTCTAATATGTTTCCTTCCAATATAGGGTCCAGACGGGGTTGATTTAGAAATGAACTTAAATGGAAAGCATTCTAGAATGGAGGATGACGACTTGGACGACATGGTATGCTGACTGTTTCCTTGTTCACCTCCTTTTTTTTTGTGATCTGGGTAATAGTTCAAAACAAACATAGGCTGATGCAAAAAAGGCTCACTTTTTAATTTATACCTTTTCAAAGATGACACTTCTATTTCTACACTGTATGTAAAGGGGAAGGTGGTTTTTATCTCTTCAAGTCTCTGTATTTGACACCTTTATAATCACCCCTTTACTAACTTTCCCCTCTAACCTCAAAATCCATTTTCTAGAAAAACAACTTTTTTCCCTATGAATAATTGTTGCAAAAAGATTGATTAACATTTTGGGATCATGAACCTTGAAGATGTATATACATTAAACATATGCGTACGCCACTCCGCTTGTTGGTAAAAGTCCTTGTAGATTTATGCAACCAAAAGCATTTTGTAACTGTAATTATGGAAAAGGAAGATTGTATTTAGACAGGTTTTAAGCCTTTTTTTTTTTTTTTTTGAAAAGGGGGCAAAATCATATTCACTAATCTAAAGGGGGGGGGGAGAATTTAGCGTATCCTTCCCATAAAGGGGGCAAGTTTCAATATGTTGCACTAACACCCACAAAATTTAAAATAATTACACTAGTAAAAATATTAAATTAAAAGGGGGAAATTGCCCCCCTTCCACAACATGTAGCTCCGCTCCTGATGTAGACAATAGTTCAGTGTTGCACATGGGGATTTGGCCTGCTGGCTTGAGCTCATGGCTTCCAACCTGGAGGTCATGGGTTCGATCCCCCCAGAAGTTAGAGGGAAGGCTTTCCTCCCTAGGATTTATCTCCTAGGCGCTTCTGTGCGTGCATGTGTGTGTGTGTGTGTGAGTAGTGGAAAAATAAAATAAAATAGTTCAGTGTTTGCGCAGCCCATGTATGCAGGATCAGGCACATGTATTGAGAATCATTAGTTACTTGTTAGCATTTTTATCATGTAAAGTGGGTCAGTTGAGTAGAAGCAAGCGAGCTTCATTTTCTTCACTGATGCAATATGAAAATTTTCTTTTCCCTGTTTTCATTCTATAATATTCGCTCCATCCCCAAAAGTTGTCCCATTTCTTAAATTTTCTGTAACTTTAGTGCAATTCCAAGAAGATAAAAGCAAGCTAAGCATCATTCTTAAAAAGTTTGACATGTCAAATGAGAAAAAAATTGGACGGAGGGAATACGTGTCTAAGTTCTTACTGTTACTCGAATAAAAAATATGAACAGCCTCCCAACTGGGGTATTATACCTGCTCTTTTTCTCCCTTGTTCTTTCCAGAACCGATCAATGTAGCAGAAGATTTAACAATACAAATTTTCTACCCATTTTAAGTACTCCCTCTGTCCCAAAATAATCTTCCTAATTTTTTTTTTCGTTAACACGAAGAAGGTACTTTGAGCAATAATTTTAGGTTGATTTAACTATCCTAATGAAAATTCAAAATTTGTTATCGATATACCATTATAAATACATTCGCGTTAACGACAAAAACAGTTTTTATATGTTCATTGGTATACTTAAATCAATCTAAAATTATTGTTCAAAGTACATTCGCGTTAACGACGAAAAAAGTAGGAAGATCATTTCGGGACCGAGGGAGTATATAATTTGGCTTCAAATTCATTGGACGCTGCTTCATTGTTAATAACATGAGAACAGGCCGTATGGTGAATCCTTGCATAATCCATGCTCTGCGTGATTACTGGGTTATAGTAGGAAGTTTGGAAGAGTTTCCATCCTTTGGATTGTTGAATTTTTGTGGTTAGATATTTTATTTCTTCAGAGCATGTTTTTGATATTGCTTACAAATCATCTGTTCAGGGTTTTAACGAGCATCAAATGGCTAAATTAAAGAAGAGCGAAGCTTTCACGGTAGAAAGGGAGAAGGAGATCCAACAGGTAAATTGAAATCTTCTGCATCTTGTTTCTTTTCCCATATTAAGCAGATAACAATTATTCAGCGATGCAGTATATTTACCTTCCTCTCCATACTGGTAGGTTGTAGAATCAGTGAACGAGCTTGCCCAAATCATGAAGGATTTGTCAGTCCTTGTGATTGACCAGGTCAGAATTTGTACATTCTCTCTATTAGTTGATGATTACCCATTTTAAGATTCACTAATCAAATTTATGCCAACCAAACAGGGCACTATTGTTGACAGAATAGACTACAACATTCAAAATGTAACAGTAGCAGTCGATGAGGGTCTTAAACAGCTGCAAAAGGTCCTTTCTTGTCTCTCTCTAAATTTTCTTCTCTCATTTTTTTTTTTTGAGACTAATATTACTGGGCTCATCCGTCTTATAACTTGTCTTGTTGGGATGTAATGAAATTGACAGGCCGAGCGTACTCAGAAACGAGGAGGGATGATAATGTGTGCTACGATTCTCGTTATCATGTGCTTGGTGATGTTGGTCCTCTTAGTTCTCAAGGTGATTCTTTTTTGATCTCTTGACAAAGTAATCCTGGTTGCTATTGGGACCCGCCCCCTTGAATCTGTTGACACACAACACACAGCACATACCGCGCTGCAATGTTAGTGAAAGAAGAGAGAATTTTGAATTGCCCCTTGTATACACACATTTAATCACAATTGTTCCTTTTAACTTTTTTTTTTCTTTTTAATCTCTCTTTCTCTAGTTTTTTCTTTTCATCCGTTTTAGTTTCTCGGGGATGGGGGTAGGGAGTTGTATAATTTAGGAAAATGGCTTTCGAGGGAGATGTATAGAGGCTTATACTTGTAATTTGGAGGAGGGTGGGGGAGAGGTTTTTGAGGATTTCCCTGGGATATTATATGTAGTATTTTGATAAATGAGATAAGGTTCTATTTTGCATCAATTTTTTCTTGAAATAAAATGAAGAGATTCTATCACTGTACTGTATTAAATTCTCTACTGCAAATGCAAGTTTTTTACATGAGAACGCTCAACCTTTAGATTTGAGTAGTCGAACATGAACACAATGTATGTGGTAGCATTCCATTAAGTGTATACTCCGTCCGTCTCATTTTAAGGTTCAAAAATCTCCCGATCGTCCTATCAAAATTCTAAAATAGATTTTTAAAAAATTCTTTATTTGTGAACCCCACATGTGACAACAATTATCAACTTAATTATTTTCTACCTCATTTTCTACCTCATTATTTCTTTCCTATCCAACTACTTACTGACCACAGAGGGAGTATGCCTGTCCAGATTCGGGTACCACAAATGCTCATTTCGGGTTTCGCACATACCCAGCCTCCGTTTTTGTATCAAACAGAACCAACCAGTTTCCAGCATGACAATTTGGTTCGGCTTTGCCTGGCCTGGCCTTTCATCCCTTATTCCACACAAGTGCTGGTGGGCAATTCCTTGTTTATACCACCTTTTCCAAAAAAAAATAAATAAATCTCATTTCCCTTGTTAATTTATCCAAAAAAATAAATAATCTCATTTCACTTTTAAAACTATAATTATATTGCGATTTCAAGAACGTATTACAAAATAAAGTAACAACTAAAAAAGAAAAAACAGCACATCACATGGCAGCATTAGACCAGCCACTACGGTGACCCTTACTTGAGGGTCATCAGATAGGACAAAGAAGAAATGAAAAAAAAAAAATGTAAAGTCACGGAAATTGGTGACTTCGGGCAATTTCTTGCCAAAGAAGAAATGAAAAAAAAAAAATGTAAAGTCACGGAAATTGGTGACTTCGGGCAATTTCTTGCCCTGCGGTTGGCCCCGGTTTGCATCTTTTCTTTTTTTTTTTTTTTTGATCAAATTATTTTGATTTTGTATTTATATAAATATATTTTTAAAATTAATATATTTTATATATTAATTTTATTTTTAAAAGGTTGGGTTGGGTTGGGTTGGGTCGAGGTCACTGATGGGAGTATAAATTATATAAGGTTGGGTTGGGTTGGGTTGGATGAGAGAAATTAATATTTTATTTGAGGTTGGGTTGGGTCAGGGTCACTGATGGGGATGGTCTTATGGGTAGGAATGACAACGGGCGGGTTTGGGACAGGTTTGGCCTTTCCCAAACCCACTTCTACCTGAAATTTCTAAAATCCAAATCCTCATCGCCCCGATTGCATCAAACCCGAACCATCCCTTCCCATTTAGTTCAAAACTTCTAAAAAAATTACCATTTCATTATGTAATGCAAATATTATTTTTCTCATTTTTTATTTTAATAAGATAGAGACTAACAATATTTTATATACATAAAAATAGATTACATTATTAAACATAAATTGAAGTTTGATGATGCCAAAATCGTCAAATCAGTTCAAATCCAAGCGATCGTTTGCTCCGCGATTGCTAGGACTGAAACTAAGACAAAACACGTAAACTAAGCCGGGGCTTGACCGGCAAAGGCCCTCCGGCGTGAGAATAAATTTACGATTTTTGTATGAGAAACTAAATTGACAGAGTTTCTGTATGTAAAAAATAACGTACCCAATAATGTGCTATATGACTTGTATTTATAGGGATGAATTGATAGAATCCATGTTGACTTGAACTTGTAAAGAGATAAGATATAATCCTCAGAGGATTCTATCTATTAAGAAGTCATTGTTTGACTTGAATTGATGTAGATGGTTACAATCCTGATTAGATAATAACTGTTGAATCCTTGTTTGAATAGGACTGTTAAATCGGCTTGCCGGATAGCCAAGGAACACAAATGTCTTATCTCGGCATTTGCATCTAAGCCGAGATGCGTGATTTTGCTTCCTCGTCCACTGATGATCTGCCGATATGTGGATATGACGAGACGCATGATTTTGTCTCCTCGTCATATGAAGATATGCCGAGGTGCAAACTTTTCTCTCCTCGTCATTCATGACCTCTCGGAGCATTATGAGTCGGGGAGGAAATATTGGTATGAAGAGCCCGTTGACAATGTTAAGGCCGAGGAAGGTACCTCTCGACATACGAGGAAGATATCCTCGACACTCATAATTGGGGCATTTGTACTTGCATATTGGGCCTTGATTGGCCTTGTTGATGACGATATACGAGACTGAGGAAGCCCATGGTTGCTTCTCATAACTTACATATGGATTATGTTTATAGCCCAATCCATTTGGGTCTGACCCGAATAAGCCCATGTTCGTATCTCGGTTTATACTATTCAGTGGCCCCCGACTTTCTAGCTCGGCCTAGGACGAGGAGAAAGTCATCTCGTCCTCGGCTTACAGAATACAAACAGGTTTGCCACGCGTCAGAGATGCTTCAGTTTGGGTGTCGCTTCATTATCCGTCGGTTATTGCCATGATGATGAGATGTGGGCCCCATACCTGGCACGTCTTGGAAGTTGTTGCTGGCATTTAATGTTTGAGGCGTTATACCCATTAACCCATTTCCTTTCGGGTTTGACCCGAGATTGGTGAGTATAAAAGCTAAAACCCCATTCATTTTAACCTTTCCGAATCTGAGGTATTTGAGAGCATATAGCAAGGTTTGAGCGTTGAACTCTCCGGCGAATTTCTTGAACCATTCGAACCCAGTTTTCGGTGAAGATTTGCTTTTCCCGGTGAAGTTGCTTCAGCGTCCGATTTCGACCGCATTCCAACCAACATGTATACGTTTCTTTCTTTTTATGCTTTTCGTACTTGATTTCCCCCTGCTTAGGGTTTTGGTGGAGTTTTAGGCTTCAAAAACTACCATTGTTAAGCTTGTTGAAGCTTCTTTTCTGAAAATTTTGATTCTCTTTGAATTTTGGATGAATTTCTTTGAATCTTGTATGAACTCCCCATTAATCTTTGATTCCCCCTTAGAAAATGGCTCATTCTTGGGACCATTCTCCTCGATTCATTTATGGATACCACAAGAACAATCTGAGAGTTTACCGGAGAGAGAGAAGACCATGGTTGATGCTGACCTTGGCAGACATAGGAGAGATGTTGAGGAAATATGACCGTACTCAAATGTTCATTCAATACCCAGATAACACGAGGATAGACCGAGTTGATTCCTCATCTCGTAACATAGTATTGCTTGAGGATAGGGCCGAGATAATGGAGCACGTCGATTTGTTCTACCCTTCCTCGAATCACATAGTTCGTGAGCGTTTAAGTGGTAAGGCTCCCTCCTCGGCCTATCTGTAATGATGAGGAGGGGTATCTCCCTTCCTCTTCTAGATATCAGCCATAGACGAGGCAACTAACTTTGACTCCTCATCTTTTTGCAGATATGACGGGAAGAGGGGGAAAAACCTCCTCGTCAGCCAGAATAGTTGACGCCTTTGTTGAAGGTGCTCAAGTTGAAGGCAAGAAAGGCCGAGGAAGGGGAGGCCAAGGAGGTGGAAGAGGCCGAGAGAGGCCACCCAAGGCCGAGGACCCCATGTTGGAGAAGTTGTATACCACGTACGGGGTGGATAAGAATGAGTATAGGTTGACTTACATCGGCAAGCCCACCTTTGCAGACGATGACGAGGAATATAGATTCTATTACAACGACAACTACATCCATTTCTATTTCAAGCAATTTCAATAGGGACTTCGTCTCCCTTTAGACCCGTTTATCAACGAATTCCTTGGTGATGCGAGGGTTGTCCCGGCCATGTTGGGGGCTAACGGGACCAGGGTCCTCGTCAGTTTTATTGTTCTTTGCTGTAGCTTAGGTTACGAGCCTACCATGGGAGCCTTCCGTCACTTCTTCCAGATCAGCTATGTGAAGGGTAGTCGCCTCCTCGTCATACGGAGTGAACCCAAGCATCCGAAAATTATCCTCCCTATGTCTAGCAAAGTTGGAGGCTGGGACAACCATGTCATTAAAGTAGAGAGCCAAAGAGGCTGGGAGTTCCCCTCTCCTGCCGATGTGCCAACTTCGTCGGGTCCAGTTCAGAAGTATGGGTGGACTAAGGACCTGATCAAGCGCCTCGAGGAATTTGCCGAGGTAGGGCTCCTTGACTGGTCGGCTTTGGAGGCCACTGATCATTACTATATCCAGGCAGGTCTGATGCCGAGACAGAAGGACGGGGTGGTTCCCCTCGTCGATGTTAAAAGAGGGAGAAGGTTTAATGACTGGAGAACGCATCCCGGCCTTGTCTTTCACGAAGATTGTGTGAGGTGTAAGCTCATTCCCGTAGATCAGTGCCTGAGAGAGACTGACGTCGTAGGATGTAATTGTTTGCTCTTAGCTTTCCACACTTGTATTTTTGCTGTTTATTCTTCTTTCATAATGTGACCATATCTTCCTCGTCTTTGCAGATTTATCCCCTGAGCAGGAGGCCGAGCTCGAGATGGAGCAGCTGAGTGCAGTTGAGCTGATCAAAAGGAAGAGGAGGCAGGCCAAGCAATCGGCCTTGACAGATAGGAAGGAGGAGGCTAACCGCCGAAACCTCCTCTTGAGTGCCAAGGGTGACCAACCCCTTCCCGTCAAACTGCACGGGGAAATGGAAGCCGAGGAGGGCCCCCCCGAAGAACAAGTTAATCCTTCAACTACCGAGGGGCATAACCCCCATGTTGATGCTACCGTGGATGAGGTGGACATCCCGCCAGCCGAGGACACCGACCTCGTCCAATGGCGTTCTGGGTCCAAGAGGACCCAAGGTGCGTCTACCGAGGAGCCCCAAGCCAAACGGGCTGTCGGGGAGCCTTCCAATCCCCAAGCTCCTCCCGTCCTCACCATCCAAACCGTTAAAAACCATGATGACGCCGAGGAGCTTGCCCGGCGCATGGTGGTAAATGTCCCACGCTTGAGGGGCATCCCTCTTCAGAACAGGAAGGGTCCTCTGCTGAGATTGGGCCGAGCTCCCGTTCAACGGGCCTTGGACGAGGAGGCTTATGAGGAGCTTGTCCGAGAGAAGCCGAGCAAGGAGAACTTGCTGTGCCGCAAGTGGCTTTTGCTTGCCGAGGTAACTATCTCGAATCCTTAGTCTCGTTGATTTCGTAACTTTATATTTGATATCTGACATTGATTTATCTTGCAGTTTGCTACTGTCACGGCCTATGAGAATGTCCTGGCCAAGAATACGGACAAGCAATTGCATGAAGCCAAGGCCGCCCAGAAGAAGGGCAAAACCGAGAAGGCTGCCTTGGTCGGGCTACTGAAGGCCAAGGATGCCGAGCTGGAGGCTGCTCAGGCTAAGGTAGAAGCCGAGGTGAAGAGAGCCGAGGAGGCTCGTGGGCAAGCCCAAGAGGTCCGTGCGAAAGCCGAGGAACATCTCCGGCTCAAGGATGCTGAGCTGGCTGAGGAGCGGAGGCTCAAAGCCGAGGTCCAAGTGAGGGCCGAGGAAGCTGAGGCCAAGTGCCGGGGTTATGAAACCACCCTTCCTACTAGGGAGGAGGAAGCCGTCTCTCGTTTCAAGGCTAGCCGGGCCTTTCAGGACGCCGTGGACAAGAAGACGGCCACAATGTTCGAGGACGGCTACCTACACCTGGCCCGTCGTCTCCTGGCTGATCCATCAACTGGCCTGGACTTGAATGCAATTGCCAAACTGATCAGTAAGGGCCATTTTGATGAGGAGGCTAGGGCCCTCCACCTAGACGTGTCCAAACGGTTATAACCGCCGGTTAACGGTTATAACCGCCGGTTAAAAATTTCGTTAAGTCTTAACCGTAACCTAACCGTTAACCGTGTACTAACGGTTACGGTTATACGGTTAACGGTTATACACGGTTACACGGTTATACACGGTTATACACGGTTACACGGTTAAAAATGTGCTTTTTTTTTCAGTTTGGTCCTTTTTTTAACGGAATAGTTAACTTTTGTACTGTATAACCCCTTTTTATTTATTTTTTATTTTTTTTTGAATAAAGAATACAATTTGAGATGTTACTTATTAATGATTTTTTTTGGAAAAAGTTATAAAAAAAAGTTAAGAATTTTTAAATAAATGAAATTTTAACGAAAAATGTGTTTAACAGATTTTTTTAACAGTTTTTTTTTTTTTGGTTAAGCAAAGCTATTTGAGAAATATTTCTTTTAAATGTTGCGTTGGGAGCTACGGGTGGGAGTTCCCATTGTCTGGCGTCCACTCCCTTATCAGTGCTAGAGTGAGTGTTGCGTTGGGAGCTACGGGTGGACTTATCTCTAGGGCGGTCATTCACCCTACTTTGTCCCTCGTCGTTTCGGTGACTGTCACGTCGTTTAGATGGTGCTTTATCATGTCTTGGCTCTAACTCGTGGCCACCAAGTATCATTTTGTATGGATCGGGAGTTCTTGGCCGTGCAAATTCACGAGGATGAGGACGGGGAGAGTCTTTCCGAGGACGAGGAGAATCATGACGGTGTCGACGTGGTCGAGGTGAGCCGGGACGACGTGGTGCCATGACGAGACGAGGAGGAGATAGACGCTTGGAAAGACTGAGCCTCGTCCTTAGGTCCCGTGAGTCCACCTCTTGTTCCCTGGAACTCAACTGGCTTCTCAGGTCAACCACCTGGTCTTTCTTTTGATTGTGAGGCCGAGGACGGGGTGGATCTAGGAGGGCCTGATTAGGTTGTACAGCAGGATCGAGGGGAGGACCTCGTCGCTCACCCTGCTCCCTTCCACGAGAGTTGCCCATCGACGGCAGCATGAACTCAGCCATGGAATTGTCTGGATCCAATTGCAATAGAGCAGCCTGCGTCTCATACATCCTTTGCAAAGTCTCCATCTGTCTATGTAGCAAAGTACGTCAGTCAACAGGTTGAGTGCTTTCTGCTTGGCCGACGTCGGCGTTCTTCGTCGCCTTCCTTCCCATTTGTTTCCCCCTAGGACGAGTAGGACGAGAAAGGTTAGCACCTGCTCCCTCGGCAGTTGGCTGCCCCATGGAACGGAGAGTCATGGCGAGGGGAGGTGGTCCTTCGGGCTGAGGTGGAGGAGGAGGGTTCACCTCGGCATTTGGAGTGGTCCCATTCACTTGGGTTTGCTCCTCGTTGATAACACTTGCGAATTGTCCGTCTTCCATTGAAAATCAATAATTGTAAACAGCAAATTACCAAACAGATAATTTTTCCAATAATCAAAATTTCAGGCCAAAACTTGGAGCAGAATACGGCACAAACACGAAATTGTAATCTGTGATATTAACAGCACCAAAAATTTCCGACCAAAAACGATTTTTCCAAGCGAAAACTGGGCGAATTCCGGCTGAATCTGCAAAATCCGGCCAAAATTGGAACAGAGCAAAAACGGAACAGATTTTTCCGTTGAATCAAGAACAAATCCAGCAAGAAATCAGGCTTCACGCGAGCTTTTTCCAGGCCAAACAAAGGGTGTTTGAATCGATTTCCCAGCAATGGAACCAATTGATGATGCCAAAATCGTCAAATCAGTCCAAATCCAAGCGATCGTTTGCTCCGGCGATTGCTAGGCCTGAAAATAAGACAAAACACGTAAACTAAGCAGGGGCTTGACCGGCGAAGGCCCTCCGGCGTGAGAATAAGTTCACGGTTTTTGTATGAGAAACTAAATTGACAGAGTTTCTGTATGTAAAAAATAACGTACCCAATAATGTGCTATATGGCTTGTATTTATAGGGATGAATTAATAGAATTCATGTTGACTTGAACTTGTAAAGAGATAAGATATAATCCTCAGAGGATTCTGAGGATTATATCTATTAAGAAGTCATTGTTTGACTTGAATTGATGTAGATGGTTACAATCCTGATTGGATAATAACTGTTGAATCCTTGTTTGAATAGGACTGTTAAATCGACTTGCCGGATAGCCGAGGAACACAACTGTCTTATCTCGGCATTTGCATCTAAGCCGAGATGCGTGATTTTGCTTCCTCGTCCACTGATGATCTGCCGATATGTGGATATGCCGAGACGCATGATTTTGTCTCCTCGTCATATGAAGATATGCCGAGGTGCGAACTTTTCTCTCCTCGTCATTCATGACCTCTCGGAGCATTATGAGCCGGGGAGGAAATATTGGTATGAAGAGCCCGTTGACAATGTTAAGGCCGAGGAAGGTACCTCTCGGCATACGAGGAAGGTCCTCGGCACTCATAATTGGGGCATTTGTACTTGCATATTGGGCCTTGATTAGCCTTGTTGATGACGATATACGAGACTGAGGAAGCCCATGGTTGCTTCTCATAACTTACATATGGATTATGTTTATAGCCCAATCCATTTGGGCCTGACCCGGATAAGCCCATGTTCATATCTCGGTTTATACTGTTCAAAGTTATTTGTAAATTATCAATATTTGAAATATTTTATAAATAAAATTATATATCATGTGTTCGGGTTAAACTGGGTTAATTTATGAAAATTTCAAACTTGTTGGATTTTGAAAATCTCTTGCCAAACTCTTTTCATTGGGGGGGGGGGGGTCTTTTCGCATTTTGGAACGGGTTCAGTTTTTTTGTCAAGGAATTATTATGGGACAATCATTTTAGGACGCAAAGACCAGTAGTATGTTTTGGAGTATCAAGTATCTAGATTTGGGGCTGCACTTTAATCCACACACAAATCATATAAGTGGTTCTTGTGCAACCTACCTCAGATTTGATACATACAATCTCAATTTATTTTTAACAACTTGTACCCGTTTGAATGAACATCTTCTACTCGTACAAACAAATGCTAGCATGCTTCATTTACATGTAAGATCGAAAGTAAAATATCCTAATTTTTATTTTTGGGTCATCCCGAAAATATTCTTAATTCTAAAAATACCAATGTTATAACGTAAATTGAATATTGTAAGTCACAATAAGTCAAGTATATCCATAAAAACGTTGACTAGTCAAATGAAGAAAGTTCCGGGGAAAAATAACATCATTTTTAAGTAGAATAACATGCATTGTTTCATAATCCAATTCTGGCTACAATACCACTACCATTCAATAATAATAATAAGTCGGTAATGGCTTAAATAAAAAAAATAGCTACACAAATTCTAATAATACGACCAAAACACATATAAAGAAAAGTGTCTGAAACTAGCTTGAGTTGTTCTTCTTCTTTGTGTTGTTAATCAAGTCAGAGGCTGTGAAAGATCTTTCAATAAGGCCGGATAATGGCATTTTCAGGGCAAAAGTCAGCTTCTGTAGAACCAACGACAAACAGTAGACGTCCGACATTGCTCTGTGAGCTGATCCCACTAAGGGAACTTCAAAGAACTCCCTAAGTGCTTGGAGTGACACTTTTAAAGGAACATTTGGACCTGATTCAAGCACCATAAACACCTCAATATATCCTCTACCATAAATGGAACATATATACACGCACTAATCCAGAGAATGAGAGAGAGAGAGAGAGAGAGAGAGAGAGACCTCCAGATTTCACATAAATGGAACATGCATACAATACACATATACGCACTAATGCAGAGAGAGAGAGAGACCTCCAGAATTCACATAAATGGAACATGCATACACACACATGCACACACTAATGCGGAGAGAGAGAGAGAGAGACCTCCAGATTTCACATAAATGGAACATGAATAAGCACATATACACACTAATGCAGAGAGAGAGAGAGAGAGACCTCCAGATTTCACTAGTTCTCGAGCCAGAGGCAATGTGTCCACAAATAGCCAATCTGTGGGAATCTCAATGGAGCATCGACTGAATTCCTTGATAAGAAAAGGCACATCAAAGAAACGACTATTATGACCAACCAACAATATTTGTCCTCCAGGTTTCTGGCGGCTTCTTACATATCGCAGTAAGATGGGAATCAGCTCCTTCATCCTACATAAAAGTGTGCGCCTATTAAGACTGGAATCTAACAAATAGCAACAGAATCTGAATAGATAAGTACTCCCTCCGTCCCGAAATGATCATCCTACTTTTTTTAGTTGTTAATACAAAGTTATTTTGAGCAATAATTTTAGATTAATTTAATTATCCTAATGAACATCGAAAAATTGTTATTGATGATATTTATAATGGTGTATCAATAATAAGTTTTAAACTTTCATTAGAATAATGAAATTAACCTAAATTTATTGCTCAAACTACTTTCGTAGTGAGAACAAAAAAAGAGGGAAGATCATTTCGGGACGGAGGGAGTAATGAAGAAAAAGTAAATGAGAATTGATGACACAGAAAAGATGATTCTTTAATCTACTAAACAAAGACACTGAACTAATTCGCCTTCGCGGATATTCCTCGGTTCATGGTTCGTTTCTAGTTTTCACATTCTCTTTGGACCCCTCTCTCTCTCTCTCTCTCTCTCTCTCTCTCTCTCTCTCTCTCTCTCTCTCACACACACACATACACACACACACACACACACCAGACAATCATTATAAAGACACAAAAAATAACATGAAAAAGGCAAAGAAAAAAATGTGAATCCAAACAGGGGTATTGTTTCTTATAACAAAAGCTAAGATTATAACAAAAAGAGGCCCTTTTAAAGAGTTCTGTGTCAATTAACTGATCTTCAAAAGTTTATAGAACCATAATAGAAAGAAAAAAGGGGGAGGGAGAAGCGAGATGAACATGTAAACTTAATTATAGGAAAATGTCAATAATAACTAAATTCACAAATTTCAATGAGTTACTCTAGTGGAACTCATTTTGTATGGTTGCGAAGGGATGAGAATAAGTCTACATGAAAATTTTCAAAACCATTTGACTCTTTGCTCCAGCAATGAAGAGCACCAAACAGTCCCGACATAAACTTGAATTTTTTTTTTTACTCAAACGATGATTCTAGAAAAAGTCTATACAAGAGTTTTTTTTAACAACAGTCACAGCCTTATAAAATTTTAGACTCATAAGTGGAAACTGATTCTCGGTTATGTCTCCCTCCTCACCTCCCTAAGCATAGTAGGATTTCGAATGAGTTCAAATAGAGATGAAGTCTAGCTAAACATAGAAGGTCGGAGTCCCTCAAGGGTCCAAGGTTCAATGCAGCAACTCCAAGTAACCACTGGAAAATGGAAGTGGAGCGAAGATCAACAAAAAGCTGAGGGAGAGAGGGGGAGGTCACTATTGGTGGTCTTTTCACAGAAACGTGCCAGAGCTAAGTAGTATTGTCAATCAATTGATGGTGGAAAGGTGACAATAAAGAATAAATTGAGCTATTCACCATATGTAGTTACAATGACGCCATTACATGAGGAGCAGACGTTGATATTGTTAACATGAACCATGAATGACTATAAGACTATTGTTAGTTACTAATTAGTCACTTGAGTTATAAAAGTAGGATGATTGTTTGATAAAAAAAAATGAACTACAAAGGCTAAGAAATCAGATGAGAATCCTCATGCATGTTTTTCTACTTCTCCACAGTTATTGCCAGATGATTAGATTCTGTAATCTTCAATATTACTTGCAGACTATGCTTAATTTCATATTTTTGTCCCTAATATTAAATTCATTGTTCCAATCCGTACCTCTAACATTTTGCTGTGTATTTAAGGCTCAATAACCTACAATTAGTTGTTTTCAAAAACCTGAAATTCTCAAAATTTCCAACAAGGCATTGCCCTTCATCTACTGATCCTGACATTTGTCAGTCCTCAACAGCTGGAATCACACTTCCATCAACCTAAACATAGGATACCTAAAATCCACAAGTACACCAGAACAAGAAAAGATAATCTTGGTAGATCTTCAAGGGGTTCTAGAGATCAATCACATAGCTCTTGGTTACCAAACTGCATCTTTTTCAGGGAAAACTTCATTTTTGTCCATCGTACTTTGTGGTGTATTTCACTTTTACCATCAAACTTTATTATTTTCATTTTTACCATAGTATGGCTCATTAGTTTGGTCCCCCGATAGTTGGCACAATCTTGGACATCACCTTTGTTCTTATACAAGAAGAGAGATATCTATAGACAATTTTACTGCACAATTAAGATGTAAGCAACTTATGTATCTATAGAAGAATGGACCCATGAAAACATGCATATTGTATATCATGGTTTCATTAGGTTTACCGATGAGAAGTAGATGAATCCAACAAGCTATTATGTGTACGCTTGTACGTCATTTCCATATATCATCCTAGAGATAATACTGCAAATTAACTGATCAAACATGGATTTAGACCGTAATGAATGCATTCATGCCATTATCCATCATACAAAAACTGTAACGTGTACAAACTGTACAGAACTTTTGGCGTGTGACAAGATGCTCTTCAAAGGCGTACTCATACTAGGCAATCGATAAATCAACTAAAACGAAATGACTAGATATGGTGCAGATCAAGAAGTTGTACTCCAAGAGGCCAAAAATACTACCTTAATTTATGGAAATTTTTATTTAGCAAATGACTAGATAAAGTTTAAGTTAAGAGGCAGTGATACCTTGGAATCCCAGGCTTGCTGACCATATAAGTTGAAATGCCGTGGATATGTTGATTTGGCACAGTGCGTTCAGGATTTACAAGTGTTTGGAAGGTGCTATTCTCACCCCCATGAAGATCCTGCAGCGCAATCTCAATGATCCGTTCATTCTCTCTGCTTAACCCAGTGGTCTCAATATCGAAAACAATAACAGTAATGAGTTTTGCTAATTCGCTATTCTCAGCAATCTTTTCTTGATTACCACAATGCTGCATGCTGTTATATTCACTGGCTTCTAATCTATTTATAGTTAAGTTACTGGGATGTGAAATTGTTTCTTCTGAAATATCTGGCATGATGTTGTTTGCTTTGCTTCTTAAGACTTTTTTGTTTCCTTCTGTTTTTGTAGTTATATTTCTTCTACTCCATCTCCTACTAGGCCCTCCTCTCTCAAGGCCATAACTATTGGAACCAAGTAATTTAGAGCTAGAAGAATTTCTGCCCCGCCTAACATTATGTAAACCTTTTCCACAAGAACTAGCAAGGGTATTAAATCCAGTCTTTGGACCTTGAATGAGTGAGAGACACATGGCAATTGTGTTCATCCCAATTCAAGAAAAACAGCAAGATTAGAAACACCGAAGAACTCTGCAACCGTTACCAACTGGCTTAACCTGTTACAGTGTCATAGCAAGAATTAACAGTAAGTTAAATGAACTAAGCTCAAAGAAGAATCTAACACCACAATATCCAAATCAACAATTAAATAATGCACAAAATTTATCAACATTTCTGTGTAGAAGCTTGAATTTGTAAAAGTTGTTAACGGTCTTTCGCGTTCAACATTTTACAAAGGTTTGTGTAATTTAATTCTGTTCAAAATGCCCTTATGTTGCAAACACTCGCACTAAGTTTACAAGGAAGCTATGACAGGGAAACCATACTTCACAATCAATTGCATCCTGGCGGATTTTCATTACACAGTTAAAAATTAATATTTTTGTGGTTTTCTGTAAGACTAACGCTAACCTTGTTCCTCTAAGTTCTTGATTGAAGTTTTTAAGTTCTCCCTCGCCATTAAATATATGAAAGTAACTGGATTGTAAGAAAACACTTCCTGCTGAGAAGCTCTAGGAGTTGATTAAAAGGATAACTTCATATCTGCAGCATTTTATCTACCTCGGGAGTTGTAAAAAATCAATATAAAAGTGGTGTTGGTTGCGTGCATTACAACAACAATTATCTCATCATAAGATATTAAGGGAAGGAAATTTGCATTGATTAAAAAGAACAAGGGTTAGATGTATGGCCTACTCCCTAACAAATGGACTTTGGAGCACTAAATTTGCTTTTGTGAATGAAACTCTACCCCTTTGATTCAAAAAGAAAACAAGATCTACTGAAGAAGCAAGAGACGTCATACCAAGTAGCAGAAATCTAGGTTTCAAAGAACACAAAACACATTGCACTGCCACGAGAGACACTTGAGAAGAAACTGAGGTACCAAGAAGCTCTAAACCTTAATCTCGAACAAAATTTAAACTGACAGTTGGAGTGGATTAGTACAAGGCTTCATTTATTCAGATTTATTAATTCAATAGGAAGTCAATGAGTTGTCATCCAAGTAATCTAACCACTCACTCTCAAAACTCCTTAGATCCATCCACACTAGCAAAAACAGGACAGCACAAAAACTAGAGTCATGGATTTGCTAAAATCTTCTAACCTTTTCTTTTTGTGCAGACTGCACCACAAATCAGCTGCTTGCTTGGTCTCAGCCTCATCTCTTACATCGTGGACCCATTATTATTATTCAGTGATCCTTGATCTTAGCCTTCCTCATTAATGTCACAAGAATCTTTTTTTGTATCAATGATTGTCAGAGTTTTATACTACGAAACTTGGTCTTCTTTCAGAATACCAATACAACAACAAAGCCTTGATCCCAAAATGATCTAAGGCCGGTTAACATGAATCGTCTGGAATCGTCAAAGAAAGGAGTGGGGAAGGAAAAAAGGAAAAGAAGTTTATTAAAAATAAAATTGAAAGCTGAGAATTTAAAAGCCAAAATAGGTGGGTATAATTTTTTTTGAACGCCATATTTTTTTATTCCCAATTACACTCATATCGTTTTCAATCACCCTTATCCATGTTTTCTTGAACCTTCTCCTATCCCACACCATCTTATCACTTCTCCCCTTTTCCGGCCTCCTAATCGGTGCACCTCTTGGTCTCCATCTCACATAACTAAACCACCTTAACCGATTCCCCCTCATCTTTATCTTCAATGGGTGCAATACCGACTTTCCCCCTAATCACCCAATTCCTTAAACGACCCTTTCTTGTATGCCCACACATCCACTGTAGCACACGCATCTTCGCCACATTCATAATATGAATACTCCCTCTGTCCCATAAGTCTTAAGAAAATTTTCCATTTTGGGCGTCCCATAAGTCTTAAGAAATCCCAAAAAGGAAACCTTAAATCACTATTCTCTCCACTCATTCTCTCTCCTACATTATTTTAATACTCACAACACATTATAATTTACTATTCCCTCCACTCATTCTCTCTCCTATTTAATTTTTCACACTCACAACACTTCTTCCACTCATTCTCTCTCCTAATACTATAATAATGTTCCTTAATTCCCGTGCAAAATGGAATCGTCTTAAGCTTAATGGGACGGAGGGAGTATATTTTTCTGACCCTATGCCATCATACAACAACTCCATTTTACCAAAGTTTGTGTGGAGAATTAATGGAGTCAAGTGTACTGGGTTTAACTACTGGCAGATGATTACTAAGAGAAAGGAAAAGATTAAAAAATAGATTAACACAAGGATTCCATTCATTTGGATCATTCAAAACCCTAACATGTTCTAGAAAAAAAGTGTTCACAAAGGCCAGACCACTACCTAATGTCTAACCTTTGAGTTTAACACTCACCTATCAATAGATAATCAATCTTAGCCCTAATAATTTGAACTGTACTCTTAGATACTACTTATCAAGATTGGAGCTACATTAGCCTTCTCTTTTCTGATATGCAAAGGAACATGCTGTCATCTGACATTTGTAGTCAAATTTCAACATCAATAATAACGAACTGCCAATTATTCTGTCTAAACATATTCAAGTATAAATTGAGTTGAGTCTATCTTACGAGTTTTCTTCAAGAGTAATCTAGGCTTCAAAGAATTGAGCAATCACACGGCAAATAAACAACTGCTTCCCCAAAAAAAAAAAAAAAAAAAAATCAAATCACAAATAAGATCGAAATTACTGCACTTAAAGGAGGTAGGAAAAGTAACACCACAGAAGCACAACAATTAATCACCAGAAAATCAAATGTATTTAAAAAGAAATGATTGTCACTGCCCAGCAAATCACATTGATTCTACCATAAAACTTCAAGAATCAGATAGGCCCTATCTTAAGGTATATAATAAATTATTATAAACAGTAGTTGTATTGGACAATTCTTCCCTTCAGAACTATCTCCAACACAGGAATATGAAGTAACCTTTAACTGTAACTGCCTAGCATTTGTTAGTAAGCTTTTCATTGCCTATATAAGCCCTCTACTATACAACATGTCAAATTCTCCTAGATAAATTTCAAACCAAATATTTATGATTGTGCCCTTGTAATACTAGGGGGCTAGGTTAAAACCAAACATTAAAGATTGAATGGATTTAATAGAAATATCGAAAACTCAAATGACGGAAATCTATTGGAAATTGTTATTTGATAGTAATGGAAATTCGAAAAGCCTTTCTTTAGGAAATAACTGAAAATAACAAAACCGGGGAAATAAATTAAAAAAACCGGAAAAACTGAATTAAACCGGGAATGCAGAGAGTCGAGGCTTGTGTTAGACACAATCTCCGTAAGAAGTAATTGCCCCGCACTGGTGCTAACGGTAATTGACAATCTTCTCGTAAGATGCAACGACTTTAACTGTCGTTAATAGGAGCACTCCAAATTAACGACTTCGGCGAACAAATATAAGTATTTGGAACTTCTGGACTTGAAAGAAATTATATGCTTCAATATGCTCTACTAGGCTATTGGATATTTGATGGCTGAATGAATGAATTGCCAAACCTGGTGGGGGGTATTTATAATTAGTGAAGAGTTGGGGTGCCCTTTGGGAATAAACACAATTGGCAATCGGTGGATTCTGGACCGTCAGATCAGATTCTGGTGAAGGGCTCAGATCTGCTGAATCGGACCCGCCCATTCCCAAAGGGCGCGGGTCGTACCTTTATCCATCTGGGTCAGACCCATGACTCCCCGAACGGACACGGGCCAGGTTCTGCGAACCTGATCTGCCAGACCTTCCAACTGGGCCAAGCCCATCTGCGCCTAAGGCAGCCCACTGCCATTTGACCACCACGCATACCTGGACCAAGCCCAAGTTGCCTAACCCACGCAAGCCACAGACTGGACACCATCGGACCTCAATTGATTTTCTAAAAATCAAAGGCTCCAATAGCTCCTAGCGACGATGCGCTGCAAAGTGCGCCTCTAAAGCGCCCAATGCGCCCTTCGCGGGTGTGGTCCAAATTGAGCTATTATAAAGCTGGCACAATTGGACTACTCCTTGCATGTGAGATAACTCTTTCATATCCCATAAACTCTTCATTTTCCCATTTCAAGTTACAATCTTTAGCCATTAATTTCTCATTCACCCGGAAATGATTTTGAGTAAATAAATGTATTTTCTTAATCTACAACAAATATAGATTATAATTTTGTAACTTATTTCATTTAACAATAAATGAAACCCATTTGAAAATTGGGTCAAAACTTGGTCAAACCTAGTTTCTTAAACCCATTTCCAACAAAAATAGAGATACCCAGATACTTCATCTAGAATATTGGAGAAAAAAAGACCAAATATCCACCAAACTTTAGAAAGAAAACGAAAAACAAATAAGATAAAGGAATTTTGTCTTAGCTAGGTTATTGTTTTATTCTTTTTCCTTATCATCCTCATTTTTTGGTGAGTACCATGCAAAGGTTATCACATGAAGTCACTGCCTTGCAACTTAATATTCACTCCACATCCAGGATAAACAATCTCCAGTAAGAGTTCTTACAGCATCATACAAACAGACTACGCTTTTTGTGACTTTCCGACGATTAAAAAGACTAAAGGTAAAGTATAAAGAAAATGAGAAAATCGTAACGTGGTCAGGAGCAAGTATATTTTTAATTCCCAATACTCAAACATAATCAACAACAACAACAACAAAGCCTTAGTCCCAAAATAATTTGGGGTTATCTAATATGAATCTCCATATGTCATCGTGAAAGAAAAAATGTGAGCGAAAAAATGAGTTAAAAGAAGAAATAGGTGGGGATAAAATCTGGAAAAAAAGCAAAGAAAAAAAAAGAATAATGATAGTAAAATAATAATAATAATAATAATAATAATAATAATAATAATAATAATATACTATATATATAGGGGAAATGAATTTATTTTATTTTTAAAGAAAGGAAAATTAACCCCCATCACCCACATAGGTTTTTGCCCTCCACTCCAGCTTATTCAACGCCGTATTTTCATCAAATCCCAATAAACGCATGTCATTTTCAATCACTTTTATCCAAGTTTTCTTAGGCCTTCCCCTTCCCCTCACCCTTTTATCACTTCTCCACTCTTCGGGCCTCCTATAAACGATGCATCACTTGGTCTTCGCCTCATACGACCGAACCACCTTAGGTGATTCTCCCTCATTTTATCTGCTATGGGTGCAATTTCTACTTTCCGGCTTTCCCTATGATCACCTCATTCCTCAGCCGATCCCTAAATGATACTAACCGATCCCTAAATGATACTAGCTTTTGAACATTCAATTTTTTTAATAAGCTAACCTTAGAGGCTTCTTAGAAGTACTTGTACTTTCTTAATTGCACTAAAATTATCGGCTTTCTTAGAAATGGAGCTATGTTTTGGGGGGAACAAATCAAAAAGGGAGGAGCAACTATTTCTTTAGAACAGATAGAGTGTGATCGAATTCAACTCAACCTTAGTTTCAGTCATTTGGAGATGGCCTAAATACAAAAGATTAAGACAACGAGAAAAATATCCATAATGCAAATGACTCAAGAAGCTGAAAGAGTGATTATGAAAGCTTCTAATAGAAGTCAAGTTATTATACTGCAGAATGACTGATAAGCCCAATTAAGCACTTGAAATGTAAAATGTTATGTACAAAAAATTAAACATTGTAATGCACATAGATTAGGAACCCAATCAAACACTTGAAATGCAGAAGATTAAAGATGCATCATATCACACATGCAAAAAATCTGAAGTCTTTGTCATATCAAATGACTAAGGAGCTTGAACACATACTTAAAACGCGAAACCAGACTGAGTGAGGAAAACAATCAAACACCTTATATGCACTATTCTGAATTCAAATTCAACCCCAGAAATGCATAGAAGAAAGGAAGGAAGGTTGCTATAAAAATACCTAACTAGATAAGATCGAAGATGAAATCATGGTTTCAATTTTCACAGTACGATAATCATGAAAAGAAAGAGAAAAAGAGAGACATGCCTGATAATACTGGAAAATGCAAACCCGCATTTGTTCAAATGCGAAAGCAAGTAAGCTGCTTCCATCTTATGTACTGTATGTATATGTATACTCCCTCCGTCCCACAATTTTAGGGACTTTTGGATTTTCGAGAAAAATTAAGGAGGAAATATTATATTGAAAGTGTTGTGAGTGTGGAAATAAAATAGGAGAGAGAATGAGTGGAGAGAATAGTAAATTATAATGGTGATGTGAGTATTAAAATAATGTAGGAGAGAGAATGAGTGGAGGGAATAGTAAAGATTCCTTTCCATTTTAGGAAAGTTATATATTATTGTGGGACGCCCAAAAAGGAAATTTTCCTTATTATCATGGGACGGAGGGAGTATATGCTGTGTGTGTGAGGAGAAGGGGATTCGGAGAAGAAGCGGGAGATTTGAATCTTTAAAGAAAGAAGAAAATTGAAATTGAAAATTTGAAAGCAAGAAAAGAACGAAAAGCCGTGTAATAGTAATACAACTCAAAATGGAAAATGAAGCTCCATTAGATGCGGATCTTACGGTTCAGGTCATTTTCTTTCGGGTTCCGACCCGCCATCTCACAAAAATTTAGATTTTTTTTCCGAAATACTCCCACCGTCTCACTCGAAGTGTCTCAAATTTTCTTTTTGGGCGTCTCATTTAAAGTATCTCAATCCCAAAATAAAAAGTTTTTATTATTTTTATACTCTTCCTACCCACTCATTCTCTCTCCTACTTTACTTTTACACTCACAACATTCTCTCTCCTAACTATTCCTCCCACTCATTCTCTCTCCTATTTAATTTTTCATACTCACAATATTTAACATTTTTCTCTATCTTACCTCACTTTCCTTAATTCTCGCGCCGATCTCATTTTGAGACACTTCGGGCGGGACAGAGGGAGTATCTTTTTAAAAATTTATATTCCAAAATAATATTATTAAAAATTTAAGTACCAAACTAACACTTTTCATTTGAATCCGGAATTGGTAATTCCGGATTAATGCATTCCGGAATTATCAATTCCGGATTTTTTTTTTTTTTTTTTCAAAACTGAATTTCCGAAAATAATATTTTCGTTAATAGGGAGCGATCGCGCATTGTACTCCGGCATTACCAATTTCGAATTCCTTTTTTTTTTTTTTTGCAAAACTGATTAAATTAGCAAATTAATATTTTCTGGAAAAAATATCGAGCGATCGCGCGTTTTGTGGGGGCGATCGCTCCTAATGTACTGGAATTGGTAATTTCAGATTTTAATTTTTTTTTTTTTAATACTGAATTGAATTAAGTAATGTTTTTTTTTTTTTTGAAAAATTCAAATTCGGAAATGCTAATTCCGGATTTGATTTACAAAACTCTTCTTCCCCAGCAAATCTGTAAACAACCCACGTATAATCAAAACTCAATGAAGAAGAATGAAAAAAGAAGGAAGAAGAAAAGGAGAGTAGGTGATTTTTTTTCAAAAAAACTGAAAATTCAAGAAGTTGATTAAGAAGTTCAAGAAGAAGAGAAGAGAGGTGATTAGGCTCCGTTTGTTTCATGTAAAACATTTTCCGGAAAATGTTTTCCTTGTTTTCGGGTGTTTGTTTCAAGTAAAATGTTTTCCGAAAAATATTTTACCTACTTTCGAGTGTTTGGTAACCACTTGTAAAAGAAAGTCAAATGTAAAACATTTTACAAGGATGTAAAAAAAGGAGGTTTTCTTTGTAAAATGATTTACCAATTTCAAATTCGTAAATCATTTTACAACTCTTGTTCTTGGCCTTAATGTACAACTCATATTACGCTCGGTACAACATAATAATAATAATAATTAAAAAAAAAATTAACTGCCCCCACCCACCCCACCCCACCCCAAAAAAAAAAAAATTTTTTTTAGGAAACCGCCCCACCCACCCCCTGCCTACCCCACCCCCCAAAAAAAAAAAAAAATTTATTTTTTTTTTTTTGAAACCGCCCACCCACCCCGCCTACCCCACCCCCACCCTCCCCCAAATTTTTTTTTTTTTTTTTTTTTGAAACCGCCCACCCGCCCCCCGCCTACCCCACCCCCTACCCCCCACCCCAAAAAAAAAAAAAAAAATTTATTTTTTGGAAACCGCCCCACCCACCCCCCCCCCAAAAAAAATTTTTTTTTTATTTTTTTGGAAACCGCCCCACCCACCCCACGCCTACCCCACCCCCTACCCACCCCCACCCCCACCCCAAAAAAAAAAAAATTTTTTTTTTTGAAAACCGCCCACCCAACCCCTGCCTACCCCACCCCCCCCCCCCCCCAAAAAAAAAAAAAATTATTTTCTTAATTAGTTGATTTAAATTAATAAAAAAAAAAAGTGACATTTCCGGAAAACATTTTCGTCAAATTTGCCAAACAACTGAAAACAAGACCATGATATTTTACAAGAAAACATTTTACATGGAAATCTTTTTACATGAAAACATTTTACAAGGAAACCTTTTTACATGAAATCATTTTACATGAAAACATTTTCCGGAAAATGTTTTACGCGAAACAAACGGAGGTACATTTAATCCCTCTTATTTTTTGTTTGAAATTTAAATTTAGTATTTATTTGATTTTTTTTGTAAATGTAGCGATATTGTTAAATTAGATTTTTTATAATTTATTTTTTCAATTTTTAGGAATAAATATGGCTGGAGTTTCACCTATTTTCATGTGTTATTGGGGAGGAAATGATGAACACCCGTTTGAAGGTGAACATTTTGAAAGAGGACCAAAATGTGCACTTAGGGCTAAAACTCGGTGGAGTTACAAGAAGTTGATTAAAAAGTTAGCTAAGAAAACTGGGGTAGATCGAGCTATTGTTCAGTTGCAAGTTACATGTAGATATCCTCATCTTGTCGCTCCCGGGATTGCAAATTACATTCCATTTGTAATCGACAATGATCTGGGTATGGAAGTCATGTTTGATGTTTCTGCTCAGTTTGGTGGGTTGAGTAGCTTACAATTGTATGTTAAGATAAATTTGATTGATAATGTGAATGTTGAGGAGTTTGAAACCCATGAGGAGCCATTACAAAATGAGTATGTTAATGACATGGATACCTTCCAGATGGGTTCTTTAAGCTACTATAGTCAGAGGGATGCTGGAATAAGTACACAAACATATGTGGAAGAGGAAGAGGAAGAGGGGGAGGAAGAGAGAGTGGAAGAGGGAGGGGTGAGGGTGAGGAATTGTATAATGATGATGATAATGATTCAGATTATGAAGCAAATATTGAGTTGCTTCTAAATGAAGATCGTGACGATGGATATGATGATTGCAGTAGTCCTACTAATGATAGCGAGAATGAGGGAGAAGATTTGGCGTTACATTTGGTTGCTTACGAAGAACCACAACATCATGTGCATGAGAGAGTCGGGTATCAATTTTATCGTGATATTGGAGAAGGATCAGAGATATATGATGATAACCAATATGACTTTGTTGAATGGAATGTAGAACATGATGAAATTGTCAAAGGTATTCGCTTTTCAAAGAAGACAGATGTGCAGTATAAAATGAAGTTGTTTCATATTAAGAAAAATCTGCGCTTCAAGGTAAAACGAAGCACAACCCGAAAGTGGACTATTGAGTGTTTGGTGAAAGATTTTCCGTGCAATTTTTATGTGAATGTGAGTTTGAAGAATGCCGGGTATTGGGAAGTTACCAAATACAAGGGTCCTCATTCTTGCTTGGGAACTGAAATTAGCCAAAATCATCAAAACATGGATGCTAAGTTCATAGGGAAAGAAGTTTTGGAACTGGTTAAGGTTGATCCCGAGTTGAAGATTGCACTAGTGAAGGCGGAAATAAAAAAAGCCCATGGGAAGAAAGTTTCATATAGAAAGGCATGGTGTGGCAAACAAAAAGCTATTGCAGAGGCATATGGAGACTGGAAAGAATCTTACATAAGACTGCCACGTTTGTTAGCAGCCATCCAAAAGTGGAACCCTGGAACCATTGTGGAGCATTCTGATCCTCCTCCTCCCGGTGCTTTAGGTATGTTTGATCGTGTGTTCTGGGCATTTAGCACTTGTGTGGAAGCATTCTCTCATTGTCGTCCTGTTATTTCTGTTGATGGCACATTCCTGCATGGAAGATATAGAGGGGTTATTCTTATTGCCATGGGTGTCGACGCAAATGATAGTCTACTTCCTCTCGCATTCGCTATTGTTGAAAAAGAGGACTATCGAAACTGGTGTTGGTTTCTGCATCTTTTTTACAAACATATTGTTAAGGGTCGTGAAGTCTGCTTGATATCTGATTGGCATAATGGCATCCTTTCCACGGTTGGAGACATTGCCAGCTGGCCACGAAATGTTATCCACAGATGGTGCATGTTGCACTTGCGAGCTAATTTTCTTAAAGCTCACAAGGGCGTTGGATTGAAAGATCTTTTTTGGCTTGCTGTTAGCACCACCCAAGATAGAAAGCTTAAATGCTATCTGAGGCAAATTCATATCATCAACCCTGAGGCAACTAAATGGTTTGAGCTCTTGGATGCTAGAAAGTGGACAATGGCTCACGATGGTGGATATAGGTACGGAATTAAGACTACTAATTTGTCTGAAGTTTTTAATGGCGTTATGAAAAGAGCCCGGGGGATGCCTATTTCAGCAGTTGTTGAGACCTCATTCTATAGGTGTGTGGCATACTTTCAAGATAGACTCACTAAAGCAATTAGTGCTTTAGGGGGAGATCCTAATGGCATCCCACCACCAAATGCCACGCTACAATTCAGTGAGAGAATCGATCGAAGATACCGATACAACTTGAATAAGGTTGTGTTTCATCACGTCACAAGGTTTAACACTACGTCTGTGGGTGTTTATAGTGTGACGACCAGGGTACGTGGTGACAAAGGTGGACACATTCAAGTTGTGAGATTGCGTGATCGAACATGCACTTGTGGCAAATGGATGCAATATCATTACCCTTGTTCGCATGTGCTTGCATGTTTCAAATCGCAAAATGTCGATGGTATGAGTTATATTCATCCTTTTTACAACCTTTCCTCGTACTACAAGACGTGGAGTTGCTCTTTTCATCCAATCCATGACGAGGCCTATTGGAATGTAGATCATATTGTCCCACGTTTTTACCCTAACCCGAACCATAGACGTGACCAGAAGCAAGGGAGACCCACGTCAAGGCGACTGAGAAACTCTATGGATTGGCAAGTTGCAAAAAAAAAAGAATCATTGTGGGATTTGCAAGGTAGAAGGTCACACGCGAAGGAGGTGTCCAACTCTTAGGCAGTAAGAGTTAATTGTTATTTGTATTTTTAGTTCTTAATTTAAGTACTTGAACTTTTAAGTATTGTTGTTTTATTCGAACTTGTAATATATTGAACTTGTAATAAATTCAACTTTTGGTTAAATATGTCATCAAATATAGTTGTAGTTGTGCAACTTGAAACGATCAAATGGGCCAAAACGAGTTTTGTTTTGGTATTTTAGTAGAATTAGAGGAGTTGATTTAGGCAATGTCAATTTTAGTGTTTCATACAAAGGGAGTTACCGCGCGGTATCATGGCATCCTGGACGTGATTTTTTAATTAATTAAGGAAAAGTTTTACTAGTGGAGTGTTTTCTTTGAGTTTGATGACACGACTACACCCGCCAGAATAGTAAGAAAAAGTGGCGCTAGTACACGTGGCGTGTATGTACGAAAGGTTTTTCTTCTTCATAGGTCAATGGGTCAAATTTTTCTTTTGTTTATGAATTTATGTCAACGGATTCCAAATTCCAACGACACAATATACTTACAAGTAAAAAACGCATTTTACCATCTATAAATATTATATAGGAGAGTCTAATTTCATTTCCTTATTGCGCCACATGAAATTATGATGTGTAATTTCATGTCATCATTCCATCATTTCATTGGCTAAAGTTTCATTCATGTTAAAGGAGATGGCATGCTGAAAATCTGTTGTAGAATTATGAGATAAACATTTGATTAATTTTGAGATAAACACAATTAGCAATAACAATAGATGGGATACTACTTTTAAGGAGGGTTTGGATTTTCAACCATGAGAATATTTAAGAAGAGATAATGATATACTACCTCCGTCCCAATCTAAATGTCCAAAAATGGGTCCGGCGCGAGAATTAAGGAAAGTGAGGTAGGAAAGAGAAAAAGTGAGGTAGGAAAGAGAAAAAGTTTAAATGTTGTGAGTATGAAAAATTAAATAGGAGAGAGAATGAGTGAGAGGAATAGTTAGGAGAGAGAATGTTGTGAGTGTAAAAGTAAAGTAGGAGAGAGAATGAGTGGGTTGAATAGTGAAAAAAACTTTCCTTTTTTGGAAATGGGACATTTTCAATGGGACGCCCAAAAAGGAAAGTTTGGACATTTAGATTGGGACGGAGGGAGTATTAAACATTATTAAATCAACCAATGCATCAAATACCATGAAAATAAAAAAAAAACCCAGAATCAAGAAGAAAAGAAAGAAATAAGTACCTTGGGGCCATAAGGACCAATTCTCCACAAGGGGTTTTTGTTGTCTTGCAATCAGTACAGAGTTTCTTGCCCTCGGTCTCGCTCCTTTCACCATACTATTGATCAAAGCAAGCGAATCAATGTCAACAAACTTATACTCATACAAATTCCATCACAAAAGCACATTAAACAGAGCACACAATTTGGAACTGAAGACAATAGTACAATGGCAATTGATTAGAACACCAAAAAGGAACTGCACAATCAGCAATGCTATATAAATCTCATCTCTCTCTCTCTCTTACCTTATCGGGAGGAAGATCCATGAGTTTCGTTTCAGACATTTAGAGAAACACCGGGTGGGTGTCTCAAAATACAGAGAGCGATTGATTAATGCAAGAGAATTGACAAAGGAAGGGAAGGGATCAGGTAAAAAAAAAGAACAAAAATCAAGAACAAAATCACCAAAAAAATGGCGGCAGGTAATCACGGACCGACGACAGGACTGGAAATGTGGGTGCAGTGACTATGTGTGAAGTGTGCGTGTGTCGTAGACAGTAAATGTCGAAATTGGAAACCCCGAAACCCTAACCCTGGACGTGATTTTTTAATTAATTAAGGAAAAGTTTTAATAGTGGAGTGTTTTTTTTAGTTTGATGACACGACTTGTAACGACCCTAACCCTAGGCACTATTTTAGTACCATATTATATGCTTTTAATATTATTGTTAATTCTATGTGTTCATTATATGCCCTTGATTTCTTATGTTAAGTGGAGATGGTTGTGAAATAATTCTAAAGCCTTAGGATAAAATGGGAATATGATAATTGAAAATAAATAAATTATTATATTTAGTGGAGGTGGGTAGTGCAAATATTGGAAGTTGTAGTATAGTTGCATTCTTTCAATTCTTAGAGGGCTTAAGGGCATATTTTGAAAGATTTGGTTTAATGAAGGGATGGGGGGCCATGTCTCCCCCTTATTTTCCTCACCTCCCTTTTCATTAGTCAAACACCTCCATACTTCCTCCATCATCCTTTTAACCTCCCCATCCTTTTCCCATCCCATTTAATTATCCTCCCTATTTCTTATTCATCATCTTCTTCCTTCTCAAAATATCCATGGAAACCTCCTCTCCAATCTTTTCCTTCCAAAAACTCTAGTAAACCCAATCCTTCTCCATTTGATGATCCGGGTGTACTTTCGTGTTCGTGGAGTCGAGGGGAACACATCAAGCTAAGAAAATCCTTGTTCCATCTAATATTGCTAAGGTAAGTTATTATGACTTCTTTCTAATAATTGTTCACTTTATGTGTTATTGAATATCTTGTTGAAAGAAAGGATTTTGATGTGTTAAATAATGATTAAATGAGTTGAAATGGGTTAGTCAAGGTTAAATTGATTTTTAGTTGTAAAATGGTAATTTAAGATTGAAGGAGGAAAAGTATAGAAGAATTGTGAATGTTAATGATTTAAGAGTAAGTATTAAATTTGGGTTTTGACCAATTTACTAGAATTAGAAAGTGAAGAAAATGGTTTATAAGAAATGGTTATATGTTAAAATGAAATAAAGTTTTGGTACTAAAGGATTTTGGGTTAATGTTGGAATGTATTGGAATACTTTCTTGGAGTAGAGAAAATGTTTAATAATCTAAAAATAAGATTTATGTTCATGGAGGTTGATAAAGAAGAAAGAGTAAGGTTTGAGTGGGGATAGAAAGGTTGAATATGAAATGGGTAGTGAAATGAGTAGAACCTCTAAGGATTTAATGGATTTAACCTATTTTATGTGATTAAGAATGATCTAGTATGTGATTAGTGAAGTTGGTAATACCTTCTATGTTCACCTAAATTAGTAAGGATTGTTAAAGGAAAAAGGAAATGGGTAGAAGGGGTTAAGAAATCCGAGCATTGCTGGAAATGGGCTTGGGCGGTCGCCCATGGGGGGCTTGAGCGGCCGCCCATGTGATCAGAAACTTGTGTGCCTTGAAAACCTTCTTGGGCGGTCGCCCAAGATATCTTGTGCGGTCGCCCATCCCTTCAGCAATATGCCTTCCCTTTTGAACTTCACTTGGGCGGTCGCCCAAGTGACTAGGGCGGTCGCCCATGTCACCAGATTCTCCTCAATTACTTTTCTTGCTGATTTTCACCAATAAACTCGTGGCATGAATCCCAACCATTATAAATTAGTAGAACCTAATCCAACCCGAATATGAATTAATCCTTTTTAACCTAGGTTAGCGTAGAACACCTTGGCTAGGCCATGATGTCTTATTTGATCAAAATAGAATTGTGGGAGTAGTTAAATATTGTTCGGAAAATGGTGGATAAGCTTGATTCGTAACTTCACCAAAGTGGTTCAAACTTGGGAAGTAGGTCTTGCACTTTTATTAAGATTATTCAAGGTTGAGTAATGACTTCGTAGGAATGGTTTATGGTTCAGGGTGGCCTTACTTGCTCCCATACCTTTGGTGATTAGTTTGAATAGTGTTGAGGCTATGAGTTACATTATTGCGTTAGTAAGGAACGTATATGTATTACATCATTGTACTGTATCCCCAGTGTGGATTAATTGGCATAGTGTTATATTGTATCCCAATTGTGAATTATCTGACATGTTGAATATATTGTATCCCAAGTGTGGATTATCTGGTTATATTGTTACCTTACTTGAATTCATATTCATTGATGGTATTATGCATAGTGTATTAAATGAATGTTGCACTATGGTATTAATTTAACATGAGTATATTTTACCATGTTGTTATATTCTTATCCCTTTTGTGGATTTTATTTCAAGTATCTATTATGTGCTTGAACGTGTTATATTATATGTGATTCGGGGGTATAATGGAATTCAATCAATTATTGATTTGTTCTATAAGTGATTGAAGGTCCATCATACCTGTGACCGGCCCCTCTGTGGCCACAGAGTGGGTGTGCTAGCAGCTGTATTGAGCCAAAAGCCTTACAGTCCGCTGCGACTTTGGTGACTAGGTGGAATGCTTCTGTATTAAGCCAAAAGCCTTACAAATAACGGCGATATTATATGGTACTCTTATTAAAGGGTCATATAAGTATCTGATTTTCTTATATGGATCTCTGGGGTATGAGTCCTATAAGCGGTGAATGTGCATGGAGGCAGTTCACCAAAGAGAGGAGTTTTACTCCCACGTTGTACGACTTATTGTTCAGACGGGAAAGGTAAAATGAGGTAACGTAAGGTGTTTACCGCTTTAATAATGTGCTATGTGTAACCATGCTATGTGTTGCATCTTGTTTGACATCTTCCTGCATTCATAATAGCTTATTGAGATTTATTCTCACCCCTTCCCTTTTACTGTTTTAGATTGTGCTGAGACAGGTGACTGAGCCAGTGAGGCCGGGGAAAGAGTTTGGACTCTTGCTTTTGGGACTTGTCAGGATAGGTATATGAGTAGGTTGTCGGGAGTCCTATTTAAGTATTACTCTTTTACAAGTTGTATGAAAAACTATTTTGTTAAACAATGTTAAATTGGGTTTTCAATGTAATTGATCAAGTTATAGTTTATTAGAATATTTGTTTAAATTCCTTCGAGTGGAGATATTATCAGTTGATTTTATTTTGAAAGTTTGAAAAGTGATTTTCTTTTAAAGTGAAATAAAAGTTTTTAAAAATTTAAGATGGGTTTTCTTAGTTTGAGCTCCTCAAGCTCGGGATACGCGTTAGGTCCCGGGTTGGGGTGCTCACAATTGGTATCAAAGCTTAGTTTAGAGGTCAAGGGTAGATGTCTCACTACCAGAAACAGGTGGTTTAGCGACGGAATTATCAGCGACGGATTTATTTCGTCGCTAAATAGCGGCGGAATATAAGCTTTAGCGTCAGAATTATTTTGGCGTCAAATTTAGCGACGAAATTTAATTCCGCCGCTAAATTTCGCCGCTAAAACTAATATTCCTCGAATATTCGCTTAATTACCGCCACTATTTTCGCGGTTGATTTACCGACGGATTATTCCGCCGCTAAATCTTTATCAGCGACGGAATTATTCCGCCGGTAAAAATATATCATTTTTATATTTTTTTATTTATCAGCGTCGAAAATATTCTGACGGTGAAATTAAAGTATTTTTTTATTTTTTTTTTTGAATTTTACACCGACGGAATATTTCTGCCGCTGAATAATTAATTTTTTTTAATTTATCAGCGTCGGAAATATTCCGACGGTGAAATTAAATGTTTTTTTTTTATTTTAATTAAACACCGACGGAATATTTCCGCCGCTGATAATTTAATATATTTTTATTTATCAGCGACGGAAATATTCCGTTGCTGATAATAAAATGTAATTTTTGTTTATTTTTAGAACTAATTAACAAAATAACAAACTATACCCTATACACTATATATCATATACACTATATACCCTATACCCTATACACTATACCCTATACACTATACACTATACACTATACACTATACCCTATACACTATACACTATACACTATACCCTATACCCTATACCCTATACACTATACCCTATACCCTATACCCTATACCCTATACCCTATACACTATACCCTATACCCTATACACTATACACTATACACTATACCCTATACCCTATACACTATACTCTATACCCTATAGACTATACACTATACACTATACACTATACCCTATACACTATACACTATACACTATACCCTATACCCTATACCCTATACACTATATCCTATACCCTATACCCTATACACTATACCCTATACACTATACCCTATACCCTATACCCTATACACTATACCCTATACCCTATACTCTATACCCTATACACTATACACTATACCCTATACACTATGCCCTATGCCCTATACCCTATACCCTATACACTATACCCTATACCCTATACACTATACCTTATACACTATACACTATACCCTATACACTATACCCTATACACTATACACTATACGCTATACCCTATACCCTATACCCTATACACTATACCCTATACCCTATACTCTATACCCTATACACTATACACTATACCCTATACCCTATACACTATACCCTATACCCTATACACTATACCCTATACCCTATACACTATACACTATACACTATACCCTATATCCTATACACTATACACTATACACTATACCCTATACACTATACCCTATACCCTATACACTATACACTATACACTATACACTATACATTATACCCTATACCCTATACACTATACCCTATACACTATACACTATACCCTATACCCTATACACTATACCCTATACCCTATACCCTATACACTATACCCTATACACTATACACTATACACTATACCCTATACCCTATACCCTATACTCTATACCCTATACCCTATACCCTATACACTATACACTATACCCTATACCCTATACCCTATACTCTATACCCTATACACTATACACTATACACTATACATTATACCCTATACCCTATACCCTATATCCTATACACTATACCCTATACCCTATACCCTATACCCTATACACTATACCCTATACACTATACCCTATACACTATACCCTATACACTATACACTATACACTATACACTATACCCTATACACTATACCCTATACCCTATACTCTATACCCTATACACTATACACTATACCCTATACCCCTGCAATGTAGGGGTACTGAAGAAACTATCAATGACAAGGACCGCTGCCCACAATGCAAGGGCGAAAAGGTTGTACAGGAGAAGAAGGTCTTGGAAGTGGTTATGGAGAAGGGTATGCAAAATGGACAGAAAATTACATTCCCAGGAGAAGAAGCTGATGAAGCTCCTGACACTCTTACTGGAGACATAGTCTTTTTACTACAACAGAAAGAGCACCCAAAGTTGAAGCGAAAGGGTGATGACATATTTGTTGAGCACGCGTTGACCCTTACTGAGGCATTATGTGGCTCCCAATTTATCTTGACTCATCTAGATAACAGCTAGAGAGTGCAGTGTGCTCAGCAGTAATGATGTGGGTCTTTATTTTCTGGATATCTTAGTTATGACTTATGAGACAATAATCTTCAGAGTGTTGTTAATAGTTGGTTAGTTCCTAGTTTTGGACTAATCTTGTTTTTGTTTTATTTTGGATAAAAAATTTAAAATTGTATGCAATTTACCAATTTAGGAATAGCTCCAAGAACCCTTGCAATTCTTATATATATGGTCATTGTTTCTATTAAAAAAAAAACCTAACCCCTAAACCCTAACCCCTAACCCCTAAACCCTAAACCCTAACCCCTAAATCCTAAACCCTAAACCTTAAACCCTAAACCCTAACCCCTAAACCCTAACCCCTAAACCCTAACCCCTAAACCCTAACACCTAAACCCTAAACCCTAAACCCTAACCCCTAAACCCTAAACCCTAACAACTAAACCCTAACACCTAAACCCTAAACCCTAACCCCTAAACCCTAAACCCTAAACCCTAACCCCTAAACCCTAAACCCTAACAACTAAACCCTAACACCTAAACCCTAAACCCTAACCCCTAAACCCTAAACCCTAAATCCTTAATTAGTTTAATTAACAATGATTATACTCTTTTAATTTTATAATGTCATCATTATATGTTTACGAGATATTCATATTTTTTATAGGTACCACGAAGAGAAATCATTATACTAATCGGCTCGCGGCGGGACAACAACCCTCGACACCTACTTGGATGACCGAGGAGGTGTTTTGTCAATTTTGTGAATATTGGGGGTCGGATGCGGCGAAGGCTATATCCGAACAGGCCAAGGCCAATAGAGCAGGCTCCTCGGGGTCGGCGGCGATGTATACCATGGGGACGCTCACGGTCGCCGAGCATCACGACCGCATGGTATGTATGTTAGTTTAAATGTAGTAGTGTATGGATGCTTTTAAATAGGTTTATGTACGTATGTTAGCTGGGAGCCATGTTGATGCTATGAAATCCATGGTTTTAGTGTAAATATAGTGTATGCATGCTTTTAAATCAGTTTAAATGTTGCATTTATACAATTTCAAAGTAATAATCTCGCTTATTTTATTTATAGGAAAGGGAGCATGGTCCGAATATCGGTTTGTGGATGTTTACGCTAGCACCCATCTTCGGAATTCTACGGCGCCCGATCAACCTCCGCAATGGGTTGACGATCGTTACGCTAATGCCTTTGTAAGTAAACTATCATTAAATGACTTGATTTTGAATATGTAAATTTATTTATGTACCTTACATTGTGTATATGATTATAATTGTTTGTTTTATTTTGACAAAGCCGCATATCAAGCCGCCGCTCTTCCCCGGGCGAAGGAACGCTCCCCCGGCGAGCCCGTCCCCTTCGTGCACGATGTTTGGCACTCGGTCACCTCTGAGGGACATCCAAAGAGAGGAGCCCGAGTGTTAGGGATGGGGGATTACGGGCGGCAATGCCCGTCGACCAGCCGTCGGCGAAATGTTGACCTGCCCACGTTTCATGATCCGAGGGTCGACACTCTGGAGGCTGCGTTGGAGGAGGAGAGACGCGAGCGGGCAAAGCTTGCGGAGGCTCATGCGAAGACTCAAAGACAATTGGCGCTGTTGATGGCTCATATCGGCCGGGACTCCCAGGGTAATTTCCGGACGCCCCCGAGTTGATTACGGACTATTTAAGACTTGTTTGTACAATTTTATACTTGTTTGTAAACATTTGTGACATTTGGTACCCGCGGGAGCCCCTCCCCGCCCTCTCCCCCGCCCTCTCCCCCGCCCTCTCCCCCCTCCCCCCTCTCCCACCCTCTCCCCCTCTCCCCCTCCCGATTTGGTACGGTGATATGTAGTTTTTATTTGGTACGTTGATTTTTGTTTTTTAGTTTTTATAGTTTTAGTTTTATAAATTGAAATGTTATATCAGGTACAAAAAAATTTGGTTTATTGGTATTTTAAATTATTTTTTTTTAATTTATTTCTAGACCGACGGAAATTTCCGTCGCTGAAATTAATTTATTTAACTTAATTTTAATTACAGCGACGGAAATTTCCGCCGCTATCTCAATTAATTTAAATTTAATTTTTGATTATAGCGGCGGAAATTACCGTCGCTGTAATTAATTAATTTTAATTTAATTTTTATTACAGCGACGGAAAATTCCGCCGCTATCTCATTTAATTTTAATTTAATTTTTGATTTCAGCGGCGAAAATTACCTTCGCTGTAATAAAAATTAAATTAAATTAAAATAATTTCAACGACGGTAATTTCCGCCGCTGAAATTAATTAATTTTAATTTATTTTTTTTTACAGCGACGGAAATTTCCGCCGCTGAAATTAATTTAATTAAATTAATTTTTATTACAGCGACAAAAATTTTCGCCGCTGAAATCAAATTTTAATTAAATTAAATTGATTTAACGGCGGAAATTTCCGCCGCTGAAACATTTAAACCACCGGCGGAATTATATTCCGTGGTAAAATAAAAAAATATCGGCGGAAATTGACCCGTCGGAGCACTGCGACGGGCTGGTAGCGGCGGACCACCGACGAAAATTTTCCGTCGGTGTTTTTTTTTAGCGACGGAATTTTAATTTTAGCGACGGAAATTTCCGCCGCTAAAACACCTTTTTCTGGTAGTGTCTAAACTAAGGGGAAATGTGTGGTAATTGACGTCGAGTGTTTAACGCAGGAGTTCGTTCTAATGGCCGGAAGCAATGATGATCAATGAAAGGTTCTAGAAAATGAAGGAGATATGGGTCTAGGCGGAATTCAGAATGAAGAGATGATGAAATTATTCAGGATGTTTGTACAGAATATGGAGACTAGAGGATCAATTCCGAATCAACCTGAGGAATGTCAAAGTGATGAATTGGAAAGGATTGTGAAGATGAATCCACCGAGTTTTAATGGATATCGGGATCCGTTAAGGGCAGAAAAATGGTTAGCAGAAATGAACAAAATCTTTGAGGTTATGAAGAGTCGCAACGAAGAGAAAGTTAGATATGCCGTTTTCAAACTTGAAGGTCCAGCTGATCAGTGGTGGCAGATTTTGAAGGAAAGTTGGGAGCGGGATCATACACTCCAGACTTGGGATGATTTAACTCAGCAGTTTGAGGATTATTTCATTTCAATGGTTACAAGGGATAAGAAGGAGATTGAATTCTTAGGACTAAAACAAGGGAACATGACAGTGAATCAACATTCAGTCCGGTTTGAGAAATTAGCTAGGTGTTGCCCTCATTTGGTATCGCATGAAGCGAGAAGAGTTCATAGGTTTGTAAAAGGTTTGAGGATTGAGTTTAGGAAGAAATTAGTGATTGATAGCTTCACCAATTATCAGACAGTCATAGATAGAGCATATAAGATTGAGAATGACATTGAGGAAAATAGTGGAAGATCGGAAGGTGGGATTAGAAATAAACCAAAGTATCTAGGACAAGGATTCAAAATCACTAGAGGAAAGCCAAGGGCTTTAACTTCAGGAAGTGTGAGAGGGGAACTTGTTGTAGCTTCTTCGTCTAGGCCAATATCCAAACAGTATGGGATGATTTGTAAATTTTACATGAAGGTTGGACATGCCGAAGATCTGTGTTGGAGTAAGCAAGGCAAGTGTATTAATTGTGGAGCAATGGGACACTTTAGGAGGAATTGCCCAAGGTTGCAGCGGGGACGAGCTTCAAGCAGCGGTCAGCTGGGTGGACAACAAAGAGGTGGTACCAAAAGAGATAAGGAAGGGAAACCAAAAAAGAAGGTCCAAGGTCGAGTATGTGTTTCGGGCCTAGGAGAGATAGCTCCCTCAGAGGTCACTAGAGGTATATTACCTGTCTCAGAAGTTAGGGGTCATATTTTATAAATCCTGTTTCATATCATTTATGTTTGGCATCACATTTTGCTTCTATGTGGCATACATTGCTTGAGATTTTGTTTTATTGTTAGAGGATTCTGCTCTTACGAGAGAATACCTCGAATCTCCTTTGGTTTACCACGGTGGTGATGTGGTTATAGCTGGGCATGTATTGCCAGTTGATTTGGTATGATTACCGATTTGTAATTATGAGATATACTTGACCTGGATGGTTAAGTAGTTGTTGTGCATTGGTAGACTATCATTAGAAGTGAGTCTCCTTTTCTATGCCTAAATTGTTTATATTGGTATTTGATATAGATAAACCTTTATATGGTATTCTTGTTATATAAGCATTAAAGGCAGAAAATTTTGGTTAAAAGTGTGAAGGGTATTTGGTATGTGTTAGACTTGCATAAGAAGTCTTTCCAGAAATTTTACGTGCTAGTTGTGAGTAGATGGTAATTGTGTTTCCATCAAGGTATCTCATGTGTTGATTCTAAGTATGATAATCAGAATTTTAATCCTTATCTTGACGACTTTATGGTAGTTGTGATTGATGACCTCTTTGGTTATTTAAAGTTACGAGAGGATCATGAAGATCATTTGTGAGTTGTGTTACTTGCCTTTAGTGGGAATTCATCGTTTGAGAAGTTTAGCAAGTGTGAGTTGGCTTGAGAAGATTCCAAATTTCGGGCTATATTCTTAAGCTTGGATGTTACCATGGATCTTGCGAGGATTGAGTCCGTGATCTTTGGGTTGGCAAGTTCTATCGAAGGAATTTTTAAGGAGTTTTTGAGAATTGAAAAAACGTTGCTTTAGTTAACTCTAGAGGATGTATAAATGGTGTGGAATGTAATAAGGATGAATCATATTGATAGAGATGGAGAATAGATAGACTATAGATCCGATCCTTACCTCAACTAGTGGATGTGAGGACTTTGTGAACTTTAAGTGCGTATTAAAGGAAGATTTGGTTGTGATATTATGAGAAATGAGAAAGTGATAGCGTATGCTTTGAGGAAGTTAACTTAGATAAAGTGAAATTTTCTTATCCTCTACTCGGGAGTGGCTGCAATTGTGTTGCGTTATTTAAGTAGAAACTTTATCTTTTTGAAGCCCCCTTTGAGAGTTTTTACTGATCCTAAGAGTTTGAAGAATTTAGTTACTTGAAAGGAAGAGATTAGAAGACTATCTAGATTCTTGAAGAATAGGTTGTGTGTTGTTGTAAGTACCCAAATCTGGCTCATGCCTTCCGGTTAAATTTTCCAGCAATTCCCCGGACTTTTCCTAAAGTCCGGGAGCAATTCCGAAACTGTTCCGAACCTTCCGAGGAATGAAGGGACTGATTTAAATTAAAAGGGCACGTTTTCCTTAATATGGAAAACCTTCTAGAAGTGTCACCTTGCAGGATTCTAGAAACATGCTGAGTCATACAGGATAATGCCGCACGGCTGCATTAGGAGAAGACTCCTAGCCGCACGGCCTCATTAGACTTATCCAGACTGCCTATAAATAGAGCCCTCCTCTACCCATTTTAAAAACAACAACAGACCACATTCAGCACCAAAAGCTCTGTTCAAGCCCTGCTGCGAAAATCCCAGAAGTTGAAGAGTGCCAAGAAGCCACCTCCCTCCTCCTTGAAGCCTTCCAAGTTGGTCCATCCACTAGGCAAGATCCAAAGAAGAAGAGGTCACCACCATTGGTAACCTCTCACTCCCTTACCTTGCATTATACTTGTTCTATGTGATGTAGTTGCTCCTTGCATTCATATATTGCTATTATCTTGCTTGGGACTTGGTATTTATTGTTAAAGATCCTATCTTTATTCATATAAATCATACCCCCTTTCCCTTTGCATCCTTTGCATGAAATAAGCATCCTTTGCCCATAAAAATGTAATCTTTGCGTTAAAGGTGCATCCTTTGCACCTAAAAATCCCTTTTTTACATAAAAATGATATCTTTATGCATCCTTTGCATATAAAAATGTAATCTTTATATTCAAATTGCATCCTTTGCACCCTAAAACTCATTTTCACATATAAAAATGCATCATTTGCATAAAAGATCATTTCTTTGCATCAAAGATGCATTCTTTGCCTAAAAATGCTATTTTCCTATAAAAAAAATGCATCTTTTGCATAAAAATCCTTTCTTTACATCAAAAAGCATCATTTGCAATCAAAAGCATCATTTGCACCCGAAAATGTCATTTTTTCACTAAAAATGTCATTTTTACATGCATTCTCCCATGTCCCCATTAGCAACCTTCGGAATGGACCGGTGTAAAGATCCTATCTTTACATCGTTTCTTTCATTAAAGGTGTCACAATCTCTTTAGAAAGGGACAAACCTTGAACCTATATCTCCGATTATCGCTTGAGACGAGCATGATAGCTCCAATATAAGCTCAATCGTCTCATGACGTAGGATTGATGGGCTAAGGTCACTCCTTTTCTAAAGAACCTCATTTTGGACTATAAAATAGAGTCCTTCTCTCGATCACGCAAAGACCCAAGGTCAAATAGCGATGATCACAAGTCCAAGATGAAGACAGGATCAAAGTCCCGAATACATAAAAATCCAAGGAATCCCGAGCGACAACCAACTAAATGGTTTGTACGTCCGGAAGACAACTTGGGACATTCCCCCCCCCCTCTTTTCAACACATGCACACAAGAAAGCACACAAGCAAGCACGAAAAATGGAATCTAGGGAGACTTGCTACGGCAAGGCACCTTGGGTGAACGACGATCCGTTCTTCCCAAGTGGTAACTTAACCTCCGAACCCTAAAAACCTTTTTTTCAAAGTTTTGAGGAAATCAAAATGGCGTGGCGACTCCGTTTTTCAAATTAAACCGGATGTTTTCAAACTCGCGTGAATCCAATCTAAAAAAACAAAAATTAGAATTTGGGCACACATTCACAGTTTGGCGACTCCGCTGGGGAAAATCCCAAAGGAGAAAAGCTTTCATTTTCAAAATAAACGATACCCGGTATATAGGTGGAAACCATTTAACCTTCCTGTATCGCTCCCTAACCCGGGGCTTGGGATAAACGGTGGTTTAACAATCCCACGTACCGGTATCTCTTTTCGAAAATAAATAAAAAAAAAAGAAAGAAAGTTTTTTTTTCTTTGAGCGGGTTAGACTCCCGTCACGGATTCCAATTATCGTGCTTGCTTTCTTTGCCTTGCATTGCATCATTTGCATCTTGGAAATTGTGCATACTCTGAACAGGAAGCCTTCTCAAGGCTAAAAGGTGCCTAAAATGTTCGGGAAGCAACCTGAAATTGCAAAGGAGTGGAACCTGAAAAATTGATCCATGTTGTCGTACGGCTCAATCCTCCTTGGATTCTGACCGGGCGGCCTCAGTGGCAATTCCACCAGGAAAAATTGAGGTTAATCTGGCAGCCTTGGCAGCTTGGGGCTATTCAGTTCCAAGACTGACTGGGGCTCCCAGAAAATTTACGTGCCTTACCTGTTGCATTTTCCCCCGTCCCGAAAAATCATTCCTTTAAAACACATTTCTGAAAAATCTCTGTTTTAACTCAAAAAGGAATATTTTTAGGAGGCCGCACACTACGCGCACCTTATATATCCTATACACTTTACACGCACGTCCCTTTAAACCCGGGGTGGTTTTTCAGCTGCAGTCACGGACAGCCTTACGATGCTCCCGGGCGCGCACGGAATCACCCCAAACTCCCCATGGCAGCCAGTGTCGACCAATGCACAGTCTGTGTCACACGTTTCAAAAAACCGTGACTTTTTGGTTGGTTTTTGGTCTAGTCCGTGTCATATAGCCCAGTTGCATATCCCCGTAAAGGTCAAGCCTTAGTCTATAACGGAAGTCAAGATCTTCCGCACAAGCGGAGCTTTGCCAAAATTTCGACAAAGGAAAAAATGGCAAGATCTTGACTCCGGCGTTGACTTCGACCTTGACCCGCACGGAATGCGTAAAAGTCGAGACCGAGTCCTTGCCAAGAAAATCCAAAGATCTTTCGCTCAAGCGAAGCTCTGCCGAAATTCCGACAAGAAAAAATTGGCAAGATCTTGACCCGGCATTGTCTTCGATCTTGACTCACGCACGGCGTATGCAACGAAGTTCAATGTGACACTGTGTCATCCGGCTTTTACCGCCCGACCCATGCCTATTATCTTCTCGGACATTACCGAAAAGTCAAAACGTCAATCGCGCAAGCGAAATTCTGCCGAAATTCTGTTAAGGTTGAAAGACGAGACTTTCCCGGTATTGCCTTGATTATAATTCGCATCGCTCGTGCGTTAAAAGTTCCTATGACCCGCTAGACCCATTAGGAGCATTCTTCTCTCGGTCGGTGGGATCCGCATGCCCTATAGGACCCTCGCCCGGGGCTGTCCACCCTGGGAGGTCGAAATACAGGTGGAATACGAGGGGCTTATAGACGTAGTGACGGAACCCACTGATCCAGGATCTAGAGTAGTTGCGAAAAAGAAGGGCATAACCCCTTTTCCAACCAAATAGAAATTAATAAAAGACACTGTTTTAAGTAAACTGGAAGATTCTTAATTTGCATATTGCTTGAGCCTTCAGCCTAAACACCTACCTCGAGTCTAAACCTCTCATATCCCTTTCCCGCAGCGAGAAAGAAGTGGGTGAGAACACCGGGTCAGCGACTTGTTAGCGCAGAATTCTCAGACAGTTCGCCAGAATCCTCAAGTCTCAACTTTCCAGTGTCAAAATGGCCAACGTGGTAGTCAACAATGGTAATGACCAAGTAGTTGGAGAGGCCATCCCAGTTCAACCCAGGCCCCACATCTGGTATGATGTGTGTGATTGTGAAGACTGTCTGGAATATGAGTATCAAGAATGGATTAACGAAGACGCTCCTTCAAGAAAGAAGAAGAAGAGGAAGTCTATACAACAGAAATTAAAAGAAAGATACGGAGCTGGGGACAAGAGCGTTGGAACTTTAGGGGAGCCTTCAGGCAAGTTTGACTACTACGTCAGTTATGCCAAGGAACCTACCAAGAAACCCGTCATTCAAAATGCAGTCCAGCCTGATACCCCTGTAGTCAGTGACCCTCTCGAGGCAGAAAGTTCTGAATTTGTCGCCATCGTGAAGTTCAATGAGAAGCTAGCAGATTTGGAAGCAGAATACAGAAAACCCATAGAATACGTGGCTAATCAAGGAAGGATCAAGGTCCCTTCTGAAGAAGACTTCATCAGCATTATCCAGGACAACCCTCCCGTTGGCTATACTGACAAGGTCGTGGTATCAAAGATCAGTAAAGAGAAAATGAGTTATCAGCAGTGTATTGATAAGATGAGCCAGACTCTTCGGTCAATGAGTCCAGTTGTCACAGATGAGCTCGCCGAGAGATTGCATCAAGCTACTTTAGCTCCTCTCACCATCTTTCCGAGGTACCGGCCTACCAATGATTTCCGACAAGTTTTTGATCAGTTTGAAGTCTCCAACTTTCTGAAGGATGCTGACAAGACTGTTACTCCCCAGTGCAACAACAGGAAAGAGTAAACCCCAGTCCAACCCCCGTCAAACACTTTGAGTCAATAAGTAGTGTAGGGTCCAGAGTCAGTAGGGTCAAGAGTCAGTTGAGTCAGGAATCTTTGAATTCCAGTCCTCTGAGTCGTTTGAAGGCCTCACGCCTGAGGACTATGAACATGTAATCAATGTCATCTTTCCCCTTGCTTTGAATGAAATGACAGATCTTTCTGAGTATCCTCTTATTGCCAACTTAACAAATGATAAATTAACTCAAAACTTAACAACAGTTAATAATGAATCATTTGAACAAGATGCAAACACACTAAATGAACAATACATTAAAGAAATCTTTAAGCAGGTTACAGAAAAAGAGGAAAACCGGGCCCAAGCTGCCGAGGAGGTTTTGACGAGTGTTAACTTGGGTACTGTCGAGGAACCTAAAGAGACACAGATTGGAAGCTTCTTCCAGGGGGTTGAAAGGGACAGACTGGTTAATCTGCTCAGAGAATACATGGACGTCTTTGCATGGTCGTACAAGGATATGCCGGGGCTAGACAGTTCAATAGTAGAGCACAGAATCCCTCTAGCACCAGATGCTAAGCCAGTGAAGCAGAAACTGAGAAAAATCAAGCCAGAATGGTCTCTACAGGTCAAAGAAGAAATTGAGAAGCTACTGCGGGTAGGATTCATCAGAGTCATCGAATATCCGACATGGTTGTCCAATATTGTGACCGTAACCAAGGCCAATGGGAAGGTGCGCTGCTGTGTAGATTTTCGGGATCTGAACAAGGCCAGCCCCAAAGACGATTACCCCTTGCCAAACATAGACATCCTGGTGGACTCCACTGCCAACTACAAAGTCAAATCCTTCGTTGACGGCTTTGCAGGCTACAACCAGATCAAGATGGCCGAAGAAGACCAAGAAAAGACCGCCTTCACCACACCGTGGGGAACTTACTGCTATACAGTAATGCCATTTGGTCTTAGGAACGCCGGGGCTACTTATCAAAGGGCAGCGACCGCGTTTTTTCATGACATGATCCACAAGGAGATTGAGGTCTACGTCGACGACATGATAATTCACTCCAAAGGCAAGGATGGACAAAACTTTGTTGACCTGCGGAAGTTCTTTGAGAGGCTGAGACAACATTCCATGAGACTAAACCCTGCTAAATGCACCTTCGGAGTGACAAGGGGAAAAGTGCTTGGGTATATGGTCACGGAGCGAGGTATCGAAGTCGACCCCCGAAAGATCAAAGCCATTATGGACATGAGGCCACCTCAAACCTGCAGGACAGTCAAAAGCTTTATGGGCAAACCGCAAGACATCGGTCGTTTCGTCAACCAATGACTACTATGTGCGAGCCCATTTTCAAGCTCATGAAGAAGAATGTAGACACAGAATGGGCCGAATAATGCCAGGATGCCTTTGACCAAATCAAGGCGTACTTAGTACATCCTCCTAAGACTATGCCCCCACATAGACAGAAACCTCTTCTCGCTCTATCTCACTGTCACCGATACGGCGGTTGGGGCTATGCTTGCTCAGAGAAGAAAGACTCTCGGGTAGAAAATGCCATTTACTTTGTCACCGGAAGCTGCAGGAAGTGAGCTCAATTACTCAGCATGTGAAAAGACTTGTGCAGATCGGTCTGGGTAGTCGGTAAGCTGAAGCATTATATGCAAGCCCACCCTGTGAACTTGGTCTCGAAAATGGACCCCATCAAGTACATCTTCGATAAGCCTTCCCTCTCGATGCGTCTAGCAAAATGGTCCTTCTTCTTGGCTGAATACGACATCAACTACGTGACCAGAAAGGCCATCAAGGGTCAAGCATTGTCAGACCATCTGGCAAATTTTCCCAGTAATGAGGACCGTGGGCCTGAACCCCAATTCCTAGATAAAGGGATCTTTTTAGTCGAGCCTGAGAACCGATGGCAGCTTTTCTTTGATGGAGCCGCTAACAAAATAGGAAATGGCGTAGGGATGCTACTGGTTGACCCGAAAGATGAGCACACGCCCATAGCCCTTAAGTTGAACTTCCCTGCCACGAACAATGTTGTCGAGTACGAGGCCTGCATTGCTGGTTTAGAAGCTGCCTTAGAAAGGAATGTCAAGGAGCTCGAAGTTTATGGAGACTCAGCCCTGATCATCAACCAGGTCTCCAACAAATGGAAGACTGTGGACCCTAATCTTCAGCGGTATCATGCCCATATGGAGGAGTTGACTGGACAGTTCAGAGAAGTGACTTTCCACTACTTGCCAAGGGAAAAGAACAGATTCGCATATGCCCTAACTACTCTAGCCTCACTGGTAGAGATCCCCGAGGGAAAAGCCATAAAACCCTTCAGAGTGGGTTGAAAGTGAAGCCCCCTACCAGAGACAACCCCCTGGGAAAATGGGAACCCGTTTGGATCGGCCCGTATGTGGTGCAGAAGATACTATCGGGAGGAGCCATGAAGCTTGCAGACCTGGACGACAATCCCTTTGTTCACCCAGTCAACGGTGATAAGCTCCGAAGGTACTATGTCTAAAAAAAAAAAAAAAGAGAAAATAAAAAAAAGAGAAAAAATCTTAGTGCAAAAAGAGTAATACCCAGCTAGGCTGAAAACCCAAAAAGGGCAGTCTAGGCAAAAAACAGGGTTGTACATAAAAAAAAAAAGAGAAAAAAAATCTTAGTGCAAAAAGAGTAATGCCCAGCTAGGCTGAAAACCAAAAAAAAAAAAAAAGGGCGGTCTAGGCAAAAAACAGGTTTGCACATATATATATAAAAAAAAAAAGTTCACCAGAATGAACTACGAAGACCTGAGCCCCTTAGTCTTTCTTGTAAAAGGGAAACGTAGGCAGCCATTTATGGTTCGGTCTAAACAATAAAAAGAGCGATTAAGTCTCCATGAAATGCGTCCTAAACAATAAATAAAGGGCATTCAAGTTTTCATAAAACGGGTCCTAATCAATAAGACATCTGAAATTTCCATAAAATTGTGTCTTGATTAATTTCTAAGATAATATCTCTTATTCATTACAAGTTAAAAACTTCTTGATGAGTTCAAGCACGGTCTACTCTTGACTCTGCTAACCTGCCACAAAGATCTAAAATACAATAAAATGCCTAATAAGCTACTGTGTTTGCAAAATGGCAATAAGGGAATCCTAAGAAAAGATCTGTCAGTCGTCATTCACCGAGTCTTCTTTGGTCTTCTTCCCTTTACCTCGACCCCGTCGAGTTTTCTTTCTCTTCTTCTCCAAGATGTCGGTCTCCCTCATCCCGATTTTCGGTATCCTCACTGGAGTCTCCATCAAACCGGTGTCAATAAGTGCCCTGTCAACATGGGCACGAGTCCGCACTTCCTCCCTCTGAGCCTCAGTCAAGGGAGCGACTTCAGAAAGCCTCTTATATCGAGCCTCCATATCTTTGATAAGGTCACCCGACTGGTTATGGTGACTCGCCTTAGCTTCAGTCTCCCTCAGAGTCCTACTCGAGTCACCGTCAGCCCCCAATAAAGCCTGACGCCTCTCTCTCAATATGACCTGAGTCGCTCCCATCTCCCTCTCGTACCAATCCAAGTAGACCGCAGTCAAGATGGTACTCTTCCTGCTCCTAAGGATATCCCTGGATGGGAAAACGGTGTACGTCCAAGCCCTCGAGAAGAATGAGAAGCTGGCCGGATCCCTCATATCTAATGGCACCACCTCCATGGTACGGATGTCCTCCCAATCGCCCAACGGCTCCTGTAAGGCCCCAAACTGCCTGGATACCAAGCAGGGTATGTAGAAGGATGACCAGCAGAACCCTAGAACCCTCACTATATAGGACTCCTGAAATGTCCTCCTGGTCTGCAACCTCCAGTGAGGTACCCACCAGCGAATATCCGAAGTGAATAACCTAGCCATCATCGCCTCCCAAGTACCCCCGGTCCCGCCGTCGAGGTAAACCCCTCCGAGAAATCACCCAAGGGCACTGAGTCGGCAAAGCCCCGAGCCTCTCCTGCAGCCACAAAGTCAACACGGCCGGACTCCCAGACCTCATGAAACGGTCTCCTCCAGCCATCCTATCGATACCATGCAGGGTCTCACCCAAAACCAATGGGACAATGTCCTTCCCAGCCCTGCAATCCCTAATCATGTCCAAGAGACCACCATGACAGATCCCCACGGATTCAGCGGTGAACAGAGAAGAGAATATGCATAGGATAAATGCATCCATAGCCACCGTGGTCGTAGCCATATCCGGAGACCCGAACCTGCCCGGGATATCAGAAAGGTCAATCCTGTCCGGAGCTATCATCATCCCCTCAGCCTCTCCCAGAGATATGTGCAGAAAAGATGCCAACTTTGCCGCCACCGGCACATCTCCAATCAGAGGAATCGATATAGCCTCAATTTCTGGACCCCCAATCAAGGCTCGGAAGTCTTCATAGGTTGGGACAATCTCATTGTAAGAAAAGCAGTAACCGTGTCTCCGGACGTCCCAAAACCTTGCTGTTGCTCTCAAAAGGTCCCAATTGGGCGGGAGATCCCTCAAATGCCACAAAGATTTGATCTTGAAAGAAGAATCAAACAGCCCCTTGTGAGATTGAAAGTTATATCTCACCCAAGATTGAAGATCGGATAGAAAGCGGTCTCTTTTCCCCCTTTGCAATCTAACGGGCTTCTCCATTGCAAAATGATCAAAGTTGACGTCTTTAGGTCAAATATGTGCTCTGGGAACAGTTGGGACAAGTCTAGAGTGAAAATGAAATGAAATGGCTAAGCCTTAATTTTATTCTAAAAATAACCAGTCCAGACAGAACTGTGAGCCGCACGACCTCTTTTTCAGCAGCAACCAAGTTGCTGCCCAAAGGGAGTTTTCACCCCACTTTTCCAACAAAAACCTGTACAAAAACATATCCAAACACTAACCATGGAGTTATGTGTCAACACAAATCATTTTGGCCCGGCCAAATTTCCAATTTCAAGCAAAACTGCCCGAGGCTCAAGTAATATGTAAATTCATAAAGCATAAATTTAAAAAGCAAATTGTTTTCGCCCCATCGGCGCCCAAATAAAGCAAAAAATAAACAAGTTGTGCATTGTTTGTTTTTCCTCCTAAATCGATTCTAGAGACCTCCTAGGCCTCCGATTCCTCCTCATCACTGCTCAACTCATAAAAGCTCGCCTCTCTCATCAAGTCCTCACTGTCGCTCACATCAGAAAGATGAACATTCACATGTTCATACTCCGCCAGATGCTCCAGAATGCCGATATTGGGTCCCCGTCCCCGAGGCATGGCGCTAGAGGAGTACTCTGAAGCCGATGAGGTGGATGCTGTACCCCCTACGTGCCTCCTTTTGCGCACAGGCTCCTGCGCGTTCGCTGCAGCTTTTGAAGCGCAAGCCAGCTTCTTCAAAAGGGATCGGCATACATCCTTCCAGCCCCTATTCCGCCCGACTGTCAGCCATAAGTCCGAGCTGGAACCTGAGAAAAAGAGAGGAAAATCTCAGAAAAATCTCGGAATGGCAAAAGGCAAAGAAGTCTAAAAAAGGGAAAAGACCCTAAAGTGTACTTACAGTGCTATCCGGCGACAGAGTATACTGGGGCTCCCTAGTGTCGGGGACAGGTATCCTGAACCTCCTCGGTACCCCATTGACTACATAAGAGAGATGGGCAGGAGGCATCGGCGGGTCAGTAGGCTCGGCCTCCCCATATCCCTGAGTGACAGCCAGCTTCACTAGCTTCTGTGGCGTCCTCAGTCGCTGCTCCACAAAAGTAGCATAAGGGGTAGCCATGTCAAAATACTCCTCAGCTGCTACGCCTGCCTGATATCTCTCTATGTCATCCGCCGACCAATCCCTGGGCTGCAGCATCCGTGCTGGAGGATCATGGGGGGTAATGGCATCCAATGGAGGGATATGGCCATGCTGCCTAGAGAAGCGGTCCCCCAGATAGATGACATCACATGTCAGCCCGGTCAACCATCGCCTCTGCCTCGTCGCCTCCACGGCCTCTCCTAGCAAAATCTCTGGATATCTCCCCCAAGGGTAAAAGTCCACTCCGTCGTGCCCATCCCTGTTGATGACTGGCCTCACCATCTTGTAATCAAAAGTGATCCGGGTCTTCCCGGTGAACTTATCCCTCGCATCTCCCCTCCAGCGGATCATAGCGGGAAAGATGGTAGCATCGCTCTGTTGGTTCCACGGAAAGAACCTGATCACCTCGCAAAACCAGACCTGCATGTTCAAAACATCAAAAGGGTCATTTTCTCTCATAAAAGTCTCAAAGACAGAAAGTAAAAGAGAGAAAAGAAAGTGAGACTACCTCGAGAGCAAAAGAGAAGCAATCCATCGGCGGCCTTATTCCTACATGCATGGATCCAGGGAAAAGTAAAGCTCTGCCAATCCGGCCTCGCCCCAAGAGACCGTCCCAATCCCGTCCACATCCTCCAAGGAGTCAAGGAGGCAAGTCATAGCCAGCGTCCCAGAATTAGCAAAAATGGTGACTGATAGCATCAACCACACAAAAGCCCTCGCAAGCTGGGAGTCAGTCACCTCATTAGCAGCAAATTCCTGCATGACTGCCACCTCGACATTCCTAGTCTCCATCCCGAGCCCCTTAGGAATAAGCTCAAACCCAACCAAAGCTCTAAACTCCTCCGCCGTAATATGGTTCCTCCAGGTCACAGGCCTCCCGGTGAACTGTAAGCCAGTGATAGCAGTGAAATTTGCAGGCGTCACTGTCAGCTCCCCCCAGCCAAGGTGAAAGCTGTGGGTGGTGTCCCACCAGAACTCCGAGAGGGCCTGGATCAATCCCTTGCTCTTCGAGGTAATGTGAATACCTCTTCTGATAGCCTCAATAAATAAATCCAAGCCGGTAGCCCTCACTAGCTGCTTGGGGTTCACCCCATCCTTCTCAAAATCAGGCATCCTCTGCCACAGCCTCACTGCAATCTCGGAAGTCCCCCTAGACTTGTTCTCCTATAGACAAGCACAACAAAAGAAATGTGTCAGTCCTTCACCTCATTTCAAAAGCATGCATATATTCAAAAGTGCACATATTTTCAAAAGAAAAACATTCATAATTTTTTTTTCTAGCATCCTATGCATAGAAAAACGTGTCTTTCATCACTTGAAATACATCATGTCAAGCACATTGCTCTCCTAAGCACAAAATCACAATTTTCAAAATTATTTGCACATAAGCATTAATTTTTTCTCAAAAATGGCATGCATGAATCCTTTTCATCATCCAAAATCCTGTTTTAGCATCCATGATCAAAAATTGACCTAGTTCTAGCACATGCAAGGACTCCGTCACATCTTAGACAATTATTTTCTCAATTTATTTTCAAAAAGTGGGGTCATTCTCATTATTTCTTAAGAAAATTGCACATGCATGATCGTTAATCTTCTTAGCTTCATAGGTTAATCATTAATATTCCAAACTTTAGCTACCTTTATCACAGATTGAGAAGTACGCTCAAGTTTTCCAAATGAGAAGTACGCTCAAGTTTTCCAAACTTCAGCTACCTCTATCTCCTCGATAGTGACATAAGCTTTAGTCACCTCAGGTGACAACCTCCATTAATTGTCAAAACCTCAAGGATCCTATACATCGTTCCTAACTATCTAGTGATGCTTGAACTACGACCAAGGCTTGATTCCTCCGGGATACGTAGGTAGCCTTTCATAAAAGGTCCAGCCATCCGACCGCAGTGGTCACCCTTTTCCATCATCGCTCCTCAGTGGTGAGGCAACCTTTCATAAAGGTCCAGCCATCAAACCACATTGGTCACCCCTTTGTCATTCATCACTCCTCAGTGGTGAAGTATCCCCTCATAGAGGTCCAGATATCCGACCACATCAGTCAATTCTAGCATATCCCCAGTAGGATCAATCGCCTGACCTCCTAGGTCACTTTCTCTTCTATTTTCCCAGCAAGAGACCAGTTTCTCTCCGCCATTCCCCAGCGGATCTTTTCTGAACTACGGCCTGGCTTGATTCCTCCGGGATACGTAGGTAGCCTTCCAAAGGTTCAGCCACTCGACCACCTTGGTCACCTAATCCGTCTCGGCATTCGCAAGATCGGATCCTTTTCTATCGACAACCCCACTCGCCCTGCAAGTGACGTTGCCGAGGGGCTTCTGTAAGTACCCAAATCTGGCTCATGCCTTCCGGTTAAATTTTCCGGCAATTCCCCGAACTTATCCTAAAGTCCGGGAGCAATTCCGAAACTATTCCGAACCTTCCGAGGAATGAAGGGACTGATTTAAATTAAAAGGGCACGTTTTCCTTAATATGGAAAACCTTCTAGAAGTGCCACCTTGCATGATTCTAGAAACATGCTGAGTCATACAGGATAATGCCGCACGGCTGCATTAGGAGAAGACTCCTAGCCGCACGGCCTCATTAGCCTTATCCAGACTGCCTATAAATAAAGCCCTCCTCTACCCATTTTAAAAGCAACAACAGACCACATTCAGCACCAAAAGCTCTGTTCAAGCCCTGCTGCGAAAATCTCAGAAGTTGAAGAGTGCTAAGAAGCCACCTCCCTCCTCCTTGAAGCCTTCCAAGTTGGTCCATCCACTAGGCAAGATCCAAAGAAGAAGAGGTCACCACCATTGGTAACCTCTCACTCCCTTACCTTGCATTATACTTTTTCTATGTGATGTAGTTGCTCCTTGCATTCATATATTGCTATTATCTTGCTTGGGACTTGGTATTTGTTGTTAAAGATCCTATCTTTATTCATATAAATCATACCCCCTTTCCCTTTGCATCCTTTGCATGAAATAAGCATCATTTGCCCATAAAAATGTAATCTTTGCGTTAAAGGTGCATCCTTTGCACCTAAAAATCCCTTTTTTACATAAAAATGATATCTTTATGCATCCTTTGCATATAAAAATGTAATCTTTATATTCAAATTGCATCCTTTGCACCCTAAAACTCATTTTCACATATAAAAATACATCCTTTGCATAAAAGATCATTTCTTTGCATCAAAGATGCATCCTTTGCCTAAAAATGCTATTTTCCTATAAAAAAATGCATCCTTTGCATAAAAATCCTTTCTTTACATCAAAAAGCATCATTTGCAATCAAAAGTATCCTTTGCACCCAAAAATGTCATCTTTCACTAAAAATGTCATTTTTACATGCATTCCCCCATGTCCCCATTAGCAACCTTCGAAATGGACCGGTGTAAAGATCCTATCTTTACATCGTTTCTTCCATTAAAGGTGCCACAATTTCTTTAGAAAGGGACAAACCTTGAACCTATATCTCCGATTATCGCTTGAGACGAGCATGATAGCTCCAATATAAGCTCAATCGTCTCAAGGCGTAGGATTGATTGGCTAAGGTCACTCCTTTTCTAAAGAACCTCATTTTGGACTATAAAAGAGAGTCCTTATCTCGATCACGCAAAGACCCAAGGTCAAATAGCGATGATCACAAGTCCAAGATGAAGACGGGATCAAAGTCCCGAATACATAAAAATCCAAGAAAGCCCGAGCGACAACCAACTAAATGGTTTGTACGTCCGGAAGACAACTTGGGACATTTCCCCCCCCCCCCTCTTTTCAACACATGCACACAAGAAAGCACACAAGTAAGCACGAAAAATGGAATCTAGGGAGACTTGCTACGGCAAGGCACCTTGGGTGAACGACGATCCGTTCTTCCCAAGGGGTAACTTAACCTCCGAACCCTAAAAACCTTTTTTTCAAAGTTTTGAGGAAATCAAAATGGCGTGGCGACTCCGTTTTTCAAATTAAATCGGATGTTTTCAAACTCGCGTGAATCCAATCTAAAAAAATAAAAATTAGAATTTGGGCACACATTCACAGTTGTGTGATGGACTTCCTTTCAAGTTGAGAAGTTAATTTACCTTAGCGAGGTTGCGTATAATAATAGTTTTTAGTTTAGCATCGAATGGGTATTGTATAAAGCTTGGTATGGAAAATTTATTTGTATGATCCTTCGTACGTATGGAATTCTTCAGTTAAGGATGATTTGGCGGATTTGACTTATGTGGGGAAACCGTTGAGAGTTATTAGAATCGAAATTCCGGGATTAAATTCTAGAATACTTGGGTTGTGAGAATGTATAGAAGAATCATGACATTGAGGAAACTGTTTGAAGGTTGTAATTCAAAATGCTTGGGAGAGTAACCTTTGTTATTGATCCTTAAGGTAAGTCTTTTTAAAATTCGAGACGAATTTTCTTTAAGGGGGAGTGAGTGTAACGACCCTAACCCTAGGCACTATTTTAGTACCATATTATATGCTTTTAATATTATTGTTAATTCTATGTGTTCATTATATGCCCTTGACTTCTTATGTTAAGTGGAGATGGTTGTGAAATAATTCTAAAGCCTTAGGATAAAATGGGAATATGATAATTGAAAATAAATAAATTATTATATTTAGTGGAGGTGGGTAGTGCAAATATTGGAAGTTGTAGTATTGTTGCATTCTTTCAATTTTTAGAGGGCTTAAAGGCATATTTTGAAAGATTTGGTTTAATGAAGGGATGGGGGGCCATGTCTCCCCCTTATTTTCCTCACCTCCCTTTTCATTAGTCAAACACCTCCATACTTCCTCCATCACCCTTTTAACTTCCCCATCCTTTTCCCATCCCATTTAATTATCCTCCCCATTTCTTATTCATCATCTTCTTCCTTCTATAAATATCCATGGAAACCTCCTCTCCAATCTTTTCCTTCCAAAAACTCTAGTAAACCCAATCCTTCTCCATTTGATGATCCGGGTGTACTTTCGTGTTCGTGGAGTCGAGGGGAACACATCAAGCTAAGAAAATCCTTGTTCCATCTAATATTGCTAAGGTAAGTTATTATGACTTCTTTCTAATAATTGTTCACTCTATGTGTTATTGAATATCTTGTTGAAAGAAAGGATTTTGATGTGTTAAATAATGATTAAATGAGTTAAAATGGGTTAGTTAAGGTTAAATTGATTTTTAGTTGTAAAAATGGTAATTTAAGATTGAAGGAGGAAAAGTATAGAAGAATTGTGAATGTTAATGATTTAAGAGTAAGTATTAAATTTGGGTTTTGGCCGATTCACTAGAATTAGAAAGTGAAGAAAATGGTTTATAAGAAATGGTTATATGTTAAAATGAAATAAAGTTTTGGTACTAAAGGATTTTGGGTTAATGTTGGAATGTATTGGAATACTTTCTTGGAGTAGAGAAATTGTTTAATAATCTAAAAATAAGATTTATGTTCATGGAGGTTGATAAAGAAGAAATAGTAAGGTTTGAGTGGGGGTAGAAAGGTTGAATATGAAATGGGTAGTGAAATGAGTAGAATCTCTAAAGATTTAATGGATTTAACCTATTTTATGTGTATAAGAATGATATAGTATGGGATTAGTGAAGTTGGTAATACCTTCTATGTTTACCTAAATTAGTAAAGATTGTTAAAGGAAAAAGGAAATGGGTAGAAGGGGTTAAGAAATTTGAGCATTGCTGGAAATGGGCTTGGGCGGTCGCCCATGGGGGGCTTGAGCGGCCGCCCATGTGATCAGAAACTTGTGTGCCTTGAAAACCTTCTTGGGCGGTCGCCTAAGATATCTTGTGCGGTCGCCCATCCCTTCAGCAATATGCCTTCCCTTTTGAACTTCACTTGGACGGTCGCCCAAGTGACTAGGGCGGTCGTCCATGTCACCAGATTCTCCTCAATTACTTTTCTTGCTGATTTTCACCAATAAACTCGTGGCATGAATCCCAACCATTATAAATTAGTAGAACCTAATCCAACCCGGATATGAATTAATCCTTTTTAACCTAGGTTAGCGTAGAACACCTTGGCTAGGCCATGATGTCTTATTTGGTCAAAATGGAATTATGGGAGTAGTTAAATATTGTTCGAAAAATGGTGGATAAGCTTGATTCGTAACTTCACCAAAGTGGTTCAAACTTGGGAAGAAGGTCTTGCACTTTTATTAAGATTATTCAAGGTTGAGTAATGACTTCGTAGGAATGGTTTATGGTTCAGGGTGGCCTTACTTGCTCCCATACCTTTGGTGATTAGTTTGAATAGTGTAGAGGCTATGAGTTACATTATTGCGTTAGTAAGGAACGTATATGTATTACATCATTGTACTGTATCCCCAGTGTGGATTAATTGGCATAGTGTTATATTGTATCCCAATTGTGGATTATCTGGCATGTTGAATATATTGTATCCCAAGTGTGGATTATCTAGTTATATTGTTACCTTACTTGAATTCATATTCATTGATGGTATTATGCATAGTGTATTAAATGAATGTTGCACTACGGTATTGATTTAACATGAGTATATTTTATCATGTTGTTATATTCTTATCCCTTTTATGGATTTTATTTCAAGTATCTATTATGTGCTTGAACGTGTTATATTATATGTGATTCGGGGGTATAATGGAATTCAATCAATTATTGATTTGTTCTATAAGTGATTGAAGGTCCATCATACCTGTGATCGGCCCCTCTGTGGCCACAGAGTGGGTGTGCTAGAAGCTGTATTGAGCCAAAAGCCTTACAGTCCGCTGCGACTTTGGTGACTAGGTGGAATGCTTCTGTATTAAGACAAAAGCCTTACAGATAGCGGCGATATTATATGGTACTCTTATTAAAGGGTCATATAAGTATCTGATTTTCTTATATGGATCTCTGGGGTATGAGTCCTATAAGCGGTGAATGTGCATGGAGGCAGTTCACCAAAGAGAGGAGTTTTACTCCCACGTTGTACGACTTATTGTTCAGACGGAAAAGGTAAAATGAGGTAACGTAAGGTGTTTACCGCTTTAATAATGTGCTATGTGTAACCATGCTATGTGTTGCAACTTGTTTGGCATCTTGCTGCATTCATAATAGCTTATTGAGATTTATTCTCACCCCTTCCCTTTTACTATTTTAGATTGTGCTGAGACAGGTGACTGAGCCAGTGAGGCCGGGGAAAGAGTTTGGACTCTTGCTTTTGGGACTTTTCAGGATATGTATATGAGTAGGTTGTCGGGAGTCCTATTTAAGTATTACTCTTTTACAAGTTGTATGGAAAACTCTTTTGTTAAACAATGTTAATTTGGGTTTTCAATGTAATTGATCAAGTTATAGTTTATTAGAATATTTGTTTAAATTCCTCCGAGTGGAGATATTATCAGTTGATTTTATTTTGGAAGTTTGAGAAGTGATTTTCTTTTAAAGTGAAATAAAAGTTTTTAAAAATTTAAGATGGGTTTTCTTAGTTTGAGCTCCTCAAGCTCGGGACACGCGTTAGGTCCCGGGTTGGGGTGCTCACACGACTACACTCGACATATTAGTAAGAAAAAGTGGCACTAGTACACGTGGAGTGTATGCACGAAAGGTTTTTCTTCTTCTTAGGTCAATGGATCAAATCTTTTCTTTTGTTTATGAATTTATGTCATCGGATTCCAAATTCCAACGACACAATATACTTCCAAGTGAAAAACGCATTTTACCATCTATAAATATTATATATGAGAGTCTAATTTCATTTCCTTATTGCGCCACATGGAATTATGATGTGTAATTCCATGTCATCATTCCATCATTTCATTGGCAAAATTTTCATTCATGTTCAAGGAGATGGCATGCTGAAAATCTTTTGTAGAATTATGAGATAGACATTTGATTAATTTTGAGATAAACACAATTAGCAATAATAATAGATGGGATACTACTTTTAAGGAGGGTTTGGATTTTCAACCATGAGAATATTTAAGAAGAGATAATGATATATTAAACATTATTAAGTCAAAATGCATCAAATACCATGAAAATAAAAAAAACCCAGAATCAAGAAGAAAAGAAAGAAATAAATACCTTGGGGCCATAAGGACCAATTCTCCACAAGGGGTTTTTGTTGTCTTACAATCTGTACAGAGTTTCTTGCCCTCGGTCTCGCTCCTTTCACCATACTATTGATCAAAGCAAGCGAATCAATGTCAACAAACTTATACTCATACAAATTCCATCACAAAAGCACAGTAAACAGAGCACACAATTTGGAACTGAAGACAACAATACAATGGCAATTGATTAGAACACCAAAAAGGAACTGCACTATCAGCAATGCTATATCTCATCTCTCTCTTTCTTACCTTATCGAGAGGAAGATCCATAAGTTTCGTTTTAGACATTTAGAGAAACACCAGGTGGGTGTCTCAAAATACAGAGAGCGATTGATTAATGCGAGAGAATTGACAAGGGAAGGGAAGGGATCAGGCAAAAGAAAAAGAACAAAAATCAAGAACAAAATCACCAAAAATGGTGGCATGTAATCACGGATCGACGACAGGACTTGAAATGTGGGTGCAGTGACTATGTGTGAAGTGTTCGTGTGTCGCAGACTGTAAATGTCGAAAATGGAAACCTCGAAACCCTAACCCTGGACGTGATTTTTTAATCAATTAAGGAAAAGTTTTACTAGTGGAGTGTTTTCTTTGAGTTTGATGACACGACTACACCCGCCAGAATAGTAAGAAAAAGTGGCGCTAGTACACGTGGCGTGTATGCACGAAAGGTTTTTCTTCTTCTTAGGTCAATGGGTCAAATCCTTTCTTTTGTTTATGAATTTATGTCATCGAATTCCAAATTCCAACGACACAATATACTTCCAAGTGAAAAATGCATTTTACCATCTATAAATATTATATAGGAGAGTCTAATTTCATTTCCTTATTGCGCCACATGGAATTATGATGTGTAATTCCATGTCATTTCCTTATTGCGCCAGATGGAATTATGATGTGTAATTCCATGTAATCATTCCAGCATTTCATTGGCTAAAGTTTCATTCCTGTTCAAGGAGATGGCATGCTGAAAATCTGTTGTAGAATTATGAGATAAACATTTGATTAATTTTGAGATAAACACAATTAGCAATAATAATAGATGGGATACTACTTTTAAGGAGGGTTTGGATTTTCAACCATGAGAATATTTAAGAAGAGATAATGATATATTAAACATTATTAAATCAACCAATGCATCAAAAACCATGAAAATAAAAAACCCAGAATCAAGAAAGAAAGAAATAAATAAATACCTTGGGGCCGTAAGGACCAATTCTCCACAAGGGGGTTTTTGTGGTCTTGCAATCAGTACAGAGTATCGTGCCCTCGATCTCGCTCCTTTCACCATACTATTTATCAAAGCATGCGAATCAATGTCAACAAACTTATACTCATACAAACTCCATCACAAAAGCACATTAAACAGAGCACACAATTTGGAACTGAAGACAACAGTACAATGGCAATTGATTAGAACACCAAAAAGGAACTTCACAATTAGCAATGCTATATAAATCTCATCTCTCTCTCTCTCTCTCGTACCTTATTGGGAGGAAGATCCATGAGTTCCGTTTGAGACATTTAGAGAAACACCTGGTGGGTCTCTCAAAATACAGAGAGCGATTGATTAATGCGAGAGAATTGACAAGGGAAGGGAAGGGATCAGGCAAAAGAAAAAGAACAAAAATCAAGAACAAAATCATCAAAAAATGGCGACAGGTAATCATGGACCGACGACAGGACTGGAAATGTGGGTGCAATGACTATGTGTGAAGTGTGCGTGTGTCGCATACAGTAAATGTAGAAAATCAAAACCCCGAAACCCTAACCCTGGACGTGATTTTTAATTAATTAAGGAAAAGTTTTACTAGTGGAGTTTTTTCTTTGAGTTTGATGACACGACTACACCCGCCAGAATAGTATGAAAATGTGGCGCTAGTATACGTGGCGTGTACGCATGAAAGGTTTTTCTTCTTCTTAGGTCAATGGGTCAAATCTTTTCTTTTGTTTATGAATTTATGTCATTGTATTCCAAATTCCAACGACACAATATATTTCCAAGTGAAAAACGCATTTTACCATCTATAAATATTATATATGAGAGTCTAATTTCATTTCCATATTGCACCACATGGAATTATGATGTGCAATTCCATGTCATCATTCCATCATTTCATTGGCAAAATTTTCATTCATGTCAAGGAGATGGCATGCTGAAAATCTGTTGTAGAATTATGAGATAAACATTTGATTAATTTTGAGATAAACACAATTAGCAATAATAATAGATGGGATACTACTTTTAAGGAGGGTTTGGATTTTCAACCATGAAAATATTTAAGAAAAGATAATGATATATTAAACATTATTAAATCAACCAATGCATCAAATACCATGAAAATAAAAAAACCCAGAATCAAGAAGAAAAGAGAGAAATAAATACCTTGGGGACATAAGGACCAATTCTCCACAAGGGGGTTTTTGTGGTCTTGCAATCAGTACAGTGTTTCTTGCCCTCTGTCTCGCTCCTTTCACCATACTATTAATCAAAGCAAGCGAATAAATGTCAACAAACTTATACTCATACAAACTCCATCACAAAAGCACATTAAACAGTGCACACAATTTGGAACTGAAGACAATAGTACAATGGCAATTGATTAGAACTCCAAAAAGGAACTTCACAATCAGCAATGCTATATAAATCTCATCTCTCTCTCTCTCTCTTACCTTATCGGGAGAAAGATCCATGAGTTTCGTTTGAGACATTTAGAGAAACATCTGGTGGGTCTCTCAATATACAGAGAGCGATTGATTAATGCGAGAGAATTGACAAGGGAAGGGAAGGGATAAGGCAAAAGAAAAAGAACAAAAATCAAGAACAAAATCACTAAAAAAATGGCGGCATGTAATCACGGACCGACGACAGGACTGGAAATGTGGGTGCAGTGACTATGTGTGAAGTGTACGTGTGTCGCAGACAGTAAATGTCAAAAATGGAAACCCCGAAACCCTAACCCTGAACGTGATTTTTTAATTAATTAAGGAAAAGTTTTACTAGTGGAGTGTTTTCTTTGAGTTTGATGACACGACTACATCAGCTAGAATAGTAAGAAAAAGTGGCGCTAGTACACGTGGCGTGTATGCACGAAGGGTTTTTCTTCTTCTTAGGTCAATGGGTCAAATATTTTCTTTTGTTTATGAATTTATGTCATTGGATTCCAAATTCCAACGACACAATATACTTTCAAGTGAAAAACGCATTTTACCATCTATAAATATTATATAGGAGAGTCTAATTTCATTTCCTTATTGCGCCACATGGAATTATGATGTGTAATTCCATGTCATCATTCCATCATTTCATTGGTTAAAGTTTCATTCCTATTCAAGGAGATGGCATGTTGAAAATCTGTTGTAGAATTATGAGATAAACATTTGATTAATTTTGAGATAAACACAATTAGCAATAATAATAGATGGGATACTACTTTTAAGGAGGGTTTGGATTTTCAACCATGAGAATATTTAAGAAGAGATAATGATATATTAAACATTATTAAATCAACCAATGCATCAAATACCATGAAAATAAAAAAACCAAGAATCAAGAAGAAAAGAAAGAAATAAATACCTTGGGGCCATAAGGACCAATTCTCCACAAGGGGGTTTTTGTGGTCTTGCGATTAGTACAGAGTTTCTTACCCTCGACCTCGCTCCTTTCACCATACTATTGATCAAAGCAAGCGAATTAATTTCAACAAACTTATACTCATACAAACTCCATCACAAAATCACATTAAACAGAGCACACAATTTGGAACTGAAGATAACAGTACAATGACAATTGATTATAATACCAAAAAGGAACTGCACAATCAGCAATGCTATATAAATCTCATCTCTCTCTCTCTCTCTTACCTTATCGGGAGGAAGATCCATGAGTTCCATTTGAGACATTTAGAGAAACACCTGGTGGGTCTCTCAAAATACAGAGAGCGATTGATTAATGCGAGAGAATTGACAAGGAAAGGGAAGGGATCAGGAAAAATAAAAAGAACAAAAATAAAGAACAAAATCATCAAAAAATTGCGGCAGCTAATCACGGACCGACGACAGGACTGGAAATGTGGGTGCAGTGACTATTTGTGAAGTGTGCGTTATTTGCAGAAAGTAAATGTCGAAAATGGAAACTCGAAAGTGATTTTTTAATTAATTAAGGAAAAGTTTTACTAGTGGAGTGTTTTCTTTGAGTTTGATGACACGACTACACCCGCCAGAATAGTAAGAAAAAGTGGCGCTAGTAAACGTGGCGTGTATGCACGAAAGGTTTTTCTTCTTCTTAGGTCAATGGGTCAAATCTTTTCTTTTGTTTATGAATTTATACCATCGGATTCCAAATTCCAACGACATAATATACTTCCAAGTGAAATACGCATTTTACCATCAATAAATATTATATAGGAGAGTCTAATTTCATTACCTCATTGCGCCACATGGAATTATGATGTTTAATTCCATGTCATCATTCCATCATTTCATTGGCTAAAGTTTCATTCCTATTCAAGGAGATGGCATGCTGAAAATCTGTTGTAGAATTATGAGATAAACATTTGATTAATTTTGAGATAAACACAATTAGAAATAATAATAGATGGGATACTACTTTTAAGGAGGGTTTGGATTTTCAACCATGAGAATATTTAAAATGAGATAATGATATATTAAACATTATTAAATCAACCAATGCATCAAATACCATGAAAATAAAAAAACCAAGAATCAAGAAGAAAAGAAAGAAATAAATACCTTGGGGCCATAAGGACCAATTCTCCACAAGGGGGTTTTTGTGGTCTTGCAATCAGTACAGAGTTTCTTGCCCTCGATCTTGCTCCTTTCACCATACTATTGATCAAAGCAAGCGAATCAATGTCAACAAACTTATACTCATACAAACTCCATAACAAAAGCACATTAAACAGAGCACAACTTTTGGAACTGAAGACAACAGTACAATGGCAATTGATTAGAACACCAAAAAGGAACTGCACAAATAGCAATGCTATATAAATCTCATCTCTCTCTCTCTCTTACCTTATCGGGAGGAAGATCCATGAGTTCCGTTTGAGACATTTAGAGAAACACATGGTGGGTCTCTCAAAATACAGAGAGCGATTGATTAATGCGAGAGAATTGACAAGGGAAGGAAAAGAATCAGGCAAAAGAAAAAGAACAAAATCATCAAAAGATGGAGGCAAGTAATCACGGACCGACGACAGGACTGGAAATGTGGATGCAGTGACTATGTGTGAAGTGTGCGTGTGTCGCAGACAGTAAATGTCGAAAATGGAAACCCCGAAACCCTAACCCTGGATGTGATTTTTTAATTAATTAAGGAATAGTTTTACTAGTGGAGTGTTTTCTTTGAGTTTGATGACACGACTACACCCGCTAGAATAGTAAGAAAAAGTGGCGCTAGTACACGTGGCGTGTATGCACGAAAGGTTTTTCTTATTCTTAGGTCAATGGGTATAATCTTTTCTTTTGTTTATGAATTTATGTCATCTGATTCCAAATTCCAACGACACAATATACTTCCAAGTGAAAAATGCATTTTACCATCTATAAATATTATATAGGAGAGTCTAATTTCATTTCCTTATTGCGCCACATGGAATTATGATGTGTAATTCCTTGTCATCATTCCATCATTTCATTGGCTAAAGTTTCTTTCATGTTCAAGGAGATGGCATGCTGAAAATCTGTTCTAGAATTATGAGATAAACATTTGATTAATTTTTAGATAAACACAATTAGCAATAATAATAGATGGGATACTACTTTTAAGAAGGGTTTGGATTTTCAACCAAGAGAATATTTAAGAAGAGATAATGATATATTAAACATTATTAAATCAACCAATGCATCAAATACCACAAAAATAAAAAAACCCAGAATCAAGAAGAAAAGAAAGAAATAAATACCTTGGGGCCATAAGGACCAATTCTCCACAAGGGTTTTTTTTTTGGTCTAGCAATCAGTACATAGTTTCTGGCCCTCGGTCTCGCTCCTTTCACCATACTATTGATCAAAGCAAGTGAATCAATGTCAACAAACTTATACTCATATAAACTCCATAGCAAAAGCACATTAAACAGAGCACACAATTTGGAACTGAAGACAACAGTACAATGGCAATTGATTAGAACACCAAAAAGGAACTGCACAATCGGCAATTCTATATTAATCTCATCTCTCTCTCTCTCTTACCTTATCGGGAGGAAGATCCATGAGTTCCGTTTGAGACATTTAGAGAAACACATGGTGGTTCTCACAAAATACAGAGAGCGATTGATTAATGCGAGAGAATTGACAAGGGAAGGGAAGGGATCAGGCAAAAGAAAATGAACAAAAATAATCAAAAAATGGCGGCAGGTAATCACGGACCGACAACAGGACTGGAAATGTGGGTGCAGTGTCCTTGTGTAAAGTGTGCGTGTGTCGCAGACAGTAAATGTTGAAAATGGAAACCCCGAAACCCTAACCCTGGACGTGAATTTTTAATTAATTAAGGAAAAGTTTTAGTGTTTTACTAGTGGAGTGTTTTCTTTGAGTTTGATGACACGACTACACCCGCCAGAATAGTAAGAAAAAGTGGCGCTAGTACACGTGGCGTGTAAGCACGAAAGGTTTTTCTTCTTCTTTGGTCAATGGGTCAAATCTTTTCTTTTGTTTATGAATTTATGTCATCGGATTCCAAATTCCAACGACACAATATACTTCCAAGTGAAAAACGCATTTTACCATCTATAAATATTATATAGGAGAGTCTAATTTCATTTCCTTATTGCGCCACATGAAATTATGATGTGTAATTCCATGTCATCATTCCATCATTTCATTGGCTAAAGATTCATTCCTGTTCAAGGAGATGGCATGCTGAAAATCTGTTGTAGAATTATGAGATAAACATTTGATTAATTTTGAGATAAACACAATTATCAAAAATAATAGATGGGATACTACTTTTAAGGAGGGTTTGGATTTTCAACCACGAGAATATTTAAGAAGAGATAATGATATATTAAACGATATTAAATCAACCAATGCATCAAATACCATGAAAATAAAAAAAACCCAAAATCAAGAAGAAAAGAAAGAAATAAATAACTTGGGGCCATAAGGACCAATTCTCCACAAGGGGGTGTTTGTTGTCTTGCAATCAGTACAGAGTTTCTTGCCCTTGGTCTTGCTCCTTTCACCATACTATTGATCAAAGCAAGCGAATCAATGTCAACAAACGTATACTCATACAAACTCCATCACAAAAGTACATTAAACAGAGCACACAATTTGGAACTGAAGACAACAGTACAATGGCAATTGATTAGAACACCAAAAAGGAACTGCACAATCAGCAATGCTATATAAATCTCATGTCTCTCTCTCTCTCTTACCTTATCGGGAGGAAGATCGATAAGTTCCGTTTGAGACATTTAGAGAAACACATGGTGGGTCTCTCAAAATAAAGAGAGCGATTGATTAATGCTAGAGAATTGACAAGGGAAGGGAAGGGATCAGGCAAAAGAAAAAGAACAAAAATCAAGAACAAAATCATCAAAAAATGGCGGCAGGTAATCACGGACCGACGACAGGACTGGAAATGTGGGTGCAGTGACTACGTGTGAAGTGTGCGTGTGTCACAGACAGTAAATGTTGAAAATGGAAACCCCGAAACCCTAACCCTGGATGTGATTTTTTAATTAATTAAGGAAAAGTTTTACTAATGGAGTGTTTTCTTTGAGTTTGATGACACGACTACATCCGCCAGAATAGTATGAAAAAGTGGCGCTAGTACACATGGCATGTATGCACGAAAGGTTTTTCTTCTTCTTAGGCCAATGGGTCAAATCTTTTCTATTGTTTATGAATTTATGTCATTGGATTCCAAATTCCAACGACACAATATACTTCCAAGTGAAAAACGCATTTTACCATCTATAAATATTATATAGGAGAGTCTAATTTCATTTCCTTATTGCGCCACATTGAATTATAATGTGTAATTCCATGTCATCATTCCATCATTTCATTGGCTAAAGTTTCATTCCTGTTCAAGGAGATGGCATGCTGAAAATGTGTTGTAGAATTATGAGATAAACATTTGATTAATTTTGAGACAAATATAATTAGCAATAATAATAGATGGGATACTACTTTTAAGGAGGGTTTGGATTTTCAACCATGAGAATATTTAAGAAGAGATAATGATATATTAAACATTATTAAATCAACCAATGTATCAAATACCATGAAAATAAAAATACCCAGAATCAAGAAGAAAATAAAGAAATAAATACCTTGGGGCCATAAGGACCAATTCTCCACAAGGGGGTTTTTGTGGTCTTGCAATCAGTACAGAGTTTCTTGCCCTCGGTCTTGCTCCTTTCACCATACTATTGATCAAAGCAAGCGAATCAATGTCAACAAACTTATACTCATACATACTCCATCACAAAATCACATTAAACAAAGCACACAATTTGGAACTGAAGACAACAGTACAATGGCAATTGATTAGAACACCAAAAAGGAACTGCATAATCGCAAGCTATATGTAAATCTCATCTCTCTCTCTCTCTTACCTTATCGGGAGGAAGATCCATGAGTTCCGTTTGAGACATTTAGAGAAACACCTGGTGGGTCTCTCAAAATACAGAGAGCGATTGATTAATGCGAGAGAATTGACAAGGGAAGGGATCAGGCAAAAGAAAAAGAACAAAAATCAAGAACAAAATCACTAAAAAATGGCGGCAGGTAATCACAGACCGACGACAGGACTGGAAATGTGGACTATGTGTGAAGTGTGCGTGTGTCGCAGGCAGTAAATGTCGAAAATGGAAAACCCCGAAACCCTAACCCTGGACGTGATTTTTTAATTAATTAAGGAAAATATTTACTAGTGGAGTGTTTTCTTTGAGTTTGATGACACGACTACACCCGCCAGAATAGTAAGAAAAAGTGGCGCTAGTACAATTGGTGTGTATGCACAAAAGGTTTTTCTTCTTCTTAGGTCAATGGGTCAAATCTTTTCTTTTGTTTATGAATTTATGTCATCGGATTCCAAATTCCAACGACACAATATACTTCCAAGTGAAAAAAGCATTTTACCATTTATAAATATTATATAGGAGAGTCTAATTTCATTTCCTTATTGCGCCACATGGAATTATGATGTGTAATTCCATGTCATCATTCCATCATTTCATGGCTAAAGTTTTATTCCTGTTCAAGGAGATGGCATGCTGAAAATCTGTTGTGGAATTATGAGATAAACATTTGATTAATTTTGAGATAAACACAATTAGCAATAATAATAGATGGGATACTACTTTTAAGGAGGGTTTGGATTTTCAACCATGAGAATATTTAAGAAGAGATAATGATATATTAAACATTATTAAATCAACCAATGCATCAAATACCATGAAAATAAAAAAACCCAGAATCAAGAAGAAAAGAAAGAAATAAATACCTTGGTGCCATAAGAACCAATTCTCCACAAGGGGTTTTTGTGGTCTTGCACCGCACAGAGTTTCTTGCCCTCGGTCTCGCTCCTTTCACCATACTATTGATCAAAGCAAGCGAATCAATGTCAACAAACTTATACTCATACAAACTCCATCAAAAAAGCACATTAAAAAGAGCACACAATTTGGAACTGAAGACAACAGTACAATGGCAATTGATTAGAACACCAAAAAGGAACTGCATAATCAGCAGTGCTATGTAAATCTCATCTCTCTCTCTCTTACCTTATCGGGAGGAAGATCCATGAGTTCCGTTTGAGACATTTAGAGAAACACCTGGTGGGTCTCTCAAAATACAGAGAGCGGTTGATTAATGCGAGAGAATTGACAAGGGAAGGGAAGGGATCATGCAAAAGAAAAAGAACAAAAATCAAGAACAAAATCACTAAAAAATGGCGGCAGGTAATCACAGATCGACGACAGGACTGGAAATGTGGACTATGTGTGAAGTGTGCGTGTGTCGCAGACAGTAAATGTCGAAAATGGAAAACCCCGAAACCCTAACCCTGGACGTGATTTTTTAATTAATTAAGGAAAAGTTTTACTAGTGGAGTGTTTTCTTTGAGTTTGATGACACGACTACACCCTCTAGAATAGTAAGAAAAAGTGGCGCTAGTACAATTGGTGTGTATGCACAAAAGGTTTTTCTTCTTCTTAGGTCAATGGGTCAAATCTTTTCTTTTGTTTATGAATTTATGTCATCGGATTCCAAATTCCAACGACACAATATACTTCCAAGTGAAAAACGCATTTTACCATCTATAAATATTATATAGGAGAGTCTAATTTCATTTCCTTATTGCGCCACATGGAATTATGATGTGTAATTCCATGTCATCATTCCATCATTTCATTGGCTAAAGTTTCATTCCTGTTCAAGGAGATGGCATGCTGAAAATCTGTTGTAGAATTATGAGATAAACATTTGATTAATTTTGAGATAAACACAATTAGCAATAAGAATAGATGGGATACTATTTTTAAGGAGGGTTTGGATTTTCAACTGATGGATGTATTTTATACATCCAAATTATGGCCTTAAAATTCTATTTATTGCAAAATTTCCGAGTAAAAATGTAGTTTAATTATTTTGTTAGTGTTATTTTAATTTCAGGTTGAAATGGTGAAAAGTGGGTGATTTAGAGTGGAGAAAAGATTAAAATTCGAGACGGAGCGAAACGAATCCAAAAAGTACTAAAGAATTATTGAAAAATGCTAAGTTTGAATTTGGGTCGCCCATGAAGCAACGGCGGTCGCCCTTGTTGGGCCGAGGCTCTTCGGCGATCGCCCAAGGCACAACGGCGGTCGCCCTTCTCTTCCAAAAGCCATTTCACTTTCAGCCAAAGTCTTTTCCACGCCAGCCAGTTGCCTTGTTTAGTTGGGCCTCATTTTGTGTAATTGGTGGGCTTTATCTCATTGGGCCCAATTTTCTTTCCCATTTCAACCTAAGCATTTAATCAGCCGTGGGTAGTGTTGTCCCTTAGTATAAATAGAGATGTAATATTATTTTAGGTTAAAGTTTGGTTTTTGGTACCTAAGGAGGCGAGTTGTGGAGAGTCCTCCATTAATGTTCCATTCCAAAGGTCTTTGTTTCTTTATTTTTATGTCTTTAATTTTTATTTCTATGTCTAGCTAAATATTTATTTTCATGGGTTGTAGTTGAACAATTTTAATTAATTTATGCCATAAATGTTTTGTATTTCTAAATTGATCTCTCTGGTTCCTTTTAGCTTATTTTCATGAAAGTGTTAAAGATTGCTATTCTAGACTTTGATTTAGTCTTGAAATGCTTTTTAACCATTTTGGGTTTATTTTCCACCATTGATTTGGGAATTATTTTTACCATAGACTCAAGCTTTAAGTTTAAATCAATTTGTCCACTTGATTGAATTCAAATTGATTTAGGTTCTATTATTCTTTTGATCTTCATGTTTTTCATAATTAAATTACTTGGACTTGATTTGCGAAAAGTAATTAAATTGGAAATAATAGATTGAAACCCGGCCGCCTTACCGTACCAATCTTTGCAATAATGATGAACCCTAGATTGAGATCAATTACTTTAGATATTTCTAGTATGGCATAGATTAATGATTTTGTGAAAACTCAACCCATGAAATTATCTCTCTTTATTGTTAAATCCCGTTCCTTGTCTACTTGCTTAATTAGTTTAATTGTTAGTTGTGTTAGTCCAAAACACCAAACCCCCCCCATTGTCCTTTACTTGTTTAATTGTGCACCTTTGTTCTAAAACAAACAACCCGAGTCCTTGTGGTTCGACCCCTACAATAGTATATTGCTACAAGTTGGCACTCGTACTTGCGAGGGTTTTATAACAAGAAGTGGGTAGAGAAATAAATACTCACCAAGTTTTTGGCGCCGTTGCCGGGGACTTGGGTGTTTGTTTGCTTTAGTTTATTTGGTGCATGTTTGGGCGACGTTCCTTGAACCCCTTGTTGGCTCAAGCGAACAACGCCATTGATAGATTCGAGAGGAGCTTAACTCCTACTCGTGATTCCGGAACGGAGTCAGATACTTCCATTTCTGGGCTTTTTGAGGAATTAAGTGAAGGTAGCAATTCTTTTGAGGTAAGTAATTCTTCCACCGGGGAAGAAGAAGTGAATTTTGAAATGGCGGAAGAGGTACCCCCGACCATGAATGACTTTCTTAGACCAAAGGTTGACACCGCCATCTCTTGCATTGTTCTCACCGAGGCGGCAAAGAATCATGAGATAAAAGGGCAATATTTTAGCATGTTACCCAACTTTTATGGGCTCCCTTCCGAGGATGCCCTAAGCTTCCTAAAAGAATATCTCATGACCGTTTCGGGCTTTCCGGGACGAGCGGGTGTCACCGAAGAGCAATTAAGGCTCAAGTGCTTCCCTTTTGCCTTGAAAGGGGCGGTAAAGAATTGGTTGATGTACCTTCCTCCTACTAGCATAACAACATGGGTACAATTGCATGATTCTTTCCTTAGAAAATATCTCCCTCATTCCCTCTTAGGTAGCATTAGACAAAAGATAATCACATTTCAACAAGACCCGGGAGAGGCCTTTCATGAGGCTTGGGATAGATTTAAGATGCTTCTTATGCAATGCCCCCATCATAATTTTCCCTTGCCAATTTTGCACCAAACTTTTTATGATGGTTTGAATCCCACGAATCAAACTATGGTGGATAATGCGGCCGGGGGAAATCTAGGCTTTAAGACCCCGGATGAGACCCAATCGCTCTTTGAAATGTTGGGAGCCAATTCTCAACAAAAGGGTACAAGGGGTAGGGGCATGCATGAGTTGAACTCTAATGATGATATGGCTAAGCAAATGGCCATTTTGACACAAAAAATTGATAAATTGTCTATGAGTAGTCCTTCTTCCAATGCTAATGTGGTGAATGATTTTTGTACTTTTTGTGGCTCCAATTCTCATGCTACTAATGATTGTCAAAGTGGTCCGAGTTTTGGTCATGAACAGGTAAATGCCATGCAAGGAATGGGACAAGTTATGCAAGGTTTTCAAGGCCAATATCAAAGACCTCCTCAAAACAACCAATGGAACAATGCTTACAATGCGGGTTGGAGGAATAACACCAATGTTTCATGGGGAGGCAACCAAGGCCAAGGGAGTCAATTCAAGCCACTCCACAATCCAATCCCACAAGAGCAATTTGAGCAAAGGAAAGCCCCATGGGAAGTTGCCATGGACGAGTTAAGGGCCGAAAACCAACAAATGAGGGTTGAGAGTCATCAAGCTAAGCTAGAGCAACAACAAGCCTCAAGAAATCATGAGGCCGCAATGGAAAAATTGCAAACCCAACTTGGGCAATTGTTGGGGGCCTTGCAAAATCAAAAGCAAGAAAACTTGCAACACCCACCTGAACAAGCTAAGGCAATTACCACGGTGTGGGATGAAAGCGATGAAATTGAGGAGGTATTTCTCTCTTCCTTTTATGATGATAATGCTGATGTTAGTGAGGAAGAGAGTAAGTTGAGAATGATGAATAATGTGTCTTTTAATGACAATCTAGAATCTCCCCTCCCCCATGTTGAAAACCCTACACCCACCAATGGTGTGAGTGGTTTGAAAAAGGAAATTGTCAAGAAAGACCCCGGAAACTTTATTATTCCAATCTCTTTGGGGGGGTCTACAATTTAAAGGGTTAATGGACCTTGGGGCAAGTGTAAATGTCATGCCCTATCATGTTTTTAGGAGATTGGGGTTGCAAAACTTAAAACCTCCTACTAGGGACTTGCAATTAGCGGATCAATCGATCACGCGTCCCTTAGGAGTGGTTGAAGGAGTTTTGGTTGAAATGGATAAGATTGTGATCCCGGTTGACTTCATGGTGGTATGTATGGAAAATCATAATAATGATGATTTGGGAGTCCCCATATTGCTTGGGAGACCCTTTATGTTTGTCACCAACTCTATCATTGATGTGCCACATGGTAGGATTTCCTTGACTTGGATGGGGGAAGAGGTTAAATTTTCAGTTTTTGATAGCATAAAAGAACCTCCCCCAAAGGAAGAGTTTGTTGGTTACATTGAGGACATTGCGCTTAAGAGATATTGTGTGAATAGCGGTGGGAATTTTGGGGATAATGCGGGCGTTTGTCCCTTGGATATGAATATTAAATCCGATCAACACTTTGAGAGTGACGGGTCGTATCACCCCCCAAACAACTCCCAAAAAGAGTTGATGCCATCACACACATTTTCGATCCCCTTGAAATCTCATGTCCTTAAAGAAGAGAATCAATTTCTTGATCTATGTGATACTTTATTTGCAAATATATTTGATCAAGATACTTGCTCTAATGTTTTTATTGAGAATGATGTCCAAAAGGTGAAGGAACCAAATAGGTTTGGGGGTAAGTGCCCCAACAAGAAGAAAAATAAGAGAAAAAGGGTGAAAAATAAATCACCTAAAGTTTCTTGGGCTCCACCGGAATGGCTTGAGGAAGGAGTTTGTGCATGGAAGGAAGTAGGCGTTTGTGCCCGAGAAGACAAGAAATGGCCAAAGGGCCGGAAGACAAATGCCAAGAATAAAGCGACAAACTTCAACCCTCCTTGAGAGAGGGAATCCGGTCGGGCTAACGACCTTAACCAAACGCGCTCTTGGGAGGCACCCCAAGTGGTATGATTTATTTTACGTCATTTACTTGTTTTGTTGTGTCTTGTCATCCCTTGAACCAATTCATGTTTTAATTCCTTATGCGATGAGGACATAGCATGTTTTAGGTTTGGGGGTAGGCATCTCCCCGAGTTTGTGGGTTTATAAGGGAGTGTTTATAGTGTCGCCCTCGAAAAAAAAAACATTTTAATTTTATGTCATTTTATTTTGCATCAATAAATAAATAAAATTTAGTTGTGCTTTTTATAAGAAGGTTTGCCAACCTTGTATCATTTTGCTTTGTGAATCTTGATATTATTTATTTATGGTGTATGTTACATGTTGGGACTTGAAATTTCGTGGAAGCATTCGATTCAAAAAGTGCACTATGTTTGGGACATTTTTCATTGATCTAGGTGACTTTATAGGAGCACTTAACATATCCGAGATTTCTAGAACACAATTGCATACTTGTCAATATCAAATCAAGAGGTTATGAGGCATTGAAGTGGGGTTAAAGGGTCAACTTAGGAGAATTTGCTTTGTATTGTAAATAGGGGCAAGTATCTTTTATGTATTATTCATTGAAAAAAAAAAAGAAAGAATAAGTGTCGCGTTAAGAAGAGGAAAGGAATGGCAAGGATTAAAGAAAAAGCACGAGAAATATCAAAAAAAAAAAAAAAGTTGAATCCTTGGTACCGATTCCCGCTCCGAGAATGATTAAACATTCTTGTACCTACGTTGACACAAATAATGTGCTTTTATGTTTATCTTGCCCTTTGTGTTGTCTAAGTTTGTAATGACCACGAGAGGAGGAAGCTACTTAGTGTGGGAGTTGCTTTGTAGTGAGGATTTAATGTAAGTAGTGACCTTCCTAAGCCTTGCTCTCAATGTGGATTAAACGGGTTGTCAAGTGTGTGAAAGTGCCTATGGAAATCTTTTCTATGCTTAGTGCATCATCTTCTTCTCTTTTGATTTAGGATATGTTCTAAGTGATCTTATAAGGAAATTTGGGTTGGTGGAAATTGTCCATATGACTTGTTCGGAAAAGTTTTTAAAAACTTTGAATGCATTCATGTGGTTGAAAGTCCATGTACATGGTGACTCGCATCTTGATTTGTTGGAGAGAAAGTTGAGACATTAGTTGGCAAACTCTTTTATAAATTGCACAACACCAAAAATATGTTTAGTTATTTTCTTTCATTATTGTTTTAAGTGTTTGTAGTTAATTAATTTAGTTATATCTATGTTTTATTTTACTCGGGGACGAGCAAAAGATAGGTTTGGGGGTATTTGATGGATGTATTTTATACATCCAAATTATGGCCTTAAAATTCTATTTATTGCAAAATTTCCGAGTAAAAATGTAGTTTAATTATTTTGTTAGTGTTATTTTAATTTCAGGTTGAAATGGTGAAAAGTGGGTGGTTTAGAGTGGAGAAAAGATTAAAATTCGAGACGGAGCGAAACGAATCCAAAAAGTACTAAAGAATTATTGAAAAATGCTAAGTTTGAATTTGGGTCGCCCATGAAGCAACGGCGGTCGCCCTTGTTGGGCCGAGGCTCTTCGGCGATCGCCCAAGGCACAACGGCGGTCGCCCTTCTCTTCCAAACGCCATTTCACTTTCAGCCAAAGTCTTTTCCACGCCAGCCAGTTGCCTTGTTTAGTTGGGCCTCATTTTGTGTAATTGGTGGGCTTTATCTCATTGGGCCCAATTTTCTTTCCCATTTCAACCTAAGCATTTAATCAGCCGTGGGTAGTGTTGTCCCTTAGTATAAATAGAGATGTAATATTATTTTAGGTTAAAGTTTGGTTTTTGGTACTGCAAGGAGGCGAGTTGTGGAGAGTCCTCCATTAATGTTCCATTCCAAAGGTCTTTGTTTCTTTATTTTTATGTCTTTAATTTTTATTTCTATGTCTAGCTAAATATTTATTTTCATGGGTTGTAGTTGAACAATTTTAATTAATTTATGCCATAAATGTTTTGTATTTCTAAATTGATCTCTCTAGTTTCTTTTAGCTTATTTTCATGAAAGTGTTAAAGATTGCTATTCTAGACTTTGATTTAGTCTTGAAATGCTTTTTAACCATTTTGGGTTTATTTTTCACCATTGATTTGGGGATTATTTTTACCATAGACTCAAGCTTTAAGTTTAAATCAATTTGTCCACTTGATTGAATTCAAATTGATTTAGGTTCTATTATTCTTTTGATCTTCATGTTTTTCATAATTAAATTACTTGGACTTGATTTGCGAAAAGTAATTAAATTGGAAATAATAGATTGAAACCCGGCCGCCTTACCGTACCAATCTTTGCAATAATGATGAACCCTAGATTGAGATCAATTACTTTAGATATTTCTAGTATGGCATAGATTAATGATTTTGTGAAAACTCAACCCATGAAATTATCTCTCTTTATTGTTAAATCTCGTTCCTTGTCTACTTGCTTAATTAGTTTAATTGTTAGTTGTGTTAGTCCAAAACACCAAAACCCCCCCCCTCCATTGTCCTTTACTTGTTTAATTGTGCACCTTTGTTCTAAAACAAACAACCCGAGTCCTTGTGGTTCGACTCCTACAATAGTATATTGCTACAAGTTGGCACTCGTACTTGCGAGGGTTTTATAACAAGAAGTGGGTAGAGAAATAAATACTCACCAAGTTTTTTTGATGGATGTATTTTATACATCCAAATTACGGCCTTAAAATTTTATTTATTGCAAAATTTTCGAGTAAAAATATAGTTTAATTATTTTGTTAGTGTTATTTTAATTTCAGGTTGAAATGGTGAAAAGTGGGTGGTTTAGAGTGGAGAAAAGATTAAAATTCGAGACGGAGCGAAACGAATCCAAAAAGTACTAAAGAATTATTGAAAAATGCTAAGTTTGAATTTGGGTCGCCCATGAAGCAACGGCGGTCGCCCTTGTTGGGCCGAGGCTCTTCGGCGATCGCCCAAGGCACAACGACGGTCGCCCTTCTCTTCCAAACGCCATTTCACTTTCAGCCAAAGTCTTTTCCACGCCAGCCAGTTGCCTTGTTTAGTTGGGCCTCATTTTGTGTAATTGGTGGGCTTTATCTCATTGGGCCCAATTTTCTTTCCCATTTCAACCTAAGCATTTAATCACTGTGGGTAGTGTTGTCCCTTAGTATAAATAGAGATGTAATATTATTTTAGGTTAAAGTTTGGTTTTTGGTACTGCAAGGAGGCGAGTTGTGGAGAGTCCTCCATTAATGTTCCATTCCAAAGGTCTTTGTTTCTTTATTTTTATGTCTTTAATTTTTATTTCTATGTCTAGCTAAATATTTATTTTCATGGGTTGTAGTTGAACAATTTTAATTAATTTATGCCATAAATGTTTTGTATTTCTAAATTGATCTCTCTAGTTCCTTTTAGCTTATTTTCATGAAAGTGTTAAAGATTGCTATTCTAGACTTTGATTTAGTCTTGAAATGCTTTTTAACCATTTTGGGTTTATTTTCCACCATTGATTTGGGGATTATTTTTACCATAGACTCAAGCTTTAAGTTTAAATCAATTTGTCCACTTGATTGAATTCAAATTGATTTAGGTTCTATTATTCTTTTGATCTTCATGTTTTTCATAATTAAATTACTTGGACTTGATTTGCGAAAAGTAATTAAATTGGAAATAATAGATTGAAACCCGGCCGCCTTACCGTACCAATCTTTGCAATAATGATGAACCCTAGATTGAGATCAATTACTTTAGATATTTCTAGTATGGCATAGATTAATGATTTTGTGAAAACTCAACCCATGAAATTATCTCTCTTTATTGTTAAATCTCGTTCCTTGTCTACTTGCTTAATTAGTTTAATTGTTAGTTGTGTTAGTCCAAAACACCAAACCCCCCCCCCCCCTCCATTGTCCTTTACTTGTTTAATTGTGCACCTTTGTTCTAAAACAAACAACCCGAGTCCTTGTGGTTCGACCCCTAAAATAGTATATTGCTACAAGTTGGCACTCGTACTTGCGAGGGTTTTATAACAAGAAGTGGGTAGAGAAATAAATACTCACCAAGTTTTTTTGATGGATGTATTTTATACATCCAAATTATGGCCTTAAAATTTTATTTATTGCAAAATTTCCGAGTAAAAATATAGTTTAATTATTTTGTTAGTGTTATTTTAATTTCAGGTTGAAATGGTGAAAAGTGGGTGGTTTAGAGTGGAGAAAAGATTAAAATTCGAGACGGAGCGAAACGAATCCAAAAAGTACTAAAGAATTATTGAAAAATGCTAAGTTTGAATTTGGGTCGCCCATGAAGCAACGGCGGTCGCCCTTGTTGGGCCGAGGCTCTTCGGCGATCGCCCAAGGCACAACGGCGGTCGCCCTTCTCTTCCAAACGCCATTTCACTTTCAGCCAAAGTCTTTTCCACGCCAGCCAGTTGCCTTGTTTAGTTGGGCCTCATTTTGTGTAATTGGTGGGCTTTATCTCATTGGGCCCAATTTTCTTTCCCATTTCAACCTAAGCATTTAATCAGCCGTGGGTAGTGTTGTCCCTTAGTATAAATAGAGATGTAATATTATTTTAGGTTAAAGTTTGGTTTTTGGTACTGCAAGGAGGCGAGTTGTGGAGAGTCCTCCATTAATGTTCCATTCCAAAGGTCTTTGTTTCTTTATTTTTATGTCTTTAATTTTTATTTCTTTGTCTAGCTAAATATTTATTTTCATGGGTTGTAGTTGAACAATTTTAATTAATTTATGCCATAAATGTTTTGTATTTCTAAATTGATCTCTCTAGTTCCTTTTAGCTTATTTTCATGAAAGTGTTAAAGATTGCTATTCTAGACTTTGATTTAGTCTTGAAATGCTTTTTAACCATTTTGGGTTTATTTTCCACCATTGATTTGGGGATTATTTTTACCATAGACTCAAGCTTTAAGTTTAAATCAATTTGTCCACTTGATTGAATTCAAATTGATTTAGGTTCTATTATTCTTTTGATCTTCATGTTTTTCATAATTAAATTACTTGGACTTGATTTGCGAAAAGTAATTAAATTGGAAATAATAGATTGAAACCCGGCCGCCTTACCGTACCAATCTTTGCAATAATGATGAACCCTAGATTGAGATAAATTACTTTAGATATTTCTAGTATGGCATAGATTAATGATTTTGTGAAAACTCAACCCATGAAATTATCTCTCTTTATTGTTAAATCTCGTTCCTTGTCTACTTGCTTAATTAGTTTAATTGTTAGTTGTGTTAGTCCAAAACACCCAAACCCCCCCCCCCCCATTGTCCTTTACTTGTTTAATTGTGCACCTTTGTTCTAAAACAAACAACCCGAGTCCTTGTGGTTCGACCCCTACAATAGTATATTGCTACAAGTTGGCACTCGTACTTGCGAGGGTTTTATAACAAGAAGTGGGTAGAGAAATAAATACTCACCATCAACCATGAGAATATTTAAGAAGAGATAATGATATATTAAACATTATTAAATTTTACTATCATATAATTAAAATATAAAATAGATTGGTAAAAAACATCTAAAGTTTATGTCAAATGACAGTTTAACATTGTTGTTTTTTTTTTTTAATTTAAACTCAATTAGCAATAATAATAGATGGGATAGTGATATGTTTGTCATTTGACCTACTTATGTGTAATTCGTATTTTTAAATTTAAAGTGATAAAATATTGTCATTGATGCTGTCAGCGGACCAATGCGAGAAGCCAGAGACTACTATTATAGTTGGATTGTTGAATTAAAGCTTTATATGAATTTCAGTTTATTTTATTAGTAAACAAAATCAAATCTCAGTAATCAAAGTGATCTAATCCTAAGAATAATTGAATTTCAAATAAAGATATAAAACCTAAACTTCTAATCCCAAATGATATTTATATCCACTTGAATTGCATGAACAATATCCTCCACTTCCTTCTTCTTTTCTGCAAACAGATGTATTCACCCATTCAAGGTATTTTGAAGAGATTCATTTTTTTCCCTCAAATCTATGTCATGTTCTATTTTTGTGTTATTCGTTTCTCTTTTTTCTTAGCAGTTCAATAACATTGACATAATTAAGCCTTGTGTTGTCTTGCCTAAGTGAAGGTGGTATGCATTTTTGAGCCAATCTTCTCTCTCATTTCTCTTTCAATGCAAGTTAAAATTTAAAGATATTTATGCTAATAAAATATGTTTGTTGTATGCAAGGAGAATTCTATGCGAGAATTGGATTCTCTTTCACATAAACTTTTTCTGTGAGTGATTTTTTTCATGTCATCCACTTTGGCTTTATCCTCCATATCTTAAATGAAACTCTACGGTCTTAAGGTTCAACAGCTGGTTAATAAATTTAGGGATCTAAGTGGAGCCTTTGTTGATTTGGAGAGGATTAAGTCGATCGAAATAGATCTTTGCACTCGCAACTCACAATCAATGGTACTTATGTCATTCTTGGGTGGAGCTTTTGTTGCTTTGGAGAAGATTGCCTTTGCATTCATATGTCGTTTCATGTTAGTCGACCACAATATATTTTGGGACTAAGGGTTTGTTGTTGTTGCTGTTTGCTGCAAGTACCATTGTACTAAACAGAAGACAAGCTTGAGACTCTCCTAATCAGTTAGTCACCAATGTACAGATCACATTGTGTCATGGTGTAGTTTGCAATAAAATTAAATGCCTTGTGTAGTGTAGCCTCTTAACGGAAATTCGGCAAAATGATAAATAAAATTGGAGCAAATGCTAGCATGTGGAAGGATTTGTTAGGCGGTCGGGGATTTCTTATAGGATGTTGTTAATAGTAGGATTTATTAGAAGCGTTCGAATATCTAGAAACCATGTTGTACATTCCTTTGAAGGACTTCATGCCACCAATATATATTCCTTACGTCGGTGAGTTTCATAATTTGAACCTTAGAAAAATAATGACTTAATAATTTCATTATATGCAAACCTTCATTAAACTACAACTACCCCACAGTTTTGTCGATGATTCTACCTTTCTTTTCCTCTCTTTACTAATGTTTTAGTATAGACTAAAACAAAAAAGTATTTGAGTATCTAAAAAATATGACTATGAGGTATCACACTTGATGATGTATGATTGGGTCAATATTTATTTCTAATTAGAACTAAGACGGTTTGTATTTTTGTAAATTCAGATATGGAAAGCCCATTACATATCTGAACGAAACAGACTTGAAAACAAATCTTAAGAACCTTGAGCTCCTCTCAACTATTGTATTTAACACAAACGTCCTCACTATATTGTTTTATTCCATTGATGTTGGGTTAGTTTTGTCTTCTGCTAAAAGGAGAATGGTCCAAATGATTCTCTTCAGAGTGTGTGGCTCAATTTTTGTTTATCTATGTATAAATCTGGTTTTAGGTCCTTAGTCAAATGCAGGTTTGTTCTTCCACAATATTCATTTCGGGTGGCTCCGTCCCATCAAACAACTGTACAACAATCCATGCAAATGTTACATATTTACTTTTCTTTGATACAAGTGAAACTGAGTACAATATTTCTTTATATTTCAAGCTTGATTTGGGATTTTTTTTTTAATTTTGTATATCCTATATTTTCAGGGTCGCTACGCTTTAGATCTGCAAGAGTCTTTGAGGTATGGAGTTTGATATCATTTCATTTTTTACTTTCATCTGATTCCGTTTTTTCAATCTTGAATTGAGCTTCTGGTCTTCTTTTTATATGCATATAATTACGATACAATTCCTTACCTGTACTTTGTTGTTTCTACTTTTTGTCCATTATATTCCTTTTGATTTGGTCTTCTGTTTGTGCATTCTGTACTCTTTGTATGTGTATATTCCAAGCTTGATTTGGGATTTTCCCTTTATTATGGATATAAACAAGATGCGGGTACTTTTTTATGCTAGTGGGTTAGGGTTAGAATTGAGTAATATGTTCAATTCTAAGCATAAACAGAGTCACAGGACATAGCCATAAGAAGAAGAGCAGCTTGCTCCACCTCCCCTACCCCTAGTTTCTTGCAACTCCTTTGCCTCTTCATTGGTGATCTTGGTCTCTTCAATAACACCACTTCTATTCCCAAACCCATTAATCTCACCTTCATTTTGCTACCCAATTTACCATTCTGGCCCCTGTTTATACCACTAGTATTCCCATCATGACCCTTCTCGCTGTAATCTGTTGTGGCGGTGGTGGTTGAAGTGGAGGAGGAGGCTGGAGAGGGTTTCTCTTTCTTTTTCTCAGATGATTCTTTGTCCGAACCCTTAACAGCACCTTTATTTTTTCTATATTTAATCCTACAAGCATTACAAAGCGACTGCAAAATCAAAAATTAAATCAACCAATGCATCAAATACCATGAAAATAAAAAAAAACCCAGAATCAAGAAGAAAAGAAAGAAATAAATACCTTGGGGCCATAAGGACCAATTCTCCACAAGGGGGTTTTTGTGGTCTTGCAATCAGTACAGAGTTTCTTGCCCTCGGTCTCGCTCCTTTCACCATACAAATTGATCAAAGCAAGCAAATCAATGTCAACAAACTTATACTCATAAAAACTCCATCACAAAAGCACATTAAACAGAGCACACAATTTGAACCGAAGACAACAGTACAATGGCAATTGATTAGAACACCTAAAAGGAATTGCACAATCAGGAAAACTATACTCCCTCCATCCCACACCAATAGATACCAAAAAAATGGGCACACAGATTAAGGAAAAGTAAGAGAGAGAAAAAGTGGAGAGAGAATGTTGTGAGTGTAAAAGTAAAATAGGAGAGAGAATGAGTGGGAGGAATAGTTAGGAGAGAGAATGTTGTGTGTGTAAAAGTAAAATAGGAGAGAGAATGAGTGGGGTAAATAGTGAAGATTCCCTTCCATTTTGGACAGTATCAATTGGTGTGGGATGGACCAAAAAGGATATAAGTATCAATTGGTGTGGGACGAAGGGAGTATATGTTAAAGAATAGAAGACAAATACTTTGGGGCATAAAAGCCTTCACTTCTTTGTATTGATACTAGATATATATATATATATATATATATATATATATATATATATATAAGATTACATGAGACCTTTTCCTACTCATATTGTAATTTGCACAATTAGGAAGCTAAAGGTAATTAGGAAACTAGATATACAAGAGAATAAGGAAACTAGATATTACAAAGAAATTAGGAAATATAGAGTATAAGAAAACTAGATATTAGGAAATATCTATTTCATTAACATGCCCCCGTAAGATGGATGATCGTTGAGTGGGACCAATCTTGACCATTAATGCTTGAAATTGTGCTCGAAGAAGCGACTTTGTAAGGATGTCTGCTAGTTGATCATTACTAGAGATGAAGGAAACTCGAAGTTTGTTGCTTTGAACAAGTTCACGCACAAAATGATAATCAAGACCAAGATGTTTCATACGAGAGTGGAACCGGGGATTGGCTTCAACGTAAGTGGCACCTAGGTTGTCACAATAAATAATCGTAGATGACACTTGTGGACAAACGAGCTCATGAAGAAGATTTTGGAGCCAAAGAATTTCTAAATGTAGTGGCAGCCACCCCCTATTCTCGCCTCTGTGGATGATCGGGCTAGCGTCCTCTGTTTCCGGGCACTCCAAGAGATAGAATTTCTGCCCAAATAAACAATGTAGCCAGTGGTGGAGATATATGAGTCAGTATCTCCTGCCCAATCAGCATCTGTAAAGGCATGAAGTGTAAGGGCGGAATCTCTGCTAATGAGGAGTCCATAGGAGGCTGTCCCAACTAGATATCAGAGCACACGTTTGAGAGCTAACCAATGATCTTCGATAGGCTTGTGCATGAATTGAGATAGACGATTGATGGCAAAGGAGACATCAAGTAGTGTCAAGGATAAATACTGCAGGCTACCTACTAGAGCCCGATACTCAGAAGGATTGGCCAAGGGAGTTCCTCAGTAAGCCGAGAGGGGGGGTTGAGGAGCTATGGGTGTAGGAACCGATTTGGCCTCCAACATGTTGGTACGTGCTAGTAAGTCAGTGATGTATTTCTGTTGACTAAGTATGATCCCTCGGGCGTGTGGCAGAACTTCTACTCCAAGAAAATATGATAGAGCCCCAAGATCTTTAAGTGAAAATCGGGAAGAGAACTATGTGATGAAGGAGGATATTATGTCATGGTGGGGCCCGGTGATGATGATGTCGTCAATATAGACAAAAAGATAAATGATACCATGAGGATGATGCAAGATGAATAGAGAGGAGTCCGAGATGCTGTTTTTGAACCCAAGTTGGAGTAGATATGATTGAAGCTCATTGTACCATGCCCGAGGAGCTTGTTTCAGCCCATAGATAGCTTTGCGTAGCTTGCAAACATAGGATGGATTGGCCGGATCAAGAAAGCCGAGTGGTTGACTCATGAATACGTCTTCAGTCAAAGTTCCTTGAAGAAAGGCATTATTGATATCAACCTGGCAGAGAGGCCATCCGTGAATAGTGGAAAGTGTGAGAATAGTATGTACCGTAGCGGGTTTGACAACCGGGCTAAAGGTTTCCAAGTAATCGATACCCAGACGTTGATGGAATCCTTTGTCAACAAGACGAGCTTTGTGTCGGTCTATAGATCCATCGGGGTTGTACTTGGTTCTGTAAATCCACTTGCAACCAACAAGATTCTGAGAAGGAGAGGGAGGTACTAGATCCCATGTGTTGTTTTGTAAGAGCGCATCAAACTCTTTTTGCATGGAATTGCGCCAAAGGGGATTTTTGAGGGATTGAGTAATGGTGGATGGTTCGTTGGTTTGAAGGGTGGCTTGTAGGTTTAATTTCTGGATTAGCTTCTGTATGTTGTTTTGGGATCGAGTAACTGGGCCGAAAGGGGGTAAGGCATCAGGAGGGGGAACGATACTGCTGGGCTGGGGGGGGCGGTCGCGCGGGTGAGGTGGGGCAATCGCTCGAAGTTACTGGAGAAGGGGGCAATCGCGCGGTTGGGAGGTGCGATCGCGCAAAGTTACTGGAGAAGGGGGCGATCGCTCCCTTCCAAGGGGCGATCGCGCGGGTTGGCTGGATGGACCTGGTTCAGGGGTGGAGGGGTAGGTGTGTGGGTAGTTGGGGATGCTATATCTGGTTGGTTTGAGGGGGAGGATTGGCCTTATGGATTTTGGGTAATGGAGTGAGAAGGGAGAAGCGGAAGTGAGACATCACACCAATCATTGACCGTGAGAGTGGGCGGAGTGGACCGAGATTCAAAGGGGAAGACTGACTCAACAAACTTGATATGACGAGATGTCTATATTTTGTTAGTGTTGGGTTCGAGGCAATAGTAGGCACTTTGAGTAGCTGAGTATCAAACAAAGACACAAGGAGTGGAGCGGGGATCGAGTTTGTGGGAGGTGTAGGGACGTAGCCATGGATAACAGAGACACCCAAAGCTACGGAGTTTGAGGTAGTTGGGATGGTGTTTGTGGAGGACCGAAAATGGAGAGTGGAGGTTTAGAGTGGGTGTAGGCATGCGATTTATGAGGTAGCAAGCGGTGGATAGAGCATGAGTCCAAAAGGTACGAGGCATGGAAGAGTGGATAAGGAGAGAAAGACCCATTTCAACAATATGGTGATGACGTCGTTCGGAATAGCCGTTGTGCTTGGGTGTATGGGGAGGGGAAGTGAGATGTTGGATCCCATGGGAGGCACGAAGGGTGCGAAGACCAAGGTATTCACCTCCATTGTCACTGTAGATGGTTTTGATGGGTCGACCAAAGTATTTTTCGACCATGGGTTTGAAGGTGTTGAAGATGGTGAGGGCATCGTTTTTGTGTTTGAGAGGATAAAACCAAATATATTTGGAAAAGTGATCAACAAAGATAATGTAGTATTTGTAGCCAACTAGCCATCATGAGAAAGAAGAGGGGATGTCCAAACATCACTATAGAGAATATCAAGAGGACCAAGCGAACAAATAGTATTATTATAAAAGGGTAATTTATGACTTTTATTACAATCGCAAGAGTTACAATGAAAGTCACTAGAACAAGGAATTCCTAGCTGAAAACTATTACTCATATGATGCAAAATGGAGTATGACGGGTGACCCAATCGATGATGCCAACTAGACGCGGAAGAGACGGAGGCGGAGTGAAATGGATGCCATTCATAGATACCGGAATTAGGATGACCTTGGAGGAGGATTGCCCAGGTGTGAATGTCTTTTAAAACAAAAGAGTTAGATGAGAAGGTGATAGAGGCATTGTTATCTCATGTGTTTCCATCAAGGTATCTCATGTGTTGATTCTAAGTATGATAATCAGAATTTTAATCCTTATCTTGACGACTTTATGGTAGTTGTGATTGATGACCTCTTTGGTTATTTAAAGTTACGAGAGGATCATGAAGATCATTTGTGAGTTGTGTTACTTGCCTTTAGTGGGAATTCATCGTTTGAGAAGTTTAGCAAGTGTGAGTTGGCTTGAGAAGATTCCAAATTTCGGGCTATATTCTTAAGCTTGGATGTTACCATGGATCTTGCGAGGATTGAGTCCGTGATCTTTGGGTTGGCAAGTTCTATTGAAGGAATTTTTAAGGAGTTTTTGAGAATTGAAAAAACGTTGCTTTAGTTAACTCTAGAGGATGTATAAATGGTGTGGGATGTAATAAGGATGAATCATATTGATAGAGATGGAGAATAGATAGACTATAGATCCGATCCTTACCTCAACTAGTGGATGTGAGGACTTTGTGAACTTTAAGTGCGTATTAAAGGAAGATTTGGTTGTGATATTATGAGAAATGAGAAAGTGATAGCGTATGCTTTGAGGAAGTTAACTTAGATAAAGTGAAATTTTCTTATCCTCTACTCGGGAGTGGCTGCAATTGTGTTGCGTTATTTAAGTAGGAACTTTATCTTTTTGAAGCCCTCTTTGAGAGTTTTTACTGATCCTAAGAGTTTGAAGAATTTAGTTACTTGAAAGGAAGAGATTAGAAGACTATCTAGATTCTTGAAGAATAGGTTGTGTGTTATTGTAAGTACCCAAATCTGGCTCATGCCTTCCGGTTAAATTTTCCGGCAATTCCCCGAACTTTTCCTAAAGTCCGGGAGCAATTCCGGAACTGTTCCGAACCTTCCGAGGAATGAAGGGACCGATTTAAATTAAAAGGGCACGTTTTCCTTAATATGGAAAACCTTCTAGAAGTGTCACCTTGCATGATTCTAGAAACATGCTGAGTCATACAGGATAATGCCGCACGGCTGCATTAGGAGAAGACTCCTAGCCGCACGGCCTCATTAGACTTATCCAGACTGCCTATAAATAGAGCCCTCCTCTACCCATTTTAAAAACAACAACAGACCACATTCAGCACCAAAAGCTCTGTTCAAGCCCTGCTGCGAAAATCCTAGAAGTTGAAGAGTGCCAAGAAGCCACCTCCCTCCTCCTTGAAGCCTTCCAAGTTGGTCCATCCACTAGGCAAGATCCAAAGAAGAAGAGGTCACCACCATTGGTAACCTCTCACTCCCTTACCTTGCATTATACTTGTTCTATGTGATGTAGTTGCTCCTTGCATTCATATATTGCTATTATCTTGCTTGGGACTTGGTATTTATTGTTAAAGATCCTATCTTTATTCATATAAATCATACCCCCTTTCCCTTTGCATCCTTTGCATGAAATAAGCATCCTTTGCCCATAAAAATGTAATCTTTGCGTTAAAGGTGCATCCTTTGCACCTAAAAATCCCTTTTTTACATAAAAATGATATCTTTATGCATCCTTTGCATATAAAAATGTAATCTTTATATTCAAATTGCATCCTTTGCACCCTAAAACTCATTTTCACATATAAAAATGCATCCTTTGCATAAAAGATCATTTCTTTGCATCAAAGATGCATCCTTTGCCTAAAAATGCTATTTTCCTATAAAAAAATGCATCCTTTGCATAAAAATCCTTTCTTTACATCAAAAAGCATCATTTGCAATCAAAAGCATCCTTTGCACCCAAAAATGTCATCTTTTCACTAAAAATGTCATTTTTACATGCATTCCCCCATGTCCCCATTAGCAACCTTCGGAATGGACCGGTGTAAAGATCCTATCTTTACATCGTTTCTTCCATTAAAGGTGTCACAATCTCTTTAGAAAGGGACAAACCTTGAACCTATATCTCCGATTATCGCTTGAGACGAGCATGATAGCTCCAATATAAGCTCAATCGTCTCATGGCGTAGGATTGATGGGCTAAGGTCACTCCTTTTCTAAAGAACCTCATTTTGGACTATAAAATAGAGTCCTTCTCTCGATCACGCAAAGACCCAAGTTCAAATAGCGATGATCACAAGTCCAAGATGAAGACGGGATCAAAGTCCCGAATACATAAAAATCCAAGGAATCCCGAGCGACAACCAACTAAATGGTTTGTACGTCCGGAAGACAACTTGGGACATTCCCCCCCCTCTTTTCAACACATGCACACAAGAAAGCACACAAGCAAGCACGAAAAATGGAATCTAGGGAGACTTGCTACGGCAAGACACCTTGGGTGAATGACGATCCGTTCTTCCCAAGTGGTAACTTAACCTCCGAACCCTAAAAACCTTTTTTTCAAAGTTTTGAGGAAATCAAAATGGCGTGGCGACTCCGTTTTTCAAATTAAACCGGATGTTTTCAAACTCGCGTGAATCCAATCTAAAAAAAGAAAAACTAGAATTTGGGCACACATTCACAGTTGTGTGATGGACTTCCTTTCAAGTTGATAAGTTAATTTACCTTAGCGAGGTTGCGTATAATAATAGTTTTTAGTTTAGCATCGAATGAGTATTGTATAAAGCTTGGTATGGAAAATTTATTTGTATGATCCTTCGTACGTATGGAATTTTTCAGTTAAGGATGATTTGGCGGATTTGACTTATGTGGGGAAACCGTTGAGAGTTATTAGAATCGAAATTCCGGGATTAAATTCTAGAATACTTGGGTTGTGAGAATGTATAGAAGAATCATGACATTGAGGAAACTGTTTGAAGGTTGTAATTCAAAATGCTTGGGAGAGTAACCTTTGTTATTGATCCTTAAGGTAAGTCTTTTTAAAATTCGGGACGAATTTTCTTTAAGGGGGAGTGAGTGTAACGACCCTAACCCTAGGCACTATTTTAGTACCATATTATATGCTTTTAATATTATTGTTAATTCTATGTGTTCATTATATGCCCTTGACTTCTTATGTTAAGTGGAGATGGTTGTGAAATAATTCTAAAGCCTTAGGATAAAATGGGAATATGATAATTGAAAATAAATAAATTATTATATTTAGTGGAGGTGGGTAGTGCAAATATTGAAAGTTGTAGTATAGTTGCATTCTTTCAATTTTTAGAGGGCTTAAGGGCATATTTTGAAAGATTTGGTTTAATGAAGGGATGGGGGGCCATGTCTCCCCCTTATTTTCCTCACCTCCCTTTTCATTAGTCAAACACCTCCATACTTTCTCCATCACCCTTTTAACCTCCCCATCCTTTTCCCATCCCATTTAATTATCCTCCCCATTTCTTATTCATCATCTTCTTCCTTCTCAAAATATCCATGGAAACCTCCTCTCCAATCTTTTCCTTCCAAAAACTCTAGTAAACCCAATCCTTCTCCATTTGATGATCCGGGTGTACTTTCGTGTTCGTGGAGTCGAGGGGAACACATCAAGCTAAGAAAATCCTTGTTCCATCTAATATTGCTAAGGTAAGTTATTATGACTTCTTTCTAATAATTGTTCACTCTATGTGTTATTGAATATCTTGTTGAAAGAAAGGATTTTGATGTGTTAAATAATGATTAAATGAGTTGAAATGGGTTAGTTAAGGTTAAATTGATTTTTAGTTGTAAAATGGTAATTTAAGATTGAAGGAGGAAAAGTATAGAAGAATTGTGAATGTTAATGATTTAAGAGTAAGTATTAAATTTGGGTTTTGGCCAATTCACTAGAATTAGAAAGTGAAGAAAATGGTTTATAAGAAATGGTTATATGTTAAAATGAAATAAAGTTTTGGTACTAAAGGATTTTGGGTTAATGTTGGAATGTATTGGAATACTTTCTTGGAGTAGAGAAATTGTTTAATAATCTAAAAATAAGATTTATGTTCATGGAGGTTGATAAAGAAGAAATAGTAAGGTTTGAGTGGGGGTAGAAAGGTTGAATATGAAATGGGTAGTGAAATGAGTAGAATCTCTAAAGATTTAATGGATTTAACCTATTTTATGTGTTTAAGAATGATCTAGTATGGGATTAGTGAAGTTGGTAATACCTTCTATGTTCACCTAAATTAGTAAAGATTGTTAAAGGAAAAAGGAAATGGGTAGAAGGGGTTAAGAAATCTGAGCATTGCTGGAAATGGGCTTGGGCGGTCGCCCATGGGGGGCTTGAGCGGCCGCCCATGTGATCAGAAACTTGTGTGCCTTGAAAACCTTCTTGGGCAGTCGCCCAAGATATCTTGTGTGGTCGCCCATCCCTTCAGCAATATGCCTTCCCTTTTGAACTTCACTTGGGCGGTCGCCCAAGTGACTAGGGCGGTCGTCCATGTCACCAGATTCTCCTCAATTACTTTTCTTGCTGATTTTCACCAATAAACTCGTGGCATGAATCCCAACCACTATAAATTAGTAGAACCTAATCCAACCCGGATATGAATTAATCCTTTTTAACCTAGGTTAGCGTAGAACACCTTGGCTAGGCCATGATGTCTTATTTGGTCAAAATGGAATTGTGGGAGTAGTTAAATATTGTTCGAAAAATGGTGGATAAGCTTGATTCGTAACTTCACCAAAGTGGTTCAAACTTGGGAAGAAGGTCTTGCACTTTTATTAAGATTATTCAAGGTTGAGTAATGACTTCGTAGGAATGGTTTATGGTTCAGGGTGGCCTTACTTGCTCCCATACCTTTGGTGATTAGTTTGAATAGTGTAGAGGCTATGAGTTACATTATTGCGTTAGTAAGGAACGTATATGTATTACATCATTGTACTGTATCCCCAGTGTGGATTAATTGGCATAGTGTTATATTGTATCCCAATTGTGGATTATCTGGCATGTTGAATATATTGTATCCCAAGTGTGGATTATCTAGTTATATTGTTACCTTACTTGAATTCATATTCATTGATGGTATTATGCATAGTGTATTAAATGAATGTTGCACTACGGTATTGATTTAACATGAGTATATTTTACCATGTTGTTATATTCTTATCCCTTTTATGGATTTTATTTCAAGTATCTATTATGTGCTTGAACGTGTTATATTATATGTGATTCGGGGGTATAATGGAATTCAATCAATTATTGATTTGTTCTATAAGTGATTGAAGGTCCATCATACCTGTGACCGGCCCCTCTGTGGCCACAGAGTGGGTGTGCTAGCAGCTGTATTGAGCCAAAAGCCTTACAGTCCGCTGCGACTTTGGTGACTAGGTGGAATGCTTCTGTATTAAGCCAAAAGCCTTACAGATAGCGGCGATATTATATGGTACTCTTATTAAAGGGTCATATAAGTATCTGATTTTCTTATATGGATCTCTGGGGTATGAGTCCTATAAGCGGTGAATGTGCATGGAGGCAGTTCACCAAAGAGAGGAGTTTTACTCCCACGTTGTACGACTTATTATTCAGACGGGAAAGGTAAAATGAGGTAACGTAAGGTGTTTACCGCTTTAATAATGTGCTATGTGTAACCATGCTATGTGTTGCATCTTGTTTGGCATCTTGCTGCATTCATAATAGCTTATTGAGATTTATTCTCACCCCTTCCCTTTTACTATTTTAGATTGTCTTTGAGACGGTGGTGAGCCGGTAAGGTAGGGAAAGAGTTTTGACTCTTGCTTTTGGGACTTTTCAGGATATGTATATGAGTAGGTTGTCGGGAGTCCTATTTAAGTATTACTCTTTTACAAGTTGTATGGAAAACTCTTTTGTTAAACAATGTTAATTTGGGTTTTCAATGTAATTGATCAAGTTATAGTTTATTAGAATATTTGTTTAAATTCCTCCGAGTGGAGATATTATCAGTTGATTTTATTTTGGAAGTTTGAGAAGTGATTTTCTTTTAAAGTGAAATAAAAGTTTTTAAAAATTTAAGATGGGTTTTCTTAGTTTGAGCTCCTCAAGCTCGGGACACGCGTTAGGTCCCGGGTTGGGGTGCTCACACGACTACACTCGACATATTAGTAAGAAAAAGTGGCGCTAGTACACGTGGAGTGTATGCACGAAAGGTTTTTCTTCTTCTTAGGTCAATGGATCAAATCTTTTCTTTTGTTTATGAATTTATGTCATCGGATTCCAAATTCCAACGACACAGTATACTTCCAAGTGAAAAACGCATTTTACCATCTATAAATATTATATATGAGAGTCTAATTTCATTTCCTTATTGCGCCACATGGAATTATGATGTGTAATTCCATGTCATCATTCCATCATTTCATTGGCAAAATTTTCATTCATGTTCAAGGAGATGGCATGCTGAAAATCTTTTGTAGAATTATGAGATAAACATTTGATTAATTTTGAGATAAACACAATTAGCAATAATAATAGATGGGATACTACTTTTAAGGAGGGTTTGGATTTTCAACCATGAGAATATTTAAGAACAGATAATGATATATTAAACATTATTAAGTCAAAATGCATCAAATACCATGAAAATAAAAAAAAACCCAGAATCAAGAAGAAAAGAAAGAAATAAATACCTTGGGGCCATAAGGACCAATTCTCCACAAGGGGTTTTTGTTGTCTTGCAATCTGTACAGAGTTTCTTGCCCTCGGTCTCGCTCCTTTCACCATACTATTGATCAAAGCAAGCGAATCAATGTCAACAAACTTATACTCATACAAATTCCATCACAAAAGCACAGTAAACAGAGCACACAATTTGGAACTGAAGACAACAATACAATGGCAATTGATTAGAACACCAAAAAGGAACTGCACAATCAGCAATGCTATATAAATATCATCTCTCTCTTTCTTACCTTATCGGGAGGAAGATCCATGAGTTTCGTTTTAGACATTTAGAGAAACACCAGGTGGGTGTCTCAAAATACAGAGAGCGATTGATTAATGCGAGAGAATTGACAAGGGAAGGGAAGGGATCAGGCAAAAGAAAAAGAACAAAAATCAAGAACAAAATCACCAAAAATGGTGGCATGTAATCACGGATCGACGACAGGACTTGAAATGTGGGTGCAGTGACTATGTGTGAAGTGTTCGTGTGTCGCAGACTGTAAATGTCGAAAATGGAAACCTCGAAACCCTAACCCTGGACGTGATTTTTTAATTAATTAAGGAAAAGTTTTACTAGTGGAGTGTTTTCTTTGAGTTTGATGACACGACTACACCCGCCAGAATAGTAAGAAAAAGTGGCGCTAGTACACGTGGCGTGTATGCACGAAAGGTTTTTCTTCTTCTTAGGTCAATGGGTCAAATCCTTTCTTTTGTTTATGAATTTATGTCATCGAATTCCAAATTCCAACGACACAATATACTTCCAAGTGAAAAACGCATTTTACCATCTATAAATATTGGGTAAATTACAAATAAGGGCCTAAAGTTTGCACCCCGTTCGCAGGATGGGGTCTGATGTTCTAAATTTGGCGATTTAGGGTCTCAAGTTACCAAATGTTGGCAATTGAGGGTTTTTTTGACGGAATCGTTAGTTTTTGGGTTAAATCCCCATGTGCGCTGCACGTGCATACTTCGGGCCCTTATTTGCAATTTGCCCATTTACATAATAATAATAAAAAATAAAAATAATAATAATAAAATAATAATAATAAAATAATAATAATGAATAATAATAATAAATGATAATAATAATAAAATAATAATAATAAAATAATAATAATAACATAATAATAATAATAAAATAATAATAATAAAATAATAATAATGAATAATAATAATAAATGATAATAATAATAAAATAATAATAATAACATAATAATAATAATAATAATAAAATAATAATAGTAATAGTAAAATAATAATAATAATAATAATAATAATAATAAAATAATAATAATGAATAATAATAATAAAATAATAAGCAGGGGTTGTCTTTTTTTTTTTTTTTTTTTTTTTTAAAGTGTCAAATGGTTTCAGATTATTTAATAATAAATATTCTTAATAGATAAAATTGGCAACACAAATTTAATGCCCAAATCCCATTAACCAAGCACCCAAAATTCCAGTTTTGACACCCACTTCCTTTCTCCAGTTAATTTATCAACACAAATCAAGAAATAACCTTAAACCACAACAAATTCAAAATACACGGAATTTTAATATCAAGAACAGATTTAAAATTCCAGTTTTGACACCCACTTCCTTTCTCCAGCTTTTCTTTTTAAACAACAATGGATCAAACACAATTTTACAAAATCAAGAACAGATTTAAAATTCTTCTTGAAGAAACCTTGCCATGGATGGAATCTGGGTTGGCGATGTTGGGTTGTCGAATTCAGGGTTGCGTTAGTAATGTTGGATTGGTGAATTCAAGGATAGGGGTAGAGGAAGGGTTAGCTGGGTGTCAATTTCATACCCACATCACTGCAATGGCGATGGATGAAGCGGGTAACAGCTTTGTTATTTTCGGCTAGGGGGTGATTTCTGGAAGGGGTTGATTTCGGGAAGGGGGTGTGTGGATACCGGAGATGGAGTCGGTGGCCGGGGTCGGAGTTGTTGGCCGGACACGAGGGAGGCGATGGTGGCGGAGATGGAGACGGGATTAGAGAGAAGATGGGTTTATTATTATTATTATTATTATTATTATTATTATTATTATTATTATTATTTTATTATTAATTTATTTAGGTTTTAAAAGAAGAGGGGGTGTTTTGTAATTTTAAAATTTATATTTTAGGGTCTAGAATTTAACATTTTACAGTTTCAACCCCCTTTACTTGGCACGTGACACGCACATGGGGATTTAACCCAAAAACTAACGATTCCGTCAAAAAAACCCTCAATTGCCAACATTTGGTAACTTGAGACCCTAAATCGCCAAATTTAGAACATCAGACCCCATCCTGCGAACGGGGTGCAAACTTTAGGCCCTTATTTGTAATTTACCCATAAATATTATATAAGAGAGTCTAATTTCATTTCCTTATTGCGCCACATGGAATTATGATGTGTAATTCCATGTCATTTCCTTATTGCGCCAGATGGAATTATGATGTGTAATTCCATGTAATCATTCCAGCATTTCATTGGCTAAAGTTTCATTCCTGTTCAAGGAGATGGCATGCTGAAAATTTGTTGTAGAATTATGAGATAAACATTTGATTAATTTTGAGATAAACACAATTAGCAATAATAATAGATGGGATACTACTTTTAAGGAGGGTTTGGATTTTCAACCATGAGAATATTTAAGAAGAGATAATGATATATTAAACTGTTAGTCAAATATATGCTTAGGCTTAGAATTGCTTAATCCCAATCATAACAAGCATTAATGAGGACCCCTAATTTAGTTAGATCAAAATAGAATTTTTCTATGTACCATAGGATCCCTTAGTGCTAGTGCCAAGTGTTTTTGCTATGTATTTTTCTCAAGATTTGAAGACTTGAAGACCAGAGAATTTCCATCAGCAATGTGTGAGTTACCGGTTGGAGTCGATTCTGGGTCAAAGCTTCACTTACCGGTTGAGTATCTTACCGATTGAGTTACCGGACCGGCACCTCTGTTACCGGCCATGTTACTTTACCGGTTAAGGCTTACTCTTCAAGCTTCCTCTGATTATCAGCTTGCCGGTGCATTAATTGCTCCCAACCACCAAGCCATCAACTTTAGCTAAAGTTGGTAAAGCAAGCATGCTGACATGACATCTCTGCAGCAAATCTGTACCTACTTTGAGAATGTCAAGTAACCAGTACTCACAGAGCCCCATCTATCTCTGGAAATCCTCTCTATCCAAATCTCAGGCATTTAAAGCAAGGATCTTCCCATTTAATGCCTGCCAGTCCAAGTTATCATTGCAACCTCTTCAAAGACAACGGCTCCTTTTCAAAGTTCACTATAAATAGCTTTCCTGGAGCATTGAAGAAGGTTGGGGTGCATTTATGATTCTTGAGAGTGAGTTGCTTTGAACTACCAACCTGCACATTCTCTAGTTCAAGGCATTCAAAGCAAGTCCCCTATTCACTAGACATCTCTGTTAGGACTTATTCACTGGCACCTCAATCAATTCTGTAGTGTTCCTCCATTAGACCACTTATGGAACACATTGATTGATTCACACACAACACCCTAGAGAAATCAGCTCAGCTTGTGAGCACATCTCTAGAAAACACCAGGTCTTTATTGTAGCACGACCCATTAGTGGTCACCTCTAGTTTGGCAGCCTTTCAATCATTGGCTTGCAACTTGTAATAGGTAGAATCCATTAATAAAGTAGTGCACCTTCACAAATCCAAGTTCTGACCAAACTTGGTAGAGGACGTAGCAGTTATTTAACACTGTGAACCTCTTCAAACAATGTGTCATTTATTGCTTTGCTTGTTTTTGTTGTGTAGTTGTAATCGAGTTGATAATCTCTCAACTGGTCACAACCTATTGACTTCACTTCTTGCTCACTTTGTTTGTCTTACTTGGAAATAATTTTGTCTTGTCTTGCATGATATTTTGTCTTACCGGTTTGCCTATTTCTCTAAACTGAAAACTTAATTTCCGCTGTGCAAAATCACTTACCGGTAAGTTTTTCAAAAGAAGTTTTTAGCTAAAAGTTTTAACAGGCTATTCACCCCCCCCTCTAGCACGATTCCTACCATTTGGGACCTAACAATTGGTATCGAGCTTACAATTTTCGAAAATCATTTTTCCAAGCTTAACCGCTTGAATTGCCAATTCCAAAATGGCGGGAAAAATCATGCAAACATACAACTTGACATCCGTTCCCATGTTGAACGATAACGAATTTCCGGTATGGAAAAACGAGAATCATGCGGTACTTGGATTCAATAGATGATAGGTTAACTACGTAGTCGAGAGATGGTCCCATGACACCCTTGAAAATCAATCTTGCAACCGGAGCTCCCAAAACTCCTCTCATGGATCATGCGGATAGAGAGTCGAACAAGATTTTGAGGTTTATGAAACTTATGTGCCAAAACCACGAGAAGAATGGTGAGGATGACAAGCGTGTGACTCCTTGGACAGAAAAGCTTTGCACATCATAACCTCGGGACTTGATGACGGTGTACAAACAAGTACAATGCTATGAGACCGCTCAACAAGTGTGGCGAGAGTCTACTCGAGATACTTTGAAGGAGATCAAGTGGCCAAGGACAACGAGACTCTACAAAAGTGTTGCTTGAGTTTGAGTCCTTCAAGAAGAATCCAAATGAGACAATAAAGGAAACGTACGACCGATTCTGCGAGGTGAGTAACTCTTGTGCATCTTTAGGTAGAGTCTATACCATGAAAGACCTAAACATGAGATTCCTCAATTCTCTTGGAGACTTGTGGCATGTGAAGGTCGCTATTTTGAAAGAGTGCCGTGACTTGAATGTTACTCATATCCGAACATTGTGTCTACTTTGTTCTTATATGAGGAAGAGCTCAACCTAGTGAGTGGAGTGCAAAAACAATTTAAAAATTTATCTCTGCCGGCTCGGGCGAGATCTTCCCGGTTCTTCTATGCTTACCGGCCAAACTACTACCGTTGACTCTCCCTCAATATCTCGGCCTCAACCAACTCAAGCCAATACCTCAACTAGTACACCTCTTGAGGTAGAGGATGAATTTCTTTGCATTTGCTAGAAATTACAAAAGGTTTAAGGATTTTAAGAAATCCCATGACAAATCATTCCAACCCAAATCCTCATCTTTCCATAGATCTGGAAACTATCAAAGAAAAGGCCAAACCTCAACCTCAACCGATGGTAAAAATGCCCAAGGTGAGCTTGTGTGTTACAACTGTAGAAAACTCGGCCATTTTGCCTCCAAATGCCCTCAACCGAAATATGAATTTACGAGGAAGAAACCGTTCAAGAAATTTCCTAGATCTAAGAGTTTAGTTGCGGAGGATGCAGGCGAAAAGGCTTTACCTGTTTGGTTTGAGACCGATTACGAAAATGAGGAAGGCGGCTTTGCGGCTCGGATGAAGATGCGATGTCGGTTTTGTTGCTATGGATGGAACTTATGATAAACCCATCTCTCTACAAACTCCTATCTTTAGACACCCCAACTCCAATGAACAATCATCTTATGTTGACCGAGACTCCACCTATGAGATCTCCTTGACATACTTTGATGATCCCATTCCTATTCCCAAGGTAGATGCGAGGCAATCCATATAACTTCAAAATTCAAAACATAGGTGGATCCCTCTATGGTCAGTCCAAAACCATGCCCACTCTCAGACCGTTGATGCAACCCATTCAACCGACCTATCAAGCTCAAGCCTTACCGATCGCTTCTTATCAATCGATGCTTGAAAACCGACCGATTCACTTAAAGCCTCTAACCGAGCCTAACCCTGAACCGATATCATCACTACCAAATTTTGATCCCAATTTTGAACCATCATCCTCTTCCCCTCGGCCCTTTGTTGACCCTATGCCCAATATGTCAAAGTCTGAAATGGCAGAGGTGATGAATGAGCTCTTCTCCGATTTTGAAAAATTAAATGAAGCTCACAAAATTATGGCTGATAATTTCAAAATAATCTCTGCTGAAAATGACTCTTTGAAAGCTGAAATAAAAGATTTGAAAGAAAGCAAGCTAGAGTTAATTCAGTTAAAAAAGGACAATCAAGAACTCAGTGAGAGGCTGAACATTTACGTTTGTCAAATTGCGATCTTGTGTCAAGAAATAATTCTTTTTCTAAAACTATTGACACTTACACAAAATCCCGAGCTTCTATGGAGACTATCATAGATCGAGATGTCTCCAAACCGAGATGTTACATCTGGAATAAGTTTTACCTCCGGCGGTAAGGAAAATGGCAAAGAATAACAAGCCCAGGCTATCAAGTCTGTCTCTGAGAACTTGATGGGTAAATTTGATGATGCTCAATCCAAATTGATTAAGAGAGAGTTAACTAAACCTTTCAAAGTGTTCCACACACCTATCCCGAGGGAAGGGAGCAGGATGAAAGCTTATTTGGGCAAAAACAAATCCCGATGGACCGAGGTAGATGATCTGAGCTAGGACAATATGTTCCACTCAGTGATGGAAAAAGCAAAGGTGGAATTAAAATTGCTAACCGGGTTGCGGTAAGGAAACTACAACCGGTAAGGAAGCCATCACCGGTAAGGGACAAACCGGTCGGACATCCGTCACCGGTCAACCAACCGGTGAGGGCTCCCAACCGGTAATAGATCTTCCAAACCACCCGGTGCAACCCGGTCACAAAGCTAAATCCATCGCCTTCGTCCCCAAAGGATCTGTTTTCTGTCCAATCGAGTTAATCCCTCTGAAGCATTGGCAAAATTGAACATCAATTCATCTAAGCCTCCTCGGCCATCTTCTAATAAATGTGTAAAGTGTGGTTTTATTGGTCACAAGGCTTATGAATGCCTCTTGAAGCACCTATCTGGACCCATTTGAGTCTAAAAGCTCGGGTGGTGGCCGGGTATGGCTGCCAAAGAGGAACTAACTCTTTGGACCCAAAGAATAAGGGGGACCATAAGCTTCTTGTTTTATTTCGGGAATGCTTAATGGCCTCAACCGATGCCGGTAAGGATGTTTGGATTATGGACGGTGGATGCTCTAGGCATATGGCTGGACATGCCGATCTCCTCACCGATCTGGAAGAAGCATCTGGTCCTCCGGTTGTCTTTGGTGACAACGCAAAGGGTAAAATTATCGGTCGTGGATCCATCAAAAGAGGTACGGTGATTGTACGGAAGGTATCTTTGGTGGATGGTCTGAAACATAACCTTCTCTCTATTTCACAATTACGTGACAAAGGTATGCATTGTGTTTTCAATTCTTCCAACTGCTATGTGAAAGACATTGCTACGGGTGAAACACTTCTCACCGGATATAGAAAAGGTAACGTATACGCTATAGATTTAAACAATGTCTCGAATGTTACTAATGTTTGTTTTGTAGCTAAGAACATCGGTGAGAATTCCTGGCTATGGCACAAGAGACTCGATCACTGAACTTCAAATATCTATCCAAGTGGCCAATACAAATCTTGTCGCCGGCTTCCCTCAGGTGTCTGCTGATCATGGAAGGAAATGTAGAGCTTGCCAATTGGGAAAACAGCATAAAGAATCTTTCCGCGGCAAGCCTGCTTGTCCACTTCTAGGTGCCTCCGGTTGCTACATATGGATCTGTTTGGCCCCACAACAAGCTGCCGGTTTAGGGGGTAGCGAGATATGCTTTGGTTGTTGTAGACGACTTCTCAAGATATACACAGGTGGAAATGTTTGCTTCAAAAGATGATACATATGAAGTAGCCACCAGATTATTCCGTCTACGCAAACCCGAAAAGAGTGTGACATCATCGGTATGAGATCGGATAATGGAACCGAATTTAAAAATCTTGGAATTGCTCGATCTTGTGATGATCATGGAATAGATCATAATTTCTCAGTTCTTGGTACACCGCAACAAAATGGTGTAGTTGAGAGAAAGAACAGGACCTTGATCGAAGCTGGAAAAACAATGATATCCGAAGCTAGGCTTCCCAAGTATTTTTGGGCCGAAGCTATACATACTGCCTGCTTCACCCAGAATAGATCCTTGGTCAACAAGTTTCATAACAAGACCCCTTATGAGCTATGGCGTGGAGAATCCCTAACATTGGTTTCTTCAAGATCTTCGGTGCAAATGCTACGTACTTTACAATGGTAAAGAGCGCCGAGGTAAATTTGATGAAAAAGGCGATGAAGGTATCTTTGTGGGATACGCCCGAGCACGATAAGGCATTTAGAATTTTTAATAAACGGTTATTGAAAATTGTTGAATCTGTTCATGTTACTTTTGATGAATTTGATTTGCTAGAGTCGATAAGGCTCCAAATAGTCTTGATAATTACTGGTGTGTTTGAGACAGGTGAAACCAGCAATCAAAACTCCAATCATTCCACCAGTTCTAATGCAAATCAATCCCCAGTTCAGCCTTCAGCCTCAAGTGGTGTAACTTGTAGAGACTTAGTTGATGACTCCTTCTTTCCCCAATCGGTTAGGCAATCCAATAGACAACCCCAGCTAACCGATTTATTACCAACCAGTCCTCATATTAATTTTCCTAATTCACCTCCTAAGCTGAACCTATTTCAAACAATTTGCAGTTTCCTTCCCCACTTACCGATCACCAGTCTCCATCACCTTCTCCAAACCGATCTCCTTTACCGATCACTTCTCCCTTTACCGATTCTACTCCTCCATTAGAAAACCTTAGACAAGAATCAGTTAGGCAAGACCTCCCTAGGGAAGTGAGACCAGTAAGAGATCACCCTTTAGAAAATGTGATAGGTGATGTCTTTGGTCCCGAGAATGACTAGAGGCCAATTAAGAAGCATGGAGGATCAACATGGATTATTTTCCTCTGCTATGGTCTCAAATATTGAACCAAAAAAGCGAGGAAGCACTAGATGACCCCAGGGGTAGAAGCTATGCAAGAAGAGCTTAATCGAGTTTGATAGATGTAAAGTTTGGGAGTTAGTGCCTAGACCTAGTGATCGAGCCGTAATTGGAACGAAATGGGTTTATAGGAATAAATTGGATGAAGCTGGAAAAATTATAAGGAACAAGGCTAGACTAGTGGCGAAAGGGTATAGGCGGGAAGAAGGCATAGACTATGATGAGACTTTTGCTCCCGTAGCTAGATTAGAAGCCATTAGGTTATTCCTTGCCTATCTTTGCCTACAAAGAGTTCAAACTATATCAAATGGATGTGAAAAGTGCCTTTCTCAATGGGGAACTTCAAGAACTTGTTTATGTTGATCAACCCCCTGGTTTTGAAGATTCCAAGAAGCCAAATCACGTATACAAATTGAATAAAGCTTTGTACGGCCTCAAGCAAGCACCTCGAGCATGGTATGAAACTCTCTCCAAATTCCTACTTAGTGAGAAGTTTGAACGAGGTAAAATTGACACCACCTTATTTATTGCCAAGCATAATGGTCATTCATTGTTAGTTCAAATATATGTTGATGACATTATTTTTGGATCTACTAACGAAAAATTATGCAAGAGATTTGAGAAACTTATGCAGAGCAAATTTGAGATGAGCATGATGGGTGAGCTTACATTTTTCCTTGGACTTCAAGTCAAGCAAACCCAAGAAGGTATTTTCATAAATCAAGCCAAATACACCAATGATCTTATCAAGAAATTTGGTCTTGACTCTGCTCATCCTCAAAGCACTCCTATGGCCACCAATGTACACCTTGACAAAGATGAATCCGGTAAGAAAGTAGATATGACACTCTACCGAGGTATGATAGGTTCTCTACTTTACTTAACCGCCAGTAGACCAGATATCATGTTTGCCGTATGTGTATGTGCTAGATTTCAAGCTGACCCTAGAGAATCTCATTTGCAAGCTGTTAAAAGAATTATAAGATATCTTTTGGGAGCTGCTAACTTAGGTTTGTGGTATCCAAAAGATTCTTCATTTACACTTATTGGATATTCAGATGCCGATTTTGCGGCTTGTAGGGTCACCAGAAAAGTACTAGTGGAACTTGTCAATTTACGGGTAGTTTGGTTTTCTGGTCGTGCAAGAAACAAGCATCAATTTCCCTTCTACTACGAAAGCTGAGTACATAGGCTTTGGAAGTTCTTTGTTCACAAATTCTATGGATGAAGCAACAACTAGTGGACTATGAAATCCCTCAAGAAGTATGTCCTATCTATTGTGATAACACCTCAGCTATCTCAGTCTCCAACAATCCTGTGATGCATTCAAAGACTAAGCACATAGACATCAAATACCATTTCCTCAAGGATCATGTTGAAAAGGGTAACATTATTCTTTTAAAAGTCCATACTGATTATCAATTAGCTGATATCTTAACAAAACCATTGGACATTAAAAGATTTGAATTCCTTAGAGGAGAACTAGGCATGATTGATATTCGATAAACATTATGTGCTAACTTTGTTATCTGTGTAAGCTCTCAACAAAGATCAAAGGTGACCTCACTCATTTACCGATGCCTGCTAGTGCCCATTTACCGGAACCCCTTACCGGTAAGGCAAGACTCCCTTTACCGGTCCTCTTACCGACATACCTAATCGGTAAATGGTGTCTCTATCCGATGGTCCTTTACCGATGATAATCTCTCTTACCGGTCAAAATACCTGACCGGTTAGCTACCTTACCGATTGCCCTTTACCGACGAATTGCGGCCGGATCCAAATTTGCAATCCGTTTTTAACCGGCTCGTTTGTCATCATTGCCTATCAAGTCACATCAATCCCTTCGCCGCTATACGCAACCTACCGTACTATCCTTTACTGTTCCCCATGCTCCTATACAAAGAAGTAGATCAATTTTTAAATAATTGATCAAAAAGGTAATATACGTATCATTCATTTTTATCAAAAAGGTTATCTTTTTGTACTTTATTATATTTTGATATAAGCTGTGCACACACGTTCATATTTTCATGACACATCTTTAATTTCGTGAAACAAAACTGTCAATCAATGTGCACGACAGGTTAAAAACCTTTAAGCTTCTTTTGCTTTAACCAACACACCTCTTCATCTTCCGCTCTTTTGTCCCCTATATAAGGATTTCAAAATCTTATTTAAACTTTACTGGATTCTCTCTCTCTAAAAGAACTAAGTAACCGGCAATTTACTCTCATACTTCATCTTCTCCTTCTCCATCGTGTTCTTCATACTTGAGATTTACGGTATGTTTTGAAACTCTAAAGACTTCTAGATCTCCTATATTTCTAGAATCATCTAATCTCTTAAAATTATTTGTAGAAATCTCATTGATTCTAACTTATTTTGTTTGAATGATTATTTGATTCGCAGATGGCCATTAAGAAAGACATCTATGGAGGTTACATTCTCTCCGGCTTTTCGACTCAGATGAAGGCCGTGCCATTGAAGCTCTATTCATTCATTCTTCTTAGGAGTTATTCCTTTCGTGATGCTGAAGGAAATGAAGATATTTATTATGAGATGGTTAATGAGTTATTTGAGAATGGTGTTGTGGATGAAAATGAGAATATTATCTCCCTTCTTCTTTGGTGTTCCGTGACTTTTAGCCACTGCCACCATTCTTCTTTGCCTTCCCAAATCTTTCTTCCACCGGTCCATCTTCTATCTCCATGAAAGATATGATTCTTTGCTGGGCAAAAGTTAGAGGATCGACCCCTTTGTTACGGTGAAGCTAACAAGAAAATTTGGTTTTGATGCTTTGTTTTCTCTTATTTGTTCTTTGATGTTGTAGACCGATGTTTCATTTGCCGGTCTGGCTCTCATCATGGTATTACCATGATACAATGGGAAGCAATTGCTGCCATTATTATTGGTGGAGAATTCAACTGGTGTGCTTTCCTTTACCGGATTGTTTTAATTGCTTTTAAGAAATTTCAGAAGGAAAGGCCATCTACCAAGACCAACAAAGCCAAACCTTGCCATTACACGATGATTAGCCGTGCTCTCGGATCCATCCACTGCCAGTTCTTCAAGCCTCTGAGAATCAACCCAAGTATCCTCAATCTTTTTGCAAAGCGTTTGACACGTTTGACATGATTAGAGCCATCAAAGAATCTACCGGTAAACCAACCGGTAAGCCGAAGTCGAGCCTTCTACCGGTAATCCAACCGGTAAATCGATGAACTGCTACCGAGAAACCGGTCGGTAAACCAATCGGCAAACCAACTCATAAGAAGAAACTCTCTAGCCGGCCAAAGGTTGCTCAAGTTACCGGTGCTCCTCCCGCTCCCAAACCTTCTTTGCCGGTAAGAAAACTACTTGAGTCTTCTTCTTCTGATGATGATGATGATAAGCCTATCTCTATCATTCTTTCCCTACCCAGGAAAGCAAAATGCCACGACGGAAAATCAGCTCCTCCCCTTCCAAGAAATCCAAACCTATTCCAAAATCTTCCCAACAAATTGCCAAAGAAAATCTTTGAGAGAAGAAGGAGAATTGAAACGAGACTTGGGAAACTTCATACCATTCATTCCCAAAGACTCTTTAATCACAACTTCCTTACCGACAAAATTCCATTTACCGGTCAATCATCAACCCGACCGGTAAGTCACTTTATGGCAAACCGATCGAAACCCAACCTTTCACATTTACCATTACAATCCCTGGCTAGTCAATCCTACCTTTGAACCATCTCCCACTTGGGTATATCCTATTGAGCACTTGCCTCCTTTCCTTGAAAGCTTTTGCAATTCCATGAGATCAACAAAGACTCGGTCCCGAGTCGGTGACATATCGATTATGTGGATTTTGACAACATCCATGAAGATAAAGGTCTCTCTACTATACCAAGCCATGTTTGTTGAATGACTATGATATCTCACTATCCAGAGATAGTCTACTCAAGCTTTACAATCGGTATTTTGAATTCTTTGCCTCCAATGTGGAATGCCATCTACTTGGCTCGGGATAGGCTCCGGCAAGACATGATGATTCGGGCGGTGTGGATTGATTTTGCCATTCTTTATAATGCTCGGGATACTCTTAAGGAATCGATCCTTATCGGCTTGGAAGATTTGAGTTACCTGGAGATGATCTTCCCTCCTTTGATCCTGAAACTGTCAACTTAGGACCTCGAAGATGGCAATTCGTGAAGAATGTTATGGATGTGGTGCAAAATCGGTGGACTTGAACAGAGACTTTCGAGTATGGGTGATATCTCTCTTTCGGACTTCTTCAACTCTATTCGATCAACAAAAACAAATGGGCTCTTTTGTTCTGATGAAGAAATTGAAGAAATGTTCAAGGACATTAGTGGCTCGATAATCAAACCATTGATAGAGCGGAGCGATGCGTCACAAGCTCTAGCTCTGCGACTCTAGTGATTCGAGATGCCGATGACCAAGATGCTTTGCTTTGTGATTGATAGATGCGAGAAGATAAGTCACGACTTCACAACTCCTTTACCGATGCAACATGTGGGAGGAGGTGAGTGCGGGACTTCTCCAGTTACCGTTCTTGCTTCAGGAGGAGGAGAAGTTATTAGACCATGCCCTTCACCGGTTGTTCAACCGATGCCTCTTACCGGTGAAATACTTCAACCGGTTAGAGAAGAGTTACCGACTTCTGAGCCATTTACCGGTGCTTCTCCTTTACCGGTTAGTCAGCCCCTTACCGTTGCATCTACTGAACCGGTTAAGGTAATCAATGTTGATGATATCCTTCTCCAGCAAGCCTTAGCAGCTAGCTTATTTACCGAGCAAACGAAGAAGCTCAAGGAAAGTCAAAGAGCAACCATTGAAGAGTTGGCTACTCAGAAAGCCATTCAAGCATCTCTTCTACCGGTCAGTCAATCGGTAAGCCAAGTTATTCTTCCTTCCTCTTCTAGAGCCAATTCACCAGTTCAGGAGGAGGATATTGATCCCATCTTTGATGAAGACTCCCTCTCTGATTTCTATGAAGAAGAAGAAGATGTTGATTTTGATGAGAATGATCCAACAATTCCTCCTGTTTATGATGATCCTGGTATGCGTCAGAAGGATCTTATGTCTACTCTAAATTTCTATACCTCCAAAGCTTCTATTCCTCGATCTGCCGATGGCATACCTTTATTTGAGGTTCATGAGAAGATCACTAGCAAGGCAGTAACTGAGCAACCTCCAATGCCTCCATCTATTGCCGATCTATTTCAGAAGCAGAGAAGAGAAGATAGAATGTCTACTTTTATTGATGTTGTGTCAGACATGAAGGTTGGTCTTGCTCTGAAGATACCCCTCCTAGATATACCAAAACTACTGGGCCCGGTGAGACAAGTCGCCGGTATCAGAAGGTTAAGGTGTTAAAGCTTAAGAAGCGTCCAATTCCTCCCAAGGGCAAAGCAATCCTTCCTGGCAAAGATGAGCAACAGTTGGTTACTGATTTTCCTTCTCCTAAACCAAACAAGAAATATCCTTCCTCTCTTCAGCAACACAATCGGTTTATCAGGATTCATGGCCAGTTTGCAACATTTGCCCCCAGACCGGTTGAAAGCACCCTTTCAACCGATGACTTCTTTATCCGGTATATGTCTATCAATGGACGTATTACTCAAATTCTGGAGTTGAGGCTTTTTAATTGGTCTGGTTTTGTTACTAAGATGGTTGGCTTATTGCCAAATGTGACCAGACTCTCTGTGATAAAGAAAGGCAAGCCTATACCTTGGAGCAACATAAGAGAAGCTTCTTTACTTCTGCTGGCTATTAGAGTAATTCACATTCTAAGGCGTCGGCAAGCCATCTTACCGTTGGTCCCTATTGCAGCTGACCTCTTGGAACTTTCTTTTGCTGAGATGATGAGTTTGGAACCCTTTGATCCACATGCTCCTGAATCTCCTTTACCGATTGCTCCTCCTGTCTCTCCCATGGAAATATTGGATGAGGAGATTGAGATCTCTCCTACCGGTGAAGTGTCTCGGTCCGTTGAAACCTCTCTTACCGACCCATCTTCTCCTATTACCGATAGCCGTGTTGCCGATCAATTGCCTCCAGTTACCGATGCTCCTTTGCACGCTTTAGCTTATTTACCGATGCTCCCTTACCTACCCCTCCTACCGATGATTTAAATAGGCCACTCCTTGCTTCAGATTTGAGAGATCTTCATAGAGCCGTGCTTGATGGTTTTGTTGAAGTCAACATTGAGTTAGCTCGTTCTTTCATTAAGTCCAATCAGGAGGAGGAAGAGAGAAAATTTGAGTTATTGAAGACTGGTATTGCTTTGTCTCTTGGCAATTTCATGACCGAGATAAGTGCTAGAGACAACGTCATCAGAGATCTTCAGGTACAACTTGGTGAGGCTCTGCAATCCAATAAAATCCTTTGTGAGCAACAACTTTCAGGCAAAGAGATTCTGAACCAATCCATTGAAGAACTCAAAAGGACAGCTGAAGCCCTTAGTAGCTGTCAAGAAAGGAACCGTGAGCTTGAAATGGAGTTAGCCAAAGTAAAAGCTAAAAATGAAGTGCTAATGGTGGTTAGAGAAGATAGGAAGAAAAGGAAAAGGGATGAGAAAGAGAAGAGGAAAGCAAAGAAATCCAAAGCTTACGTCTTGCCCCTCCTTCGAGATCTTGCCCCTCCTTCGAGATGTTGCCCCTCCTCCAGATCTTTGCTCCTCCTTGAATCTGCTTGCTCCTTAGCCGATCTTGTTTCAAGCCTTTTACCGGTGCGGCTACGAGAATGTAGATGAAGTTTTGTCTTTCTTTCCTCATTCACCGGTCCACAAACTCTAATGAGAATCTCTTACCCTCAAACTTTGTGTTTTGTTTAAAATTCCTTCTATCGTTTTGAATGCTTCATATGCTGCTAACCGTTATATTTTTGCAGGATCATTCAAAATCTTTACCCATTTTCAATCTTTTATTTTTCACTTCTGTAAGCTTACTTAGGTAGCATCAAGTTGTCTCTTGACTAGGGAAATGATATATTAAATAAACAAATTCTTCATCATTTCTTTTTCTAAGTCAAGAAGATGCTAACCTAGGGTGATTGGACTTAAGCAATTAGGAGGAGATTGTTAGTCAAATATATGCTTAGGCTTAGAATTGCTTAATCCCAATCATAACAAGCATTAATGAGGACCCCTAATTTAGTTAGATCAAAATAGAATTTTTCTATGTACCATAGGATCCCTTAGTGCTAGTGCCAAGTGTTTTTGCTATGTATTTTTCTCAAGATTTGAAGACTTGAAGACCAGAGAATTTCCATCAGCAATGTGTGAGTTACCGGTTGGAGTCAGTTACCGGTCAAAGCTTCACTTACCGGTTGAGTATCTTACCGATTGAGTTACCGGACCGGCACCTCTGTTACCGGCCATGTTACTTTACCGGTTAAGGCTTACTCTTCAAGCTTCCTCTGATTATCAGCTTGCCGGTGCATTAATTGCTCCCAACCACCAAGCCATCAACTTTAGCTAAAGTTGGTAAAGCAAGCATGCTGACATGACATCTCTGCAGCAAATCTGTACCTACTTTGAGAATGTCAAGTAACCGGTACTCACAGCAGCCCCATCTATCTCTGGAAATCCTCTCTATCCAAATCTCGGGCATTTAAAGCAAGGATCTTCCCATTTAATGCTGCCGATCAAGTTATCATTGCAACCTCTTCAAAGACAACGGCTCCTTTTCAAAGTTCACTATAAATAGCTTTCCTGGAGCATTGAAGAAGGTGGGGCTGCATTTATGATTCTTGAGAGTGAGTTGCTTTGAACTACCAGCTCGCACATTCTCTAGTTCAAGGCATTCAAAGCAAGTCCCCTATTCACTAGACATCTCTGTTAGGACTTATTCACTTTGGCACCTCAATCAGTGCAGTAGTGTTCCTCCATTAGACCACTTATGGAACACATTGATTGATTCACACACAACACCCTAGAAATCGGCTCGGCTTGTGAGCACATCTCTAGAAAACACCGGGTCTTTATTGTAGCACGACCCATTAGTGGTCACCTCTAGTTTAGCGGCCTTTCAATCATTGGCTTGCAACTTGTAATAGGTAGAATCCATTAATAAAGTAGTGCACCTTCACAAATCCAAGTTACGACCAAACTTGGTAGAGGACGTGCGATTATTTAACACTTTGTGAACCTCTTCAAACAATGTGTCATTTATTGCTTTGCTTGTTTTTACATTGTGTAGTTGTAATCGAGTTGATAATCTCTCAGTGGTCACAACCTATTGACTTCACTTCTTGCTCACTTTGTTTGTCTTACTTGGAAATAATTTTGTCTTGTCTTGCATGATATTTTGTCTTACCGGTTTGCCTATTTCTCTAAGCGAAAACTTAATTTCATTTGTGCAAAATCACTTACCGGTAAGCTAAAGTTTTTCAAAAGAAGTTTTTAGCTAAAAGTTTTAACAGGCTATTCACCCCCCCCCTCTAGCCTGATTCCTACCATTTGGGACCTAACATAAACATTATTAAATCAACCAATGCATCAAAAACCATGAAAATAAAAAACCCAGAATCAAGAAAGAAAGAAATAAATAAATACCTTGGGGCCATAAGGACCAATTCTCCACAAGGGGGGTTTTTGTGGTCTTGCAATCAGTACAGAGTATCGTGCCCTCGATCTCGCTCCTTTCACCATACTATTTATTAAAGCATGCGAATCAAGGTCAACAAACTTATACTCATACAAACTCCATCACAAAAGCACATTAAACAGAGCACACAATTTGGAACTGAAGACAACAGTACAATGGCAATTGATTAGAACACCAAAAAGGAACTTCACAATTAGCAATGCTATATAAATCTCATCTCTCTCTCTCTCTCTCTCGTACCTTATCGGGAGGAAGATCCATGAGTTCCGTTTGAGACATTTAGAGAAACACCTGGTGGGTCTCTCAAAATACAGAGAGCGATTGATTAATGCGAGAGAATTGACAAGGGAAGGGAAGGGATCGGAGCAAAAGAAAAGAACAAAAATCAAGAACAAAATCATCAAAAAATGGCGGCGGGTAATCATGGGACCGGCGACGGGGAATTTGGAAATGTGGGTGCAATGACTATGTGTGAAGTGTGCGTGTGTCGCATACAATAAATGTAGAAAATCAAAACCCCGAAACCACAACCACAGACGTGATTTTTAATTAATTAAGGAAAAGTTTTACTAGTGGAGTTTTTTCTTTGAGTTTGATGACACGACTACACCCGCCAGAATAGTATGAAAAAGTGGCGCTAGTATACGTGGCGTGTATGCATGAAAGGTTTTTCTTCTTCTTAGGTCAATGGGTCAAATCTTTTCTTTTGTTTATGAATTTATGTCATTGGATTCCAAATTCCAACGACACAATATATTTCCAAGTGAAACGCATTTTACCATCTATAAATATTATATATGAGAGTCTAATTTCATTTCCATATTGCACCACATGGAATTATGATGTGTAATTCCATGTCATCATTCCATCATTTCATTGGCAAAATTTTCATTCATGTCAAGGAGATGGCATCTTTGAAAATACATTTGTAGAATTATGAGATAAACATTTGATTAATTTTGAGATAAACACAATTAGCAATAATAATAGATGGGATACTACTTTTAAGGAGGGTTTGGATTTTCAACCATGAAAATATTTAAGAAAAGATAATGATATATTAAACATTATTAAATCAACCAATGCATCAAATACCATGAAAATAAAAAAACCCAGAATCAAGAAGAAAAGAGAGAAATAAATACCTTGGGGACATAAGGACCAATTCTCCACAAGGGGGTTTTTGTGGTCTTGCAATCAGTACAGTGTTTCTTGCCCTCTGTCTCGCTCCTTTCACCATACTATTAATCAAAGCAAGCGAATAAATGTCAACAAAATTATACTCATACAAACTCCATCACAAAAGCACATTAAACAGTGCACACAATTTGGAACTGAAGACAACAGTACAATGGCAATCGATTAGAACTCCAAAAAGGAACTTCACAATCAGCAATGCTATATAAATCTCATCTCTCTCTCTCTCTCTTACCTTATCGGGAGGAAGATCCATGAGTTTCGTTTGAGACATTTAGAGAAACATCTGGTGGGTCTCTCAATATACAGAGAGCGATTGATTAATGCGAGAGAATTGACAAGGGAAGGGAAGGGATAAGGCAAAAGAAAAAGAACAAAAATCAAGAACAAAATCACTAAAAAAATGGCGGCATGTAATCACGGACCGACGATAGGACTGGAAATGTGGGTGCAGTGACTATGTGTGAAGTGTACATGTGTCGCCATGAGTAAATGTCAAAAATGGAAACCCAGAAACCTAACCACACGAACGTGATTTTTAATTAATTAAGGAAAAGTTTTACTAGTGGAGTGTTTTCTTTGAGTTTGATGACACGACTACATCGGAGAATAGTAAGAAAAAGTGGCGCTAGTACGCGTGGGCGTGTATGCACGAAGGGTTTTTCTTCTTCTTAGAGTCGATGGGTCAAATCTTTTCTTTTGTTTATGAATTTATGTCATTGGATTCCAAATTCCAACGACACAATATACTTTCAAGTGAAAAACGCATTTTACCATCTATAAATATTATATAGGAGAGTCTAATTTCATTTCCTTATTGCGCCACATGGAATTATGATGTGTAATTCCATGTCATCATTCCATCATTTCATTGGCTAAAGTTTCATTCCTATTCAAGGAGATGGCATGCTGAAAATCTGTTGTAGAATTATGAGATAAACATTTGATTAATTTTGAGATAAACACAATTAGCAATAATAATAGATGGGATACTACTTTTAAGGAGGGTTTGGATTTTCAACCATGAGAATATTTAAGAAGAGATAATGATATATTAAACATTATTAAATCAAACAATGCATCAAATACCATGCAAATAAAAAAACCCCGAGAATCAAAGAAGAAAAGAAAGAAATAAATACCTTGGGGCCATAAGGACCAATTCTCCTGAGGGGGTTTTTGTGGTCTTGCGATTAGTACGAGTTTCTTACCCTCGACCTCGCTCATTTCACCATACTATTGATCAAAGCAAGCGAATTAATTTCAACAAACTTATACTCCATACAAACCCCATCACAAAATCACATTAAGCAGGCACACAATTTGGGCCCGAAGATAACAGTACAATGACAATTGATTATAATACCAAAAGGCGCACAATCGGCAATGCTATATAAATCTCATCTCTCTCTCTCTCTTACCTTATCGGGAGGAAGATCCATGAGTTCCATTTGAGACATTTAGAGAAACACTGGTGGGTCTCTCAAAATACGAAGAGCGATTGATTAATGCGAGAGAATTGACAAGGAAAGGGAAGGGATCGGGAAAAATAAAAGAACAAAAATAAAGAACAAAATCATCAAAAAATTGCGGCGGCTAATCACGGACCAGACGACGGGTGGAAATGTGGGTGCATTGACTATTTGTGAAGTGTGCGTTATTTGCGAAAGTAAATGTCGAAAATGGAAACTCGAAAGTGATTTTTAATTAATTAAGGAAAAGTTTTACTAGTGGAGTGTTTTCTTTGAGTTTGATGACACGACTACACCCGCCGAATAGTAAGAAAAAGTGGCGCTAGTAAAGCGTGGCGTGTATGCACGAAAGGTTTTTCTTCTTCTTAGGTCAATGGGTCAAATCTTTTCTTTTGTTTATGAATTTATACCATCGGATTCCAAATTCCAACGACATAATATACTTCCAAGTGAAATACGCATTTTACCATCAATAAATATTATATAGGAGAGTCTAATTTCATTACCTCATTGCGCCACATGGAATTATGATGTTTAATTCCATGTCATCATTCCATCATTTCATTGGCTAAAGTTTCATTCCTATTCAAGGAGATGGCATCTTTGAAAATACGTTGTAGAATTATGAGATAAACATTTGATTAATTTTGAGATAAACACAATTAGAAATAATAATAGATGGGATACTACTTTTAAGGAGGTTTGGATTTTCAACCATGAGAATATTTAAGAAGAGATAATGATATATTAAACATTATTAAATCAACAATGCATCAAATACCATGAAAATAAAAAACCAAGAATCAAGAAGAAAAGAAAGAAATAAATACCTTGGGGCCGTAAGGACCGATTCTCCTGAGGGTTTTGTGGTCTTGCAATCGATCGAGTTTCTTGCCCTCGGTCTTGCTCCTTTCACCATACTATTGATCAAAGCAAGCGAATCAATGTCAACAAACTTATACTCATACAAACTCCATAACAAAGCACATTAAACGAGCACAACTTTTGGGCCCGAAGACGGCGATGCAATGGCAATTGATTAGAACACCTGAGGCGCACAAATAGCAATGCTATATAAATCTCATCTCCATCTCTCTTACCTTATCGGGAGGAAGATCCATGAGTTCCGTTTGCGACATTTAGAGAAACACATGGTGGGTCTCTCAAAATACAGAGAGCGATTGATTAATGCGAGAGAATTGACAAGGGAAGGGAAAGAATCAGGCAAAAGAAAAAGAACAAAATCATCAAAAAATGGAGGCAAGTAATCACGGACCGACGACGGGACTAGAAATGTGGATGTGTGAATGTGTGCCCAAATTTTGTTTTGTTGGATTCACGCGAGTTTGAAGACATCAGGTTTAATTTGAAAAACGGAGTCGCCACGCCATTTTGATTACCTCAAAACTTTGCAAAAAAGGTTTTATGGGTTCGGAGGTTAAGTTACCCCTTGGGAAGAACGTTTGGCGTTCACCCAAGGTGCCTTGCGAGCAAGTCTCCCATGATTTCATTAATCGTGCTTGCTTGCGTGCTTTCTTGTGTGCATGTGTTTGAAAATAAGGAGGGAATGTCCCAGGTCGTCTTCCGGACGTACAAACCATTTGTTGGTTGTCGCTCGGGATTTCTTGGAATTTATGTATTCGGGATTATGATCCCGTCCTCATCTTGTGACTTGTGATCATTGCATTTTTAACCTCGGGACCCTCGGGACTTGCGTGATCGAGAGAATGACTCTCTTTTTGGTCAAAGATGAGGTTCTTTAGAAAAGGAAGGTCCACTAGCCCATCAATCCTACGCTTTAAGGCGGTCGAGCTCGTATAGATGCTTCATACTCTTTCTTAAGCGATAATTGGAGATCTAGGGTTCAAGGTTGTCCCTTTCTAAAGAAATATGGAACCTTTAATGGAAGGAACGATGTAAAGATAGGATCTTTTACACCGGTCCGTTCTAGGTTACTAATGGAAATGTATGTAAAAATGACACTTTAATGAAAAGATGACATTTTTGGGTTGCAAATGATGCACTTAGTTTAAAGAAATGATCTTTATTGCAAATGATGCATAAAGATTTGATTTCTTATGCAAAGGATGCATTTTTGAAGAAATTGGCATTCATTATGCAAATGATGCATAAAGATTGCATTTTGAAAAGCATATGATGCTAGTTTATGGTAAAGACATGGTCTTTAAAGCAAATGATGCTTGGAAAAGTGATTTTGGATGCAAATGATGCATTTTGATTGAAAAGATTTGATTTTTATATGCAAAGGATGCATGAAGATGACATTTTTATTTGAAATGGGGGTTTTAGGTGCAAAGGATGCACCTTTATAGGAAAAGACTACATTTTTATGACAAATGATGTCTAATGCATGCAAAAGGAAGGGAATATGAAGATATGCTCTTTAATCTACCAAGTCCCAAGCAATATAAAAGTAATGCAATGAGCAATTTATAAAGCAATTAGGATGCGAGGTTAGGGGCGTGCGAGGTTACCAATGGCTTCCTTCTTCTTCGGGCGGAGCTAGGAGGAGAGGTTGGTCTTGGATATTCAAGGAGGAGGAGAGGGAGCTTCTTGGCCTTCTTCTTCACCTTCTTGGATCTTGGCAACCTCTTGGGAGTATTTCTTCGTATTATGTGTGGTGTTGTTGGAAATTGTTGTTTTTGGAAATGGGTAGAGGAGGGCTCTATTTATAGGCGATGCTGGATAAGGCTAATGAAGCCGTGCGGCTAAGAGCGACAAGCTAATGCGGCCGTGCGGCATTATCCACAATGACTCGGCATTCTAGAACCATGCAAGGTGGCAAATTCTAGAACCTTCCCTCCTAATTAAGAAAACGTGTTTCTTAATTAGGAAGGATTCCCTTTCAGCCCTTATTTAATTAAAAACAGTTCCGGCATGTTTCCGGAACACTAGGAAAGGTGCAGGAATTACCGGAAAAGCTTACCGAAATTGCGAGAAATTTAACAGGAAGGCATGAGGCAGATTTGGATACTTACAGCCCCTCGGCAACGTCACTTGCAAGGCGAGTGGGGTTGTCGATAGAAAAGGATCCGATCTGGCGAATGCCGAGACGGATTGGGAGACCAAGGTGGTCGAGTGGGTGAACCTCTTATGAAAGGCTACCTACGTATCCCGGAGGAATCAAGCCGAGCCGTAGTTCAGAATAGATCATTTGGGAATGGAGAAGAGAAGCTGGTCTCTTCGCAGGGAAATAGAAGGGAAAATGACCTAGGAGGTCAAGCAATTGATCACGGGGGATATGCTAGGAGTGACCAAGGTGGTCGAGATAACAAAGTCTCTTATGAGAGACTACTTTATCACCGAGGAGTGACGAGAGGAAAAAGGGTGACCAAAGTGGTGGATGGCTGGACCTTTTATAAAAGGCTACCTCACGTATCCCGGAGGAATCAAGCCTTGATCGTAGTTCGAGCATCACTAGATAGGTAGGAACGATGTCTAGGATCCTCGAGGTTTGACAATTAATGGAGGATGTCACACGATTGACAATTAATGGAGGTTGTCACACGATTGACAATTAATGGAGGTTGTCACGATTGACAATTAATGGAGGTTGTCACACGATTGACAATTAATGGAGGTTGTCACACGATTGACAATTAATGGAGGTTGTCACCTGAGAAAGCTGGAGCTTACGTCACTATCGAGAAGATAGAGGTAGCTAAAGTTGAGAGAAACTTAAGCGTACGTCACTATTCGGGATAGAGGTAGCTTAAGTTGAGAGAAACTTGACGTACGTCACTATTCGGGATAGAGGTAGCTTAAGTTAAGAAGAAACTTGAGCGTACGTCACTATTCGGGATAGAGGTAGCTTAAGTTAAGAGAAACTTGAGCGTACGTCACTATTCGGGATAGAGGTAGCTTAAGTTAAGAGAAACTTGAGCGTACGTCACTATTCGGGATAGAGTAGCTTAAGTTAAGAGAAACTTGAGCGTACGTCACTATTCGGGATAGAGGTAGCTTAAGTTAAGAGAACTTAGCATACGTCGCTATTCGGGATAGAGGTAGCTTAAGTTAAGAGAAACTTGAGCGTACGTCACTATTCGGGATAGAGGTAGCTTAAGTTAAGAGAAACTTGAGCGTACGTCACTATTCGGGATAGAGGTAGCTTAAGTTAAGAGAAACTTGAGTGTACGTCACTATTCGGGATAGAGGTAGCTTAAGTTAAGAGAACTTAGCATACGTCGCTATTCGGGATAGAGGTAGCTTAAGTTTAGAGTTTTGACAATTCGGAGGTTGTCACCTAGCGTTATTCGTTATAACGGAATTAACGGAGGCGACCGGAAGAAAGCTTAATTGCTTAAGAGATAAGGGATATCTTCTCAAAAAGATGTTATCTTGGTTAAAAGATAACGGAAATTGCATGCCAAGTGGAAGGCTCCTAGGGGCAGGATTGTAATTTTCTTGCTGTAGCCCGAATGAAGGCCGCCCCGCATGAGATGGAGAAAAAGGGAGCCGTACGGGAATTTAGAGAGACACCGTTTTTCAGTTATTTAAAATCAGATTTGAACGGGCCATTGGCATTTGCATTGCCGCCCAAGAAGCAGAGAGAGAGAAGAGAGGAAGAGAATTTCTAAATTCATTTCAATCCCCTTGCTTCCGCTTTGATTTAGGAGATGGATCCGGAGGGCAATCCACATACCGAGGCAAGCGAAGAAGAAACATCTCGGCGGCCGCTCGAGGAGGAGGAGAAAGGAGCTCATTCGAACGGGAAAGAAAGTATGATTCTTTCTTACGCCTCCGTCGGAGCTTTACCCGGGGAGAAGGCACATAAATCTTGAACTTGAACCCGCGATGTCGGTTAGGGTAAGCATTCTTAATTTGCTCAATTCCGTCGATTTTGATTGAATTTTTGAAATGATTTAGAGGCTTGACCCGAATTTTTAGGAATTTTTCTAGGATTTTTTAATGATTTTGAGACATTGATAAATAACCTATGAGGCTAAGAATATGCAATGTGCAATTTGTTTGACAAAAATAATGGGAATGACCCACTTTTTTCTCGCAAATAAAGTAAGAATAAGAAAATTGTCTAAAGTGAGACAGGAGTTCTTGCATGTGCTAGAACTAGGTCAAAATTTTGAGAAAAACATGATTTTTGGAAAGATGAAAAGGATTCATGCGTAGCTGTCATTTTTGGAAAGAATAATGCTTATGCTGCAAAGAATTGTGAAGAAATTGTGATTTTGTTGCTTTAGGAAAGTAACTGGGACTTGACATGACGCATTTCAAGTGATGAAGAGACGCTTTTTGATGCAAATAATGCTAGAAAAACTTTTTGTGAATGCTTTTCTTTTGAAAACATGCGCTTTTGTGAATATATGCATGTTTTTTTGAAAATGATGAAGGAGTGACACACTTCTTATCGTTGCTTTGTGCTTGTCTACTGTGGAGAACAAGTCTAGGAGTGTGACCCAGCTTCTGAGATAAAGCGATTAAGCTTTGCTTGTAGGATGCCGGATTTCGAGAAGAATTGGGGTGAACCCCAAGAATTTGGTGAGAGGCTGCCGGCCTCGGGGTTCATTCGTCGAGGCTATCGGCGGGTGTTCCACAATCACCTCGAAGAGGCAAGTGGCTTGATCCAGCCACTTTTACGAGTCTCCGGTGGGGACAAGATGCATAGCTTTCACCTCGAGCCGGGAGACGGCGACATGACTCCCGCCGACTTCACGCCTATTACCAGCCTACGGCTCACCTAGAGGTCCGTGACTTGGAGAGACCATATTACCGCCGGGAGGAGTTCCGTGCTTTGGAGTCGGGTTTGCCAGCTGATTCCCAAGGGGCCGGGATGGAGACGCGGAACGGTCGAGGTGGCCGCTCGTACTTTGCATTGCTTAACTTCTGCCGTTTAATGATGTGGGCTTTGCCACCCAAAGAAATTGCTAGAAGCATTTCCAGATGGTTGATGCTACTCACGTCACTATCTTCGCTAATTCTGGGACGCTAGCTATGACTTGCCTCCTCATGACTCTTTGAGTTGATGTTGATGGGATAGGGACGGTCTCTTGGGGAGAGGCTAGGATTGGCGGAGTTGTACTTCTCGTTGGACATGGTATGTAATGGAACAAAGCTACGCTTCCATGGACCGCTTCTCATTTGCCCTTGAGGTAGTCTCCTTTCTTTTCTCTTTCTCTTTCTCTCGTGCTTGGAGAACTTTTATGAGAGAGAGAATGACCTTTTTGATGCTTTGAATATGCGAGCCCGGTTTTGCGAGGTGATCGGGTTTCTTCCCTTGGTTGACCAAATAGAGTGATATCACCATCTTCCCTGCTATGGTTCGGGAGATCTGAGCACCAACCCTCGGGACCTAACACGTGTCCCACGAGCTAAGGGAGCTCGAAACTAAGAAAATCCATTTAAATTTTTAAACATTTGTTTGCCTTTGCAAAACAAAAACCACTTTTCAAACTTCCAAATAAAAATCAATTGATAATATCTCTACTTAGAGTGAAATTCAACCACAACTTTACTAAACCGTAATATGATCAATTACATATGGAAACCTTTAATTAAACATTTGTTTAACAAAAGGGTTTTCCATACAAATTATAAAAGAGGAATACTTAACCAATACTCCTTAATAACCCACTCCTATACTTAACTTGTCAAGCCTCAAAAGCAAAAGTCCACAATGATATCCCCGGCCTCACCGGTTCGGGTCAAATTGCCTCGAATCTAAAACAAGAAAGGGAGAGGGGTGAGAATAAATCTCAACGAAGCTATTATGAATGCAAAGAAGATGCCACAACAAGATGCAACACATAGCATGGTAGCACATAACACATTATAAAAGCGGTCAAACACCTTACGCTACCTCATTTTACCTTTCCCGCCCCCAACAATAAGTTTACAACGCCGGGAGTAAAACTCCACTCTTTCGGGTGAATTGCCTCCAAAGACATTCACCTCTTTACAGTGACTCATACCTGCAGGATCCGATATGCAAAGAAAGGATACCTATATTAGAGTATCCAACAATAATATCAGCCCCTCCTTACAACAATCGCAACAAACCGTAAAGCCTTGTGGGTCAATACAGCCAGTACACACTGCACTCCGTGGCCACAAGAGCTGGGAAGTGGTCACCGAGCATGACGAACCTTCAATCACTTATTCAACAAATCAATAATTGATTGAAATCCATCATACCCACCCGAACATAAACACGCTCAAGCACATAATAGATACTTGAGATAATCCACAAAACGGGATAACAACATAATAATACGGTAACGTATACTCATGCTAAAATGTAACCATAAGACAACAATTCCTGTAATACACAATGCATAATATCATTAATGCATATGAACTCAATTAAGGTAACAATATAACCACATAATCCACACCGGGATACAATACAATCATGTACCAATTAATCCACACCGGGATACAACACAAACAACCCGCCGCACAATCCATACTTAGGATATTAATGCATACACCAAATTCAATGATTCCACAAATTGGGATAATAATGCCACAAGGGAGATACATGCTCATCTCTTCCATTAACGAAATAGTGAAACTTATGGTTTCTACGCTATTTCTTAACTAATCACCAAGGATAGGGGAACAAGTAAAGTCACCAAGTAATCATAAACCAAACCTACGAAATCATTACTTAACCTTGAATGAATCTTATTAAAAGTGCAAGACCTACTTCCCAAGCTCGGGACACTTTCCGAACAATATTTAACTACTCCTACAATTCCATTTTGACCAAATAAAACGTCATGGCCAAAACCAAAGTATCCTACTCTAACTCAAAGTTAAAGAGGATCAATCTAGATCCAAGCCGATTAGGTTCTACTACTTTATATCAGGAGTCACCATTTCTAAGAGGTTCAACAACTTGCCAAACAACCCTTGTTTAAATTGAAAAGAGCCAGTTCAGGGGCTCGGGGGCTATCAAGTCCCACCACTTCGGGCGACCGCCTGGGCTGACTTCCCTAGGAATTTGAGGTTTCTGCCGCATCTCGTGGCGACCGCCCTAACCTACGGGGGGCGACCGCCCCAAGTGTCCTTCCAAGGCAACCATGAATCTCGTGGCTGGGCTATGGGCGACCGCCCTAACCTACTGGGCGACCGCCCAAGCCTGGTACTGCTCCCAAAATGCAGATTTTTACCCCTTTAAGCCTAGGTTTCAAATCCTTCTAACTAAGCTTAGTTCAAGAACACCAAATGATACTTCAATCTTGTCAAGTCCCAACAAAACATGTAAACTCCAAAACCAATTAACCCTAGATTATTTACCACTACCATTTCTACCCATTTCACCATTTCAAATGAATTCTAACTTTCCAAATCAAATTCCACCCATTCCTTTAAACCTAAATCAACTCCCATAAACCATAACATCTTTATTTTTAAGTCATTAACCCATTTCCCAACTCCAAGAAGGCTTCCAAAACATATAACAACAACAACAACAACAACATAGTTCATGAACATTAAAGAAGGGAAAGTCATAATAACTCACATGGATTTTATAAGGAAAGATTGGATCTTTCTAACTTGATGGCTTCCTCTAGGTGATCCAACTTCAATGGTTCTCTTAGACTTGGATTTTTGGAGGAGAAATGGCTTGGCTTCAAAGCTTGGAAGAAGGAGGCCTCCAATGAGCTTTCTCTAGGTTTGCTTAGGAGGAAATTAGTGAATGAATGAAGGAGGAGGAAGTAGAGTGAGGAGGATGAAGAGAGGGGGGAAGGTCAAGGGGGAAGTATGGGGAGGCACATGGAGGAATTCTAGGAGGAAGTAAGAAATGGCCCCCTCTAACCAAGGCTTCCCACCAAATTAAAATTAAACCCTTTTTTATTTCCATTATTTATTCTACATATTTTAACCTTCTCTTACTATTTGTCCAATTTCCATTTTTATTATTTCCCCAAGTTCTTTATTTAATATCCCATAAATTCTCAAAAGATTCTAATTTTACTTCTCACCCAAATTATCTTAAATTAAGAATTTTAAAGACATAATCGAACACATAAGTTAACTTAAATATTAGAAGCATATAATAAAATATTAAAAATTAATGCCTAGTGGTCAGTCGTTACACTCACTCCTTAAAGAAA